>CAKLNU010000552.1:0-428958 GCA_922788865.1 Poeciliopsis turneri | reverse complement strand
ATTTATTTTCAGAAAATGAGAAAAGGTCAAAATAATAAAAAAAAGATGCAGTGCTTTCAGACCTTGAATAATGCAAATAAAAGTTTATTTTCATTTAGAAACAACACAATTATTGTTTTAACTCAGGAAGAGTTCAGAAATCAATATTTGGTGGAGGTTTTCAAAGGGTTCAGTGCAGTGGTCTCTTAATTTCTTCCAGTTTTAGTTGGACAAAACTACTTAATTTCTTATGTGAATGTATGTAATTAAGCAGTGATGTTTAGAAAAATGCACCAACAAATAACTTCTCTTGGTCCTTAGCCCTGCTGGGGGCTAAGCACCCCTTAAGGTCAGATTCCAGAATTGCCCCTGTGCAAAGGATTAAACTATGTTGAATAAACGCCCACTTTCCCCACTCAAAGGACTCTCTGACAGGATGTCTGTCTTTAAATCCCGACTTGGTTCAAACAGGCATTTGCACTTGGATCTCTTTATTTTTTTTTAATTTAGATTTTTTAAAATTTGTTTTAATTTCTTATTTTTATACTTGTGAGGTGACCTTATGTGCCCTGAAAGCACCATTTAAGTAAAATATATTATTATTATTATTATTATTATTATTATTATTATTATTATTATAAATACTTATAATATGTATTCTATAATATGTATTCACATATCTAGAGCTGTGCTTTGTTTTACTGTGGTATTTTTCTGACTGCTTGGAGGACATCTGAAATGTTGACTTTATCCCCAAACTCCTTCTCTCGGTGCTCCAGTAATATTTCCTGCTGGCCTCGGCCAATGACAAACACCCCACCAAGGACAAAGCCTTCCCCTAAAACGTTTCCAATGAAGTCCTTTCTGAATGCCCTCACTCCACTCAACCAGACTCCTAAATGCGTAACACACAAGGATGTTGCCATGGTTATTAGTTCACATGGTGGCAGACTTCCGAATATTTATACTAATTTACATATGTAATTATGAGTGGTGACAGGGATAACCAGCAGCTGTTCCTTCCCTCAGATTGGGATTTATAAAGGAAAGGTGCGCAGCCACGTGCGTGAGCACGATTTTATACATCCGGATTTTTTTGTGCACACTTTTCTAAATTTGTCCGTACACCAAGTTTTAGTGTAAAATCTACACACTCTTTTATGCATGAGGCCCCATAAAAGAGTGCCACCACGTGAAACAATAAGCATGCCAAAGGTCCTTGCTTGTGATAGTATAGATATTAATATTAATAATAACTATATATTTTATTTAAAAGGCGCTTTCAGGACACAAAAGTTTTAAAGAAAAAAAGTCTAAAAAGAAAATAAAGAGATTGCGCAAATGCCTGTTTGAATACAAAGCGTTCAGCCGGGATTTAAAGATGAGAGCGTGTCACAGAGTCCTTAGAGTGGGGAAAGTGGACGTTTATTCTAAATAGGGAAATCATGTGCATAAATTAAACATTTACAGATTAGAGATGCTTTCTGTCCATAGAGGTGCATTCACAAAGCAGGCATGGCTCGACTGAAGAATGACTGCATTCTTGCCAGTAACGGACGGCTCCTTTTTAAAGTTTTGCTCAGAGCTCCAAGATGATCAGTCTGGGCGATTTAAACGCTAATAAATCATCATCAAATTTTCCAACAGATCAATGTGGTCTCTGGGAACGCTCCCTCTAAATCCTTCCGTTGGACAACGGAGCCAAACTGCTCCACAATTACGTGGCACCTTTGTGGAGTTACTTATATACGTGTGATTGTACACTCCTTAATCACCTTAACAAAAAGTCAAACCTGACCTGTTTGGAGTTAATCTGCTGATCTTTTTCAGTCAGAATTAAATTACCCGACAGATGCATTCCATGCACTTCAACGCACAGAAACAACGTTACATCTTTAGTGAGGTTTTCACATCCCTTTATTTTTATTTTCTTTTCACAATTTTATTTTCTTTTTTCAATAGTGTGTTACTGTTTTCTTTTGTAATTAAATTTTATTTCCTCTTGGGGAGCAATCGCCTTTTCTGTGCGACAGTATCAGCAGCCACAGAAATGTCAACATTTGAGGTGTGCATTTTGTCGCTTGAAAAACAGGAACTAATTTGAGTTTCGGTCACCAAGTAAGATTATTATAAGCAGATTTGGGCTTGTTTTTTTCTGAAGTTGCTTTCAAATTTAATGAGTCAAGGTTTGGGCTGTTTTTGAAAGTGAAATTGCTTATTTGGGCTTGGAAATAAGAAGACAAACCCCAGAATTTGTCTAACCTCCAATTAGTTTCAGTTGGGCTCTTTATGCCCATCATTTCCCAGATGATCTGTCCTCCTATGTTTTTGTTAATGTTAAGTTAATATACTGTATTTGCTGTGAATGACATCGAGCAGGATGTCGAGCAGGATGTCATTCACAGCAATGTTGAAAACATCGAGACTATAATGAACACTGCAATGAATGTGAAAACAGCCACGAATTAACATGTTCGTAAAGTTATGCAACTAAATGCCAACATAATTAATAATACTGAGATAAATGTCACTAATCTCTGCAGGAGCCACCTGAGTTGTGGAGCCGCAGGAGGAGCACTGTGACAGCAAATGCAGGGCTGTAACGCAGAACCGGGTTGCTGGGGCAGAGGGGGGTGGGAGGTCTAAAATCCTATGTAGAGTTTTCCAGACAATAGTGGAACACACACAAACATGCACAAATCACAAAAAAAATTTTGTATTGTTGTAACAATTGAACAATCTCCCCTTCAGTTCAACCTTATAATTGGAGATACATTGTTGTTATAAAATAACTTGCAATTAATTATTGGCAAAGCTCAATGTAATTTTCACAGGTTGTTGTTAGCAGCTGCTGAAAGTAACTAAAAAAGTTACTTTTAATGTAAATTTGTTACTTTCTACATCAAGTAATCAGTAATCTAAGCTACTTTTTCAAGGAGTAATCAGTAATCCAATTAGTTACCTTCTCAAAGTAACTATGCCATCACTGGTGGTCATAAAGGGATGGACATGGTCAGCAACAATGCTCAGGTAGGCTGTGGCGTTGACACGATGTTCAGTTGATACTAATGGGCTCAAAGTGTGCTAGGAAAATATCAACCACACCATTACACCACCACCAGCCTGAACTGCTGCTTTCATGTTGTTGACACCAAATTCGGACCTTACCATCTGAATGTTGCAGTAGAAATTGAGACTCATCAGATCAGGCAACAATTTTCCAATCTTCTATTGCCCACTTTTGATGAGCCTGTGAATTATAGCCTCAGTTTTCTGTTCTTAGCTGACAGGAGTGGCTCCCGGTGTGGTCTTCTGCTGCTGTAGCCCATCCACCTCAAGGTTCAACGTATTGTGCGTTCACAGATGTTCTTCTGCATACCTCGGTTGTCACAAGTGACTGTTGAGTAATGGTTACCGTTCTATCAGCTACAATCAGTCTGGCCATTCTCCTCTGACATCAACAAGGCATTTGTGCCCACAGAACTGCCGCTCATTAGATATTTTCTCTTTTTTGGACCATTCTCTGTAAACCCTAGAGATGGTTGTGCGTGAAAATCCCAGTAGATCAGCAGTTTTTTTAATTACTTAGACCAGCCTGGCACCACTACAGCAGATCGTCTTGGCCATGTCTACATGCCCAAATGCGTTGAGTTGCTGCCATGTGATTGGCTCATTCAAAATCTGCATTAATGAGCAGTTGGACAGATGTACCTAATAAAGTGGCCGGTGAGTGTATGTCTTTATGTTTGATGATGGGCTTGTTGTTAACAGGTGTTGCAGCCCTTGACTCAGAGGTGTCAGGAAAGATAGGTCTCCGGGCTGTTATCTATTACTTCTCAACAACTATCATTGCAGTTATTCTCGGTGAGTTACTATCTTCCTTCTCTAACAGGGTTTTTAAACCCCTAGTAGGCATGGACCAGTTTAAGAGTCTGATTAGTTAACCATACACAAATAAACCAAACTGTTAGAGTATTAACATAACAATTTCAAGCAAAAATATTTTAGATTTGTTTAAAGTATTTTCCCAGCCAATTTTCAGCTCATAGGTTGTAGTTTTAAAACAGTATTATCCTAATAGGAGTGGTGAGTGGTGATCCCTGAGTTTCCACACCGTAACTGTTTTCGTGCCACTGAAAATATTTTTTACACAACCAAACAGGTCTTTTCTAATTATGACAAATAGTGTGGAAAGTACAGCACTGTATACTCTGCACCTCATAAAGCCAGAGTAAAGTCTGTCAACCCAGAACTTTATCTTGCATCTCATTGGAATGACTTTAAAGTGTTGAAAATGTAGGTGTTTTTTTTATGCATATAAATGTAACTTTTCAATGAGCCAGTTTACCTTAATATCAATACTCGGCTCATGCCTACTGTCTAGTTTGTACTGTTGCCTTGGTAATTAATCTGTATCCTTGGCAAATAATGCTCTAAAAAAAGGTATAACCGGCACCCCAAAAATATACAAAGTTTTTAATAAAGGCCAAAATACTTTTTTTCCCCTTATTATAATGTATTTATATTTTTGTAGTTCTTCAGTACCAGGCACCCATGTACTCTTTCCCCTTTTTTCAATTGGAGTTGTGCACACTATTTTACTTATTAAATAATGATCTCACTCTTTGAAGGAATTATTTTGGTGATGACGATCAAACCGGGTGTGTCTGAAGAAGCTGAGAACATTGACAGAGCAGGGACCACCCCCAATGTTACTACTGTTGATACACTGCTGGATCTCCTTAGGTGAGTTTCTTGATATGTGTAACTATAAATGTTTTGTGGCCCTTCCTAAACTCCCAGTTGGTCATGGCAGATGGTCGCTCACACTAAGTCAGGTTATGGTTCTTTTTGAGGTTTCTCCTTGTTAACGGGGAGTTATTCTTTCCACTGCTGCAACATGCTTGCCTTTTTTTTTTTTTTACATGAACTTATATGCATGCGTATGAATAGAGGTGACTCTGCAAGCTAAAAAAGTAGTTGCGCTAACCCTAAAGTTGTAATCAACTTAGTCAATCAATATTAGTTCTGCTAACACTAAAGCACAACAGCAAAAGTTTAATGAGAAAACAACAGGCTCTTCATGAAGATCCCGCAAAAACTTTGGGGGTCTCAGAAATGTTGCAGTTATCAACATGTTGCTGAAGCAATTTATCTCTGTTTGTGGTACATTTTCTCTTGACAGAAACATGTTTCCAGAAAACCTGGTGCAGGCTTGTTTTCAGCAGGTCAGCCACTTTTTACATTCATTCCACACATTTCCAAAGATGTTACAAACCGTTTTAAGTCTTTTCCATCATCATGCTATAGTGGGAAGGCTGGCGATGAACCCGTAAGAATCTGCTATTAACATGTTTTATATTCAATAATTTCACTATAGTACAAAACAAAGCGGAAAGAGCTGGAGTCAGTGAAAGTATTGACCAACACCACCACGATTCCACCTCTTGCTACTACAGTCATGATAGTCGCAGAGGTAGGTGAGCCCTCTGAGTTTACGCACAGCGTCTGATGGGAAAACCCAGGAGGGATTTGATCTCTGTGTTATGGGGGGTTTGTCTTTCCAGAACATCACTAGGGAGTATAAAATTGTTGGAGCCTATTCAGATGGAATAAACGTACTGGGCCTCATCGTGTTCTGTGTGGCTTTTGGACTTGTTATTGGAAAGATGGGAGACAAAGGCCGAATACTCCTGGAATTCTTCGATGCCCTGAATGAAGCCACCATGAAACTAGTGCAGATAATTATGTGGTATGTGTTCATGATTAATTTACTCTTTTTGTTTTGTTTTTTTTAAGAGACCCTTACAAATTAAGCAGACTCCCACTGGTTTGGTGGGTTTAACAGTGTTAAGACTCTGGGATTTTTAGGTTTGGTTTTGCTTTTTCATCTAATTTATCATTATGTTTTAGGTCACTTTAGGGTAGCCCTTCATGGTCGTTTTAGTTTTATTATTACAGGTTATATATTGTGGTTAGAATTGTCTTGTTGTTGCTTTCCTTATTTCAGCCTCCATGTAGGCTGAAATACATGGACTTGTATTTCATGTACATGTACAAGTCCATGTATTAGTATTACTAATATTCTAGTAATACTAGAATATTACTGATTCTAGTAATATTTCTTTGTTATTTCATCATCCTAGAGATTCAGTTATTCTTATATGTCTGGTACGATGTATACATTTCTTCAGTGGTTCCAGTGAAGTTTTTCTAGCTCCTCCCGTAGTGTTTCTAGTTTCTTATTTTGTCACTTTAGGTTTAGTTAGTCTTTTTGTCTGAATTCATGTCCATCTTTCTTTAGCAATTCTAGTTACATTATTTCTTTATTTAGTCCTTCTCGTTACTCTAGCCCTATGTTCCTTAGTTCTTAATGCTAGATCAACCTTATTAGACCCAAGCATAAGCCCTGCGAAGGCCTATTGTAATCAGTGTTTTTTTTTTTTTTCTTGATGCAAATGAATTGGCTTTTTGGGTGCTTTATCATATTAAAAAACTCACTAAACTTGGCGGACGTATCAGGACTGCGAAAAATGTATGTATTTTAAGGTCGTGACAAAAATTGCACTAGAAACGGCTCAACATAGCCAAATGGAAACTCTTCATATTCATCATAGAGACATAAAATTTGGTACACTTACAGAGCTCCCAAATAAGCACAGAAAATTCAATTAATGTCATAGTGCAAGTCAAACATGAAGTTGGCCATTTTGGATTGAAGTTTGGATTTTGACCGCTTACAGCCTTCGCATTTGATCAGACTCCTAGCAAATTCGATTGATCGGCTTCAAACTTGGTCAGATTGTTCATAAGGCATAGCTGATTAAAAGTTATTAAAACGGTGAGGTTTTGTGCATGCTGAAGGTGCGTTACCAGGGGACAAAGCTCACTTATTCGCCATGAAACACTAAACTCTTATACCTCCTACACAAAAACTCACAGACATAGAAATAATGAGACATAGAAAGTCTGATGCAGCTGTCATCTTGCATGTCAAAATTATTGCACCTTGATGTTTCATGGCGAATAGTCAAGGTTTGACTCTGAGCCACACCTGCAAGCTTTGATGTATGAGTCTGTGTCTTAAAAGCTGTAGGACGAGGTCGCTCAGATACGACGTATATAAAAATGACATGATGGCGGCTTCGATCCAAAATGGCTGACTTCCTGTTGGATTTGGACCAAGGCTCCAAGAGACTTTTATGTATGTCCTAACAAGTGTATGAATATGTGTATTAAGTTTCATAATTCTGGGTTAAAGGATGGCTTGGGGCTGAACGTTTAAAGTATTCTTGGGGGTGCTGTAGAGAAATTAGGCCACACCCACCAACAATTGTGGATTCCTGTTGGGGGGTGGATAAGGATCCATCCCAGTGAGTTTGGTGCAGCTCAACTCGAAACTGTGGAATTCAGAGCCAAACGAACTCTGAACTCCACAGTTACAGGTCACTTTGCCACACCCACTTACTCCATCAAAACTGGTCAGGGTTGGAATCCACATCACACCAACATGTCTTCTGTCTCTGTTTCATGTTGATTAGGTCAAAGGGGTCAGATAGAGACTGTTCAGAGTAAAACATGACACTTCCTGTTCTCAGGGGGCGTGACTTATGTGATGTCATCATTTGACCATTGGGTATTGTGGGGCACCTGATGATGATTAACTCTTGTGCGTGCAAGATTGAAGTGATACAGATTAACCGGGTGGCTCCCTGACATATTTTTAGAAAACACAGGTTTGAGGCAAGCGCGGGATATAAAATAAACTTGAAAGTGAATCGAAATGCCCAAACCTAAACCAAAGAGCACTCTGCTGTCTCGGCAATCAATGTTGAGAGAAGAAGATACGAACGAAGACAATATGGCTAACCGCTCGGGCTTGGACGCATCATTAGCGGCTAGCGATTTAGCTAACGAGACAATTAATCTACAAACTATTCTTGAAGAGTTAAGAGAATCACATTGAGAAAATGGCAAGAGCTTCCAAGAGGTTAAAGAGGAGATAAAGAAGACTGGACAAGGCAGAAATGTGCATCTTGGAAGCGGAAAACAGGATTCAGCAGCTCAAAGAAGTAGCTATGAAGCTAAGTAAAGTGCAGGACGAGTTCGAAGCTAAGCTAGTGGAGCTCGAGGGGAGATCGAAACAGGAAAACTTGAGGCCCCACGGCATTGTGGAGGGCTCTGAGGATGGCTCACCAACTATCCCAGCCTTCATAGAGAATCTACTTAGAGAGAAACTGGATATTCCAACATCACTCGACATGAGCATTGAGAGAGCTCACCGCTCTCTGGGTCCCAGAGCTCCACCAGAGCCCCCCCCCATCCCCCTCGCGTTCAATAATAGTTAAGTTCGCCACATCTAAAGTCAAAGATGAAATATTAAAACGAGCTTGGCAAAAGAAAGGCTTCATGCTGGCAGGGAAAAAAGTCATAGTGGACAACGATTATGCTCCAGACGTGTTAAAACGGCGACATGAGTACCTTGAAGTGAAGCGGGTCCTCAGAGAAAAGAAGATCAAATTCCAAACCGTGTTCCCGGCCAAGTTGAGAGGATTCTACGAGAACAACATGCGTGTCTACAACGCTGCAGCTGAAGCAACAAAAGACATGGTGGATGGAGGCTTCCAAATCACCGTCATCCAGCCATCCACGACGTGGGTTGACAAGATCAGGAACACGATGTGGACCAAATCGGGAAAGAACGACAAGGATCACCCACGAAATGGAATGCGGGAGGGATACAAGAAGAAACTGGACAAGTTTAGAAGAGGACAAGCACAGCCATAGGAGCGGATGGATCAAGCATATTCCGGTCTTTATTTGTTTTTATTATTATTGCTCTTCTTTTTTAATGTTATTTGGAGTCGGGGACCACACCTAGAAAATGGATCACTATAAACAGGTAACACCACCAGAGGGCCCTTTGCAACCACAGAGTTGCGCTGGTTCTCCCTCAAAAGCGTTCACAAACTATAACACTGTTGTTAACGAGACCAGCAGAAAGGAAGTCTTTAAATGGACATGTGTTAGGCTTGGTTTATAAAGCTAAAATGTTCGATTTGTTTACATCTGTTTTTTGTTTGAGTAGACTAGGGTTGTTCTGAATATCCAGTGATATACAATCCAATGACTCCATTATCACCACTACGAATCACAACCTATATTATAAAAGGAGTTCTTAACCCAATAAAAAGGGCAAAAATATTAGGAAAGCTGAAAAAATAAACAGAGGTGGTGTTCCTCCAGGAAACCCATCTCTCAGAGGTAGAACATGCTAAACTTAAAAAAATGGGCTTTGACCAGGTATTTAGTTCATCACATAAATCCGGTCGTAGAAGGGGGGTTGGCAACGTTAATATACCAGAAGATCACAATTGAGATAATCCATGAATATAAAGACAAAGATGGTAGATATAATATTGTAGTGGACAGACTTGAAGGACAAGAGATTACTTTTATCAATGTATATGTTCCGCCGGGTTCAGAGTGGACATTTTATAAACATATCTTTGATATGATGATGACTAAATCACGTGGACTAGTAGTCTGTGGTGGAGACTTTAATGTAAGACTAAATCCCTCTGAAAATACCTCTAAACAACCCAGAGTTAATAGCAGTATAGGTAGGAAGATCAGGAAAATGATCAAAGAGCTGGGGACGTTTGGCGTGAACTCAACCCCAGAAAGAGGGACTATACATTCTACTCAGCTGCACACCATTTATATTCAAGAATTGATTACTTCTTCATGTATAACAAAGACTTAGGACAAGTAGAAAAATGTCATATTAGGCTGATGGACCTCTCGGATCATTGCCCACTTTATATAAAAGTAAATACACTGCTCAAAAAAATAAAGGGAACACTCAAATAACACATCCTAGATCTGAATGAATGAAATATTCTCATTGAATACTTTGTCCTGTACAAAGTTGAATGTGCTGACAACAAAATCATTGTTGATTGTCAATTAGTGTTGCTTCCTAAGTGGACAGTTTGATTTCACAGAAGTTTGATGTACTTGGAGTTATATTGTGTTGTTTGAGTGTTCCCTTTATTTTTTTTGAGCAGTATATTAACAAAACAAATCCCCGTTTCTATGGAGACTTAACTCTAGCATACTCAAGGGTAAAACTAAAGAAGTTTTAAGACAAGAAATTCAGACATATATGCAGGACAATGACAATGGAGAAGTCTCTCCTGTAATATTATGGGACACATGTAAAGCTGTTCTAAGAGGGAAAATAATTGCAAAATCATCTCTTATACAAAAAACTAGATAAGAAAAATTAAATAAATTGGAACTCGAATTGGCCGAATTAGAGAAAAATAAATAAAATCAAAGCAGACTTAAAAACCTTACAAAAAATAAAACAAACCAGGGATGAAATCAATCAAGAACTACAGACCGATACACAGAAAAAACTCTTATGCTTAAGGTAGAGTTACTATGAAACCAGCTCAAAGTCCTCAAAATTCTTAGCATACAGACTAAAAAAACAACAGGAGGAAAGAACTATATACAAAATTAGAGAACCAATAACTAAAACAGTTACCTATAAAGGCATAGAAATAGGCAAATACTATCAAAAACTGTACACTCTAAAAAAAACAAGAAGGAATGAACGAAGCTAATGCAATACTGAATGAATTGTTGCTGCCTACAATATCAAATGGACAAAATGAAGCCCTGACCAAAAGTATAACATCACAAGAAATTGAAAAAGCAATAAATAGATCAAAACTTAATAAATCACCAAGACCTGATGGATTTAATGCTGAATGGTATAAGCTCTATTCAAAACAATTGTCTCCTGTTCTCCTGAGAACATTTAATTGGGTTCTAAATGGGGGACAAATTCCTCCTTCCTGGAGGGAATATTGATCACAGTTATCCCAAAAGAAGGAAAAGACAAACTAAACTGTTCAAATTACCGCCCAACTAGCCTACTTAATCAAGATTATAAAATCTTCACATCCATTTTAGCCAAAAGACTATAACATATCCTCCCAGAAATCATAAATTTATACCAGACAGGGTTCATAAAGAACAGACGAACCAGAGACAATATTAGAAGAACCCTAAACGTGATCAACCACATTAAGAACAAAAAGCATTCAATACTGTAGACTGGTCATTCTTATACAGAGTCTTGTCCCAATTCAACTTTTCTAATAGATTTATAAAGATAATTCAGGAACTGTACAATAAACCCACAGGTAAGATTCGGATTAATGGGGGGTTATCAGAAGAAATAAAAATTGAACAAGGGTGCAGACAAGGATGTTCCATGTCCCCACTGCTATTCGCCATATTTATTGAACCTTTAGCACAACGGATTAGGCAAAGCACTAAAATACATGGGATAAAAATAAACCATAATGAAAAAAAATTAGCGCTCTTTGCGAATTATATTTTAATCTACTTGGCAAGACCCCAGGAATCCCTCCCAGAATTACATAAAATCTTGTTGGAATACGTGAAATTTTCAGGTTATAAACTGAATTCCCATAAATCTCAAGTCTTGACATTCAAATATTAACCCAACAATACTGATAAGGAAAATTTCAAAATAGATTGGAACATGGACTCAATTGGACTCTTTCATGAACACCAGATCTGAAACTAATGAAAGTGAGGTGACACCCATTGTTTATTAGCTCCTCTGTTAAACCATTTGTTTTAAGGTTCATAAAAGTTATCCTGATGTGATACTGACTTGTTCATTCTTTTTCCTCCCTATTCTTCTGAGAGGAGTTGGGGGGAAGAAGGGAAGAAAATGGAACACTAATACTGGAGATGGGACAATCACAAGAAGGGGTATATTGTATTGATTAATATAACAAACTGAATAAATGATTGTATAGCACTATGCCACCTTTTGTGAACAAATGAGATGCACATTCTTTATGTTGTTCCTTAATAAAAACTTGAATTAAAAAAAAAAAAAAAAGAAAAAAGATTGAAGTGATACAGCTGACGCACCTGGGGATCAGAACAAACTTCGCCGAAGCGAAAATGTCACAGTTGATGTGGTGCCTCTGTGTTGCTGGCTGTAACACAAAGCAGAGGAAGCTGCTGTAACAGTGTTGTAGAGCGACACAAAATGCCAGAGTTCATGGTAGATGCCGGCATGCAGCCGAGTGAACACACTTAGCTAGCTTCGCTGTGTTCCTGGCAGTAACACAGAGAAAGACCTATGTGCTCCAGCTATGATTACATGATGGGTATGTGCACCAGTATGAGTAAATAGAGGTCTGGGCTGCTCTCTGTTCGCGGAGTCCAGGAGGATCTTTGGCGACAGAGGGAAAGACGTACGTGCTGTGGCTGTGATTACATGAGGGGCTGTGTGTGAGTGTTCATCTGTCGATGTGGTGTGTATGTAGGGGGTGCACACGCACGCAAATGTACACACACACACACACACATATACACTATGTGCCATACGAAATGCTAAACAAGACGCACAACAACTCACAGTGATACACACATACCTAAACGCATGCCAGCAGGCCGTGATATGCAAAGTGGGGACTGAAAGACCCCATCATCGAATTACAGCAGGTCAGCAGGCCATGTTTTTTTCTGATGGATGTTTTACTTTTACTCTTTGATTCATATAGCTTTAAACCTGTGCCAAATGGCATAAATGACGTGATTATGAAGTCTGTCTACACTACCTGCTTGCTGAACGTTTGGTGCCTCTGTGAGTTTTTGTGTAGGAGATTTAACAGTTTTGTGTTTTGTGGCAAATAAGCAAATTTTGACCCCTGGTAACACCCTTCAGGTCACCTTGTGAACGTGGCCGAATCGCAAATTTCAATCCCTTGCCATTTGCATACAATCGTCTCTAAATCACATATGCATCGCATCATCCGATTTGCACCAAACTTTTTATGACTGACTCTTGTGAACCTCTAAAGAGCCCAATACCATAAAATTGTAATTTGACTCCATCCATTTTCCCCCAAAGAAAATTCTTGGATTTTGGGGGAATCGCAAGTGGGCATGGCCAAACTGCTCTTCAGCACCCACTAACGTGAGATGGGAGAAACCGTAAGTCGTAGAGTTCTGACACTCAGCACCTAGGTAGATCCCCCCAAATCAAGAAAAAAAGTCTCTTGGAGGTACCCCCTGAAATGTACATGCAGGTGGCTAGTTTAGGTCAAAGGTGGAATTTTGGCCATTTTTCACTTTTACTCATCTCTACTTTTAACAAACTCATCCCAGGGATTTCAAACTATCAGCTTCATTCTTGGTCAGATTGCAGTTAAGGCATGGAGCTTTAAAAGTTATCTATAAAATTGACTTTTTGTATATATTCAGGGGGTGTGGCAGAGTGGCATACTTGGTGTACTCACCAAAACAAACCGAACGCTATAGATTTCACATAGAACACTCAGTTGGCACCAACACTTGGCATGAGTGATCCTGGTGGGATGCCTGACAATGCTACAGAATGTTGCCATAGTCTGACGTCATCGAAGCCTTGCCCCCTCAGAACAGGAAGTGACTTTTTACTTGAAAAGCTCCATCTCTGGCTCTCTTCCCCTAATCCAGACGGTCTTGTGTCAGATGACAGATAACAAGTTGGTCTCACTTGCTTTAAAGCACCAAGAGGGTTCAATGGAGGCTGTGGCTGTCGGCGCGGTGAAGTGGCAGGTCACGCCGCGGCCATACATTTGGCTTTAGATTCCACATGTTTTGATTGAGCTGAGCCAAACTCACTGTAATCAATCCTTGTCCAACCCCTGACAGGAATGCAGTCCAGTTTTTGGTGGATGTGGCCTAATTTCTCTACAGCGCCCCTTAAAATATTTAAAAAAGAAATCAGCCCCACACCATGCTTTAACCCAGAATCTATTTGTATTTTTGTTTAATTTACTATTGTGTACGTATAAATATATATACATTTATTTATTATTATCAGTATTATTATTTTTCTGTTCTTTATTTCTTTCTTCTTCCTTTGGATTGTGTGTGGATGCGTGTGTGTGTGTGTGTGCGTGTGCGTGTGTGTGTGTATATCATGTTGCTAGACGTTATTGGATCTCTGCTAGCTGTTTGTCTTGCATTCAGACCTAGACGGGGGTGTGTTTGGGGTGGGTAGGGTTTTGTGAGAAATCAGCTTGAACTTCTCTCTCTCTATCAATAACAACTGTGTTTTCATTGTACTGATGATTGATGCATGTCAAGCTGTAAAATTCAATAAATAAAGTTGAAAACAAAAGCATTTAATTCTAGTGAGCAATTAAAAGATGACTAAACAAACATATTTCCTGCAAATTGGTTTATCATGGTATTAAGGCTGTCTGTGGCTTCTATAGTGAAATATCAGGAGCACCATTGATTTTTGTATATGTATATTTTCCCTGTTCTCATGTTTCCTATATGTGTACTTTTCAGCTACATGCCGTTTGGTATCCTGTTCCTTATTGCTGCAAAGATCATTGAGGTGGAAGACTGGGAGATCTTTAGGAAGATGGGTCTTTATATGGTGACTGTGCTGAGTGGGTAAGCTGCCTCATTACTCTGAATGTGCCTGTTCCAGACACCAGGATTTATGGCTGACATTTGGGTCAACTCTCCCTTCAGTGATGGAGTAAAAGCTGAGCTCTTGGTGGGCATTGATAAGGGCCAAGGACATTTAAAACTGCTCAACCTGCAGATGCAGTAATGAACGCTTCTCTATCTAAGTGACACATTTAGAGTGCACTGTAAATCTTCTCTTGTTAGGTCAGAGGGTGAGTCAAAGGTTCCAAACACTTCAGGCTTCCATATAGTGCTCACACCACTGCGTTGTGTTGCACAACACAACACAACACAACACAACACAACACAACACTACACAATATTACACAGTTGTTAAAATGCCATGCTGCCTTATTAAGGCAAAAATGCATTCAATTAATTATGTTCACTTACCTTGAACAACATTAGCTCAGCCATCATTACAGTCTGGGACATTTAATCAGTTTTTAAAAGCACAAGCAAAAACTGCTGTGTCGAGATCAGGGTGCCAGCGATCACATGATCATCAGAAGACACCTGCGCTCCAACCGAAGAAAGTGACCCGTGCTGCCGGGTTCTGATTCTTGGACTTATGTTTGATATAAAAATTGATAGCTGTAAATGATGCAACTACTCTCAAAACCCGTCATAGCAAGAAGATCTGAAAGGACAATGTCATTATAGGTTGATGTTTTTCTTTAGTTTTCATGAGTCAAAATAAATTTGGCTTAAGATTCTGACACCATTTAAAATCTCTTGGAGTAAAATATTGATGTGATAGTAAACCCTCTGATTTCAGGTTTTTTCAACTGTTTCAGATTGATTCTGTTTTTACATGGAGTTGGTGCAGAATGGATTTCTGCACCGTCTGGTATCAGACGGCTGAATTATCTCCTCACATCAGGATCTCTCCTGGGAAGCTGAAATACTACATGTGGACGTGGGAGAGCACCTCAAACATCAACTTCTTAGTTTTTCTGGCAGTTAATGGTCACCTGAAACAATATGCTATGTCAACATAAAAACACATTTATTCACCTAAAAAAGTGTCTCATATTTCAGTCCTCAGAGCCTGCTATCCTGCTGTCCTCAGTCTATTACTTTCTGATCTTTCAGTCAAGATCTGAAACTTTTAGATATCTCTCTGCGTCAGCACATCTGGCTCCAATAAGCTCATCAGCAGGGCTCTACCAGTGGTCACTGAGTGGGAGGTGTGTGTGGAGCACCACGAACAAGTCACCACCTCATTGCGAAAAGAAACAAAAAAAACCCCACCTCATTGCAGGGCAACACAAGCTGTGTTTCCTTAGCAAATATACACTCATTTTTGTCTGTATCCTGATAATGTTGAAAAAACACAATTTTGAAATTGCAGTGTTTCCATTAAATAAGAAATAAAATTTAAATTACACATGAATAAGCTTGATCACATATATTCATAATTCAGCTATGGTTCTAGCGCTCATCTATCAACCAATCAGAGGAAATGTTGGGGTCTTATTAAGGAGATAGAGCATCAAGCCCCGTCTACATTGGGGGCAGCTAGTATGCTGCGTTTTGGGGAAATCATAGTCTCTGGTTTTACAGAAGAGTTATGGATTCAACACATTCAAATGATGCAGAACTCTTTCTGAGCTGTGTGACGTGAGAGCTCTGGTGGAGCTAGCTGCACACTGTCTGACAAAACAAAAACAAACTGCCATCCTACCATTTCCTGTTGTCTTTATGGTTTTCACCTGTGGTAACAGCCACTTGTCGATCACTTGATTTTGTGATGCCAAAAAAGTGTTTCCATTTTAATTTCGCAAAATGTAGCTATTTTGATATATACGGTTGAAAAACCACCTCATCCTAGCTCAAAAATATTCCTAGAAAGATTTGATTTTTTTTAAATTGCATTTTCCATTGAGCAAATTTATTTTACTATTTTTAATTTGACCAATTTCCTGGTGAATGGAAACACACCTAGGAATATACTTGTTAACAATCCTGTGCACATGCACTTACACCTAAGGGCAATTTTAGAGATCACTTTATGTAGCAGTCATGTTTTTGATGGGAAGCCAGAGTAACCAGAGAGAGATCCTCTCTGAATATTTATGAATTCTAAAAATATATGGCAAACTAAAAAGTGGTGCTGGATTATTAAACCTAGAGCAAAATTCAGCAAAGATAGTTTAGGGAAAATTTAACACTAGGGAACCTCAGCTATATTACTTAAAATCATTCTAAAACATCAAGAGGAAGTAAGACTGCATCAACTTAATGTAAATAAGATGAGGGATAACTTAAGACATTCATCTGCTTTGTTCTACAGATTAGCTATCCATGCCACCATCTGTCTGCCTCTCATTTTCTTCATCATTGTGAGGAAGAATCCCTACACATTCACCCTAGGAATGGCTCAGGCCTTGGTGACAGCCCTTATGATTTCTTCCAGGTCAGTAAATCTTTTTTCTTTTGCATTTCACTTATTAAAATCCTATCTGCCCATCTTTAAGGGAAGTCAATTCCTCGCAATGTGTTTCAGCTCTGCTACCCTACCTGTCACCTTCCGCTGTGCTGAGGAGAACAACCGCATCGACAAGAGGATAACTCGCTTCGTGCTCCCAGTGGGTGCCACCATTAACATGGACGGCACAGCACTCTATGAGGCAGTGGCTGCCATTTTCATCGCCCAGCTCAATGACTACCCTCTGGATGTGGGCCAGATTGTCACTATCAGGTCGGTCATTTGTTTTTAGTATAGGTGAAGCATTTGAGAAAAAATGTCATAAAAGGGAAAACAACTCTAGTAATCATTTGGGCCAAAGAGTTCTAGAGCTTGGGTATTGGATTGAAACAGATAAGTAGAGGTGCACTGATTGTAGTTTTCTGGCCGACCATCAATTACTAAGTTGGCCAAATTCGGGCTACTACTGTTAACATGTGGGCGGGTCTGTCAGTCAGCCTCTCTCACAGCAGAACAGAACTGGACAATGCCTGTTTTTTAGTCCTTTATGGAGGAAGACAAGATGTGTGGAAAAGATTGATTTCACATGTAAGTATCGGCTGATTACGGTCTCCCAAAACTAAGAAAATTAGAGCTGATTTATAGGTACACCCCTGATGATTAGCTGTCACAGTGTTTTCAGGTGTTAGCGCAAGATGTGCTTTATTTCTCTTCTTTTAGCATAACAGCAACAGTTGCCAGTATTGGAGCAGCAGGAGTCCCCAATGCTGGACTTGTCACCATGGTGATAGTATTAACGGCTGTCGGACTACCTGCCAGTGATGTTACACTGATAGTTGCTGTGGACTGGCTTCTGTAAGCATTTTTTCTGTTGTATTCCCATATTATTAAATCAAGTCTATTTATTTTCACTATATTTTGTTCTGTTAATCCTTCAACAAACAAGGCATTCTTTGGGATCTGCATCAGACCGGTGTAAAAAATCAGTCTGTAAATAGCTAGGGCAGAACATGAACAGACACAAGCACAAATAAAGTTCAAGAATGCACAATTAAATGTAATCTTAATATTTTAACATCTTGAGAAAGTTGTGCTTGATGTTTCTGCCAAAGGCCTTTTTGAGGACCCTCACTGGACAACAACTAACTCACTTTTTGTCCAGTGAAAACAAAAGTTTCAGTTTCAGAAGTGAAGGCTCACAGGAGAACTGTAAACCTAATGGGTCTTGTGTAACCAGGGAGGACGATTGTTAAAGAACCTACTGTAATGTGTCTGAAAGACTCATTGATCTATGACAGAACATACAGCAAGTTAGTGACAGGACAGGCCACAACCTGACAACTGATTTTGTCCTGTGTCCATGTTCATAACTAGGTTTGCCCTGTTGTGAACACTGGTCAGTTGTGAAAGAGAATTCTAACCAAAATTAGCAGCAACACATTTCATACTCAAAGTTCACAAGGCAGAGTAGTCCAAGTAGGTAGGGCATTCCAACTACTTCTCCTTAAAGCTTATGAGTCCTTAGAGCTGGCTTTCTTCACGAACACACCTGAATCAAATGGAAGTCATATTAATAGATCTCTGCGGACTGAATGCTGTGGTGGGTACCACTAACTACAAAAATAATTGTGCTAAACCTAAAGCAATAATCATAGATATTTGTTCTAACACAAAAGTATGACACCAATATAGTGATTAGTGAAAGTTATAGTGCTAAAACACTAACTTTCAGTCAGATTTTCTCTGAAAGACTAAAACCCTCAAGAACCAATTTAATTTTGATATTATCATTTATATCTTCTATTATGTCCTTAAATTTTATATTTATGTTAATATGCATTCTGCACAGTCCATATTTTATTTTGTTCCTATAGGCTATGTTCCTTGTTTGAAATCACTTTATTGACGAAAAAAAGAGAATTCATAAGCAAGCAAGTAAAACCAGAAATACCTGGAGACTAACTGGATGTGGTGTGTTTCAGGGACCGCTTCCGTACAATGATCAATGTTCTGGGCGATGCCTATGGAGCCGGGATAGTTCAGAAACTATCCAAGAGGGAGTTGGAGAGGATGGATCTGATTTCAGACGTGGATGTCGCTAACCCGTTCGCCCTGGAAACAACTCTAGATGATGAGGAATTTGAGAAAAAATCTTACGTCAACGGAGGCTTCACTGTCGATAAGACAGATGCAATTTCCTTCACAGAAACCTCCCAGTTTTAGCTTGGATCAAAGGAGAGAGAAATGCCACACATACAGGAAGGATTCAACCAGCCCATCCGAGTTCAAGCATCAGCAACAGCGGCCTTCATTAAGCTTAGATGAACATGATCACCTGCCATTTTGAATATTGATAACCACTAGATTCAAGTGGTTCCTTATTAATCTAAAGCTGTGCCAAGATTTTGAAAAGCCACATTTTGTTAGATAAGACTGAAAAGCTTCTTGCAAAGAGCACTTTATCAATATGTGCTCCTGATGATATATCCCTTAAGGAGGGATGTGGTGTTTGTGAGTGTGTAATAAAAAAAAAACATTGTTTACTCCTTGACGAGGCAAGAAGACTCTAAATATCCCATAATGCACTGCTTGTGTAATAATTAGGGATGCTCCGATCAGGTTTTTTGCTGCCGATCTCTACTGATCACCGATCATTGATGATTGTCTAGGATGGCTGTAAATTTTTTGCTTTAGGTATAAATAATACTATATTATGTGGCAAAATGGAAAAATTATCTGGCAATAAATTGACCTAATTTAGACACAATAGACATATTTTAATACATATCTAAAACCTACATGCTGCAGCTTTACGTTCGGTGCATAGTGGCAGTCTAAGAGCCAGAGCAGATCGCAACATCTTACACCGCCAGCTCGAAGATTTAAATTATTTTTCAGGTTATTTATTTAGCTTTCTGACCGTGATGCTAATCCGGGTGAGTGTTGGTAGTTGTGCATTACTTTACCCACTGTCTGGCCGCTCCAGATGTCATTTTTTAAGAGCAGTGAGTCTCAGAGTAGCCAAACTCCATCAAGTGTTTGTTTTTTAAATGTCATTAGATTTATTGATGCATTTCAGCTCCAGGGTAATTTTCCGCCGCAACACTCAAACGTGTTCATTCATTCTCAGAGCATTATGTTCTACTAGACAGAATCTTTTGCCACGCGCTTGCACTGTTGCACGTTCACACTGCGCTTGTGAGGCAGGCTGTGAAATGAGATAAATATGATCGGTTTTGATGACCGGCAACAAGAGACAGTGATCAGCAATCATTAATCATACATTTTTTCATGTAAATCAGACAATTATGATTGGTGACTGATCGATCTGCACAACTCTAGTAATATTGTGTACCTTTATGTGTATTTGAACTGTGTCAAATGTATGACAAGTTGCATGAAGCAATATGCTATGATTACTTATCTGTGGTTGCAGACTAACCGTCAGTGAGAACTTTTTAAAGACTGGTTCATGCATATTGAATATTGATGGCTGATATTAATGAACACTGTGAAATTCCTCTTTTATCTAAGACATCTATTACTGATGTATTGCCAAATAAGAAAAAAATATAAAAATTGTATTTATGTGTGAGAATACATAAATGTCACCTCCCCATTGGTGTGTTTATTGCTGCCATACATCAGAGCCTGTTTTGTTTGTTTGGCCTTCATTGTGCAGTGATAATTTTAATTTTTTTTGTAATTTATAAAAGTTATGTCAATAAAGACAGTTTTATGTCTTTAATAGACTAAAAATGACCACAACCATAATTGCTGAGAGCTTTGTCAGTTTAGAGAAATGGATTGGCTTCTTAAAGGCAAAGAAAGGGTTACACTGCTCAGACCAGGGCTTGCATATGGACAAATGTCTCAATTCTGACAAGCAAATGCAACATCCATGATGAAGCATGCTGAACAAACAGATTTGGACAATTATCAGGTAGGAGCTGCTTTCTGTGAGTCTTTTCATGTGGATATATAATAAAGATGTGGCAAATATGTGAAGACTTTTACATTTTCTGCTCACATTTGACATCTACTGTAAAGCGGATGGGCCAACAATATCATTTTAGGGTTACTCTTGGACAATATCAAGGCTTATTCTTTCTTTATAAATAGTGTGATCCAACTAAGCAGAAATGGGGAGGCAGAACTGCTCCCCAACAAATTCTAATGCTCCTCATACAGCTAATGTTTACTGCTTCACTGTTAGAACTATCAGCTATTTTTGTAATATGCTGCAGTAGCTCACATTAAGTGTCACTGCCACAGACCCAATTTGCTTTTAATGGCCTGTGGTTGATTTACCTGAGGATTCCACAATGTCAGCTTGATAAATCATGAAACTAAGCCCATAATACTGCCTCTAGGCACAGAATTCACATAAAGAGATAAGAGATAAAAGTCTTTATTGTCATTGTCACAGGAACAACGAAATTTAAAAACTGCCATCAGTCAGTGCATACGCTTAACAAAACCCAGGTCCCCAAATTTGTCCACCAGTCTGTGAGGGAGGATGGTATTAAAAGCAGAACTGTAGTCCACAAAGAGCATCCGCACATAGCTCCCCTGCTGCTCCAGATGTGACAGAGCAGCATGGAGGGCTGTGATCACTGTGTCCTCTGTGGATCTGTTGACTCTGTAGGCGAACTGGTGGGGGTCAAAGCCAGGAGGAAGAAGTCCTGCAATACGACCCCGGACCAGTTTTTCAAAACACTTCATCACCACAGGGGTTAGTGCCACTGGCCGGTAGTTGTTGAAGCCAGAGATGTGAGGTTTCTTGGGTATGGGGACTATGATGGAAGATTTCAGGTTGGATGGAAGATCCAGGTTGAAGATCCTGGTGAAGACTCCAGCCAGCTGATCAGCGCAGTCTTTCAGGACACGTCCAGGGACACCATCAGGTCCAGCCGCTTTCCTTGGGTTGACAGCCCACAGTGTGCGCCTCACCTTGTGCTCCTTTGCAACAAGGAGTGTGGTGCTGTGGATCGCTTGGTGTAGTGTGGCTGCCTTTGTTGGCTTCACCTCAAAGCGGCCAAAGAAGAGGTTCAGCTCCTCTGCCAGCTTGGTGTCACCTTCCGCAGCTGCGAGGCTAGTCCTGTAGTTGGTGAGATGTTGGATTTCCTGCTGTTGTTACTATCAAGATAGCCCTCTATCCTCCTCCTGTAGTTGGACTTAGCCTTTTTGATGCCGCTCTTCAAGTTAGCTCGGGCTGTACTGTAGACAGTCCTGTGCCCACACCTGAAGGCAGTATTCCTGATCTTTAATAGTCGCTGCACCTCCTGAGTCATCCAGGGTTTCTGGTCTGGGAAGACCCGGATGCGTTTATCCACAACTAAAGATGACTATTTCAAAATGAAACATTATTTCCATGTTTCTATTTATCAAAACCATAAATAATACAATATATATGTAATTTATAATGCATGTAAACATCTGCAGAGATTAATCTGTTCATCAAGGAGGAAGTAGTTGTCTATCCTAGAAAAAGATCAGAAGACAGGCAAAAAGTTGAACGTCAAAGTAAAATCATGACAAATCTCTTAACCTTGAAGTTGCAATGTTCCAATCCAATACCAATTATCTTTTCATGGTACCATTCAACTCGTCTTAATGACTTGAAGCGGAGAGCTTGTTTATACTTGCCTCTCAGTACAATCTTACTTCCAGTGATGGGAAGTACAGTGACAGTACAGTGACAGTACAGTAACGAATGCCTGTCATGTAACGAAGTACAAATACTTTGTTACTGTATTTAACCATGGTATGCGACAGTGGGGGTCTATCGAATCCTGCTTGGCACAACACGGCCTGCTGGCATGCTGTTATGCAAGTGTGGAAGTATCGCTGTGAATTGTGCTTCCCATTTACCATTTTGCACACAGTATTTATTATAACACCAACAAGCACATACGTCTGCCTCAGACTTTGATGTTGGAAGTGGCACGTTCATGCCACAGAGAACTCCATGTACTGCCCAAGGTTGCTCCATCTGATTCCAATCCACTTCAAAATGAAACAAAACCATTTCAAATTTAGCTTCATCCTCTATATTCCTAAATAAACAACCAAGCTCATCTGATTTCATACTTTTTGGTCAAAATTAAACATATGACAACCCAAGTAATTTCTGGATTTGATCTTCTCTTTCAGTGCATATTTAAGGATAAAAAGAAAGGAGAGGGATATATTTTGTGAAATATGCATTTTTGTTTTTAGTAAAGCATGGTATTAGGAAAGTCATTCTAGTTATAATTACAAAACAGTGCATGAAGTTACAAAGCATTCATTGGTCATTAATTTCTTCAAGTTGGTAGTTCAGCATTAAAAGTTAGAAACGTCTTAGATTGAGTTTTAATCCTTATGGAGTTGGTTAAGTTTTTGTCAATCCAATGTTTGCAGCTGGAGATAGGCGCCAGCAACTCCCGACCCCGTTAGGGAGAAGGGCGACGGAAAATGGATGGATGGATGGATGGATGGATGGATGTTTATGCTACTTTAGTAAAAATCTCAACATGCATGACATGTTATCTATTTCACTTTTGATTTTAATGCACATTTGAATTTTGATGTTTCAGCCTGATGTTGCAATGGGGGCCACGCCCCCAGAAAGCAGAAAGCTAAAATTTTATACAATTTGAGCTTTCTGACAACTCATCTAGATCACCTTCTTTCATTTCCTTGGAAAAATCAGTTTTGTCATGTGATAGAGACTAGTCGACTGGCCCAGAAAAGTCATTGCAGAGAAAAGAATCGACTAGTAAATTAATTGGTACAACCCCTACCACTGAATGCGATGTGGCTATCCAGCTCTAGCCTTCTGATTCAGACGATGATTTTCAATACTCCACCTGCTGCCGAACATTCTCCTCTCCCAGTAATTTGACAATGTCCAAGTCCCAAACACCTGT
Organism: Poeciliopsis turneri; assembly: GCA_922788865.1. Classification (NCBI taxonomy): domain Eukaryota; kingdom Metazoa; phylum Chordata; class Actinopteri; order Cyprinodontiformes; family Poeciliidae; genus Poeciliopsis; species Poeciliopsis turneri. Next base: position 405,102 of record CAKLNU010000552.1, on the reverse strand, counting down.
GCGCTCTTTCATCTTTGATACTTGAGCTTTGTTTCGCACCTCATTAGCATAATTTAAACATCTGTCCGAGGTTCATCCTTTACCTCCAACAGCATTCCAGTCCTGTGACCGTACACCACTAAGAGGCGTCAGACATCAGGCTCATTCTTCCGGGCCACCACTGCCTTCACTGCAGCCAAGCACAAACACTTCACCACAGACGTCTCAACTCGTCAAGGTCTCAAGTCCCTCACCTCGAACGCTCTCTACAGGAGAAAGGAATCCCTTTCAGCAACAAGTTAAGTTTCTTCTGAATCCTTTCATATTACATATTTCATAAAACAGCAGCATCTCCATCAACCAAAAATCCCGGACTTTCGGGTTTTCTTCAGTGTTCGTTTCCTTCTCCAAAATCTCTGGTGATGTCATTTCTGATGCTGGCTTGTAGACCTGCATCAGAGCGTCAGGCTCCTCCCTGATTACCACAGACTTCCAAAGTCTCTCCGCCAAGCAACACCAACATATCCACATTTCAACGTTCTTCATCAGAAACTCAACTCCTCCTCGGTGGTGATCAACAGCACCACCACCAAAGTCCAAACATCCCATGCTTCTGCTTCTTTCTCAGTGACTGCTTCCTCCTCCAGCATCTCTGGTGACATTATTTCTGCCTCCACTCGCACCAATTCCTGTATTTCATGAAAGCTGAGGGTGAGAGACCAAAAAAGCTTTATCTAAATGAAAGAAGTAAAAATGGACAAACTGTGAATTCTCAGCACTACATTCAATTTTCAGTTTATTAGCTGTAGAAGAGCATAGAATGTTGAGTAGCAGTAATTCTGGTTGTTTGAAACTAGAACCAAGTCTACATGTTGTGTTTCATGAGAGCTGCAGCTGTGAGGTCTAAAAAAGCTTTATCTCAGCAAAAGAAGTAAAAAATGGAGAATCTGAGGGTTCGCAGCCCTGCTGTCTTGATTTCTCCTTCACCTTCAACTCCATAAACCCACATACACTGGTCTCTTGAACTGTGTCCCTAACTGGGGAACTGGATTCTGAACTTCCTGACCAACAGACCTCAGACTGTCAGGATCCACAACACCGTCTCTTCCTCCATCACTCTTAACATTGTCGAGCTTATATGTCATATGTCATTCTGCTGACATATGACTTCTCAGCCCGACACCCTAGCTATCACATAGTGAAGTTTGCATCAGTAAAGCGAGGCCTTACAAACAGTGATGAGTCCTAATACAAAGAGGAGGTGGAACACCTGGTGCAGTACAGAGAAAATAACTTCTGTATCAATGAGAAGAAGACCTAAGAGATGGTGGTGGATTTCAGAAGGGACGAGGGACAAGGACCCTCTTCAGCCCCTGTACATTGGAGGAGCAGCTGTGGAGGTGGTCCATGAGATGTTGGCACCTCAAGTGCCAACATCCTATGTCTGGTCAGGAAGGTCCACCTAAGGAAGGAAGCCACCTACTTCCTAAGGAAGCTGCAGAAAGCTGGAATTGGAAAATCCATCTGGAGGAGCTTCTATCGCTGTGTGGTGGAAACCTTTATCTGCACCTCCACCAATGTACGACGCGGCAGCTGCACTGCTCCCAAGAGGATAGCTCTGCAGCGGGTGGTTAAGGCTGCACAGAGGACTGTGGGGAGCAGATTTTCCACCACCCTGGTCCTACACAGCATGATGCAGGAGGAATCGGCAATTACTTCAGCTTCACCTCACTTTTTAAATTATTTACACGCACACACACATATATAAAATATATCACTTTATATATTAGATTTCTTAATCTAGGACTTGCGACGGACTGGTGACCTGTCCAGGGTGAACCCCGCCTCTCGCCCGGAACGCAGCTGGAGATAGGCACCAGCAACCCCGTTAGGGAGAAGGGTGACGGAAAATGGATGGATGGATGGATGGATGGATAATCTAGGACTTTAGTCCACATTTTGTACCACAAACAATCAAAGCTGGTGTGACTGTCAATCATTGAATCCTTGATAGAGCCCGTTGGATCCACCCAAGCCACTGCAGATGAGTTCCAAAACCATTAGAGGATCTCCATCCAGACGTCAACCGCAAAGAGAGTGGGTATTAAAAACTTGACTCCAACTTTGTGTTTGATTCTAAAAAAAGAAGACATATGGAGATGATCCTGCCAACCACCTTTGAAGCCTGCAAAAAGCTCAAGATGAATTGTCAGCAGAAGCTCATGTACAAGGCTTGCATGTGCTTCATCAGCATCAGACCAAAACAGATTTAGCCTATTTGTGTTTTCTTTATTCTGTGCTAACTTTTTAAGCTGACTGATCTTCAGTATTCATAGGCCTACAATGTTTGACCCTTCATTGTGAAGTAAGTACATAGTACATTGTGATATTGGCATTTTTATGTATTATCAAAATTCTTATAACAATGTTTATTATAATCAAAAAATGGAATGTAATAGAGCTTTTACATCATGCTCCTCACCTCTTTTCCTTTAGATTATCTGACTAGTCTCATAAGATTGGTAAGCTACAGACTATCAAGGCTATGTTGAGCAACGACTAGTCTTTTTGCTTATGACCAGGAGCTTTCTCTAATTATAGTTAGCCCAGTGTTGGAGCAGAATATTAAGGCTATCATGCAAAATCTACAGTTGGGAAAACCTGACATTAATTTTGTTGACTTTAATGAAGAACTGGACTATGACTCTGTATCTGCAAATACTATTCTTAAATGTTTTAGGTCTTTATTTGGCACATAATGCTGAAGGTCATCTTACCAGGGCAAAATTATTTTTGAGAGAGAATAAAATCTAGTCCTAACAGCCATATTTTTAAAGACAATTTATGATTACAATTTGTTTTATTATACAAACATTGCCTAACTAAAACCACATCATTAATGTTCTGATATTTATTTTGAAGCATAGGTAATAAAACTCACAGCGATAGATCAGCACCATCTGAGCTCTCTAGACTCAGAGTGAACCTGCAGAAATGAACCTCCAGGCTAAAACTTCATCTGCCTCAGACAGTGTGGTTCCCTGGAAAATAAGAAACATTTTCCTTAATCTGTGATATCATCCCTCTGTGATCTTGAGTGGGTTCCTATAACTAACATATCCCTTTATATAAAATAGTTGATTTTTAGATATAACACATAAGAAGAAGCCAACAGAATACAAGCAGATCTTTAAGACTGAACTGACTACTTCTTGGCTTCAAACACCTGAGATCACAAATCACTACTTACATAGGCAAGTCGGCGTACAGCTTTTGGCGTCGTTAGAAGACCTTGAACGCGCTCATGGAGTTCTTCCCATGATCTGTGAGAACTGAACGCAGAAGAGTAATAAATTCAATGGTGGTTATATAATCCCACATAGTTTGAAGTGTAAGTAACCCCCAAACCTTTTTTTGCGAAACTTTCTAAAGACGTATTGAGGGTTCAATTTTTATGTTTATGTGTAAACTTTGACATTTTTGTGCAAGTTCTTTTCAAAAAATGGTACAACTTTTTATCACTCAGTCAAGAGTTTGAATAGCTACCCGGATGTGTACCCTACGAGCATTGACAATAGCGTTACTCAGCTTTACAAATGTGTGATTTATTTGCAATGTGGACACAGAGTGGAATGGATCTCCTCTTCTCTGACTATTGGAGATGGTATACTGCAGATGGACGACTATCACACTGACTGCAGTGCTTAGGAAGCAGGAGGTGCTCACCACAGCTCTCACTGCTCATTGGGAAACAGCAGAGAGTTGTCATCACAAGTCCTCCACAACACACAAAAAAGTCACTAGAGTTGTCACTTGCTTCTTGGTTCTGCTCACTTTGCTGACATTTTTCAAAATTTGCTTTGGGTGGTTTCACAGGAAGTTTGTTGCACTTTAAGAACCAGAATATACATACAGCTCAGAAAATCTGAATATTTTGAAAAGAAAAAAATTAAATCTTTTATTTATATTCCTCTGTCACTTTGACCGGCGGAGGCTCTGCGTCAGGGAAGGAGGCAAGGCAACAAAATGCAGTCAAAATGGTTTTACTTGCACTGCAGGTCACATGTACACTGACACCCATTTCACAGTGAAACAAAGAAGCTGGCTTTTATATCTTTGGGCTATTCCAACACTCAGATAAAGGAGATGACAAAACAAAACAAGAAATAATTAACACAAAACAAATGGTACCAAATTATTAAAGCTAAACTAATCTAAGGTCAATCAACAATTAACTTTAACTTAAATATAACTCAAAGCATTACCCCTCTTAGTTGAAAATGGTATGCTCCAGGAGCTTTTTAACAGCACCTGGAGCACTTGTCTCTCTTTGCTTGCTCCACCCTGCTGAGGAGACACACCCAAAAGGTAAGACTCAACAATTAACCTAACAGTACCCTACAGTCCCCTTGTTTATAGAACAAAAATCATTTGTTCTATAAATAAATGTATCAATAATCACTAATTTGGGATAGAGCCCTTGGTCTCCATCACATCCTCACACAGAGCAAAACATTTTAAGCCTATATTTCTTACAGATAAAAAAAATCCATAAATCAATGTATCAGAAAATATGACTACTTAAAATCTATCAAAAATGATTATTTTTAATCTTTAAATTCCATGTTTTGGCCTACATTAACCTTCCAATTGTCCATTGATGCTGTTGTAACTATTATAATTTCTTTTACATATTTGTTAAAACTCTCACTATGTCCTGGCAGCATAATATGCAACAAATCTGTGGAAAAAATGCTCCTCACAATGGAACCAGTGGTTCTATTGTCATCTGCAGAGATTCTCCTCTTCCAACCAATCAGAGCCAGGAGGAGTATCTTAGCATGGTCAATCAATCTCATGTACATGCTCATTTTTTTCATGTACGGTAATATTCTAGTTTTCTGTGACAATGAATTTTGGGTTATAATTTTTAAGCCATAAAAATGAAAATCACAACAAAATAAAGGCTTGAAATATTACACTATGTGTAATGAGTCCACATAATACAAGTTTTACTTCTTGAAACAAGTGACAAAAAATACTAAGCTTTTTCCCAATGTTAAAATTTTTGAGCTGTAATTGTAACTTAAAGACAAACCTGCGGTGGTGGGGCAGTTCTCTGTAGGATAGATGAAGTGGTAAGGGCACAGGGTCAATGGACTCATGCGCTCTTAAATACCTGGAATCAATCTCAGATTTTCCTCTGACCTGCTGAAGCAAGAACAAAAAATTACAGGATGAAAAAAAAGATTATTTTAACTGAAAAATATAGCATCAATAAAGATAGCTGTCAAAATGAGGACTCTTAACCAGTCTACAACAAGTCCAAGTTTAAGTCCATGGAATCAATCAAACCTCCGCTTTCCCAGCAGATTCAGGATTCTTTGTCAGCAAGAAAGATGGCTCAAAAAGGCATTGAATGTGGGTACTGTCATGAGGTTATCAACTGTTAAGGCAGCATCTCTTCCTTTCCCCCTCATGTAATTACAGAACAAGTGTCTGGTCTGCTGGAGATGTATTAAGCAAAAGCTGAGTCTAACAGAATGGCAGAGAAGTGGAATTGATAATGAAAAAGTATTTCATGAAAATATGATGAACAACAACTTACAAAAATCCCACACAAAGTCAGAGTCAAATGCAAAATGTAATCTAATGGAACACAAACCAGAAGCCCTGATGAGACACAAGGGGGAGCAGAACAGGGTAATAATGGAAGGACCCAGTAAGTACTGGAAGGCTGAATGCTAAAACAAAGGACCAAACAGATTGGAAACTGATTGCAGGAGGGAGAGAGAAGAAAGGCAGACTGAGGAGAGACAGAGAGAAAAAGAGTGAAACACAAGAAAATAAATCTAACACTAAGGAATAACAGACACAAGGAATAATTAACTGTTTATTCTAGTTATGTTTAACTAGAATTTACATAACTAGAAACACTAAGAAGGACTGAACTAAAGTAAAACCGAAACAGGACTAACCTAATCGAAAATAACAAATAACACAGAACAATGATGAAACTAAAATAACTAAGGAAGAACTGAACCAAAGTAAAACAAAAACATAACTGGTCTAAATAAAAGATAACCTATGAAACACAGAAACAAAATCAAAACCTAACTAAGCAACCCAAGATTATGACAGTCATCTACTGCAATGGACCAGCGGACATCACATACCACTAATCAGAGAGCTCTAAGTGTAAAGAAACATTAGCAGCTCCAGGAACACATATTTCAACTTTTGGAGCGTAATGACCATGATTCCACAGCTCTGCAAGCATTTCATCTCTCTGAAGGATGGACGGCAATAAAAAAAAAAAAGAAGCAAGAAACAGTGCAGCTGAGGTCAAAGTTCTGTTGGAGATAGTTACAGTTCTGCATTGACTGGTGTGAAACACATTCTATTTTGTTTTTGTTTGGGGGTTTTCCAAGTAAGTTCTTGCGTGGATACAGAAATACATCTTTTGACTACGCTACCTAAAGCCGAAAGGTTGCACATGTTACAAAAAAAATCATAATGATTATGTGCCACAGTATTGGCATATTAATTCAACTAGTCAAACTAATTTTTAATTATGTTTGGATCAGCAAGACAAAATATCTGGGTTAATTTGTGTAAGTCCTGGCTCCATCTGGACAATATCACCCAGATGGAGGACAAGCTCTAACATCTCTAAAAAATTATAATTCCATAAACTGGAAGGGTAACGGTGCAAGAAATACAAGCATATTGCTCTCATGACTGTGTACTGATCCCTCATCAGAATCACATTGTAAGTTTTTATTATACAGCACTCCCATAATTCATGTTCATCAACACTGAAAAGAGAAAATGTTAGTCCTCACCAAGCTCCTGGACAGAAGTCTTCTGGAAGCAGAGGAATGGCTCACTGCAAAGTCAAATAAAAGACAGAAAATAATCATTAGCCAGAGAACTGGGTTACAGAACACTGATTGCATCAAATAAGGAGAAGCTTTTTGATAACAGTTTGGTCAGCAGTGGAGTATAACTATAACTGGAGTTGGAGAAATTAACTATCCAGTTGTAAAAAGTGATTATGAGCAATAACAGGTTTACACAAAAGTTTCTACCTGTGGAGGAAGACCTGGTCAAAGGTAAGGCAGAACGACTGGTAAACATTGTAGAGCATTTGGGTGAGGCAGACACACTATCCTCCAGCCAAGAGGACATTATCTGGGACAGACAAGACACTCAGTCAATGACGGCCCATACTAATGCTTCATAATTCGACTGGTGTCCTAGGAAGCAAGTGCCACAGTAAAACACAAAGAATGGATGCAGAGGTTTGACATTTGATGTTAAACACAAATAACATCAAATTCATAGTAATTTTTGTTACTATGAACAAAAGCGTGTGACGTATCCATTTGCAATGGCTTTCTTGCCATTGCAAAAACAAAAAATCTTCCCAAGTATTTTTGGTCTAATTTGTTGTGGAAATAGTAAACTTGAAATAAGACAAAACTAACTTTTAAGTGATGTTCGATACCAGCAGTTTCTTATTTTTCTTATATTTGCATTAGAAACTAGACAGAAATACTCAGGAAGATATCACATTTTTGTTGTGGAAAAACCATGAGCACCTATTATTTCCTTGCAGAAAAATGGCATGTGTAGGAAGCTACTGCTAAAAAATATTGCTGCTTAAAGCATTGTCCATGAAGGACCGGGACAGATTTGTTCTGAGGTGTGAGCCACTAGTATAAATCTAGGAACAGGTGATTGTGAATGCATCTGACAGCAAAGAGTGGTGAAGACTTTCAAACAAGAGCAGCAAAGAATCTACAGCTGTTTAAGAAAAATATCAATGTGGACATTTTGGGATAATGTGCGGTACACACATATCAGTAGGTAACACAGAGTAAAACAACCACAGACCCACTCACTCCTAACATGGATGTTTTCATACTTCATTCATTTGAGATTAAGTCACATTAGAAAGCTAAATTATTGAGATTTTGCCTAAATCAGACAGTGTTGATAGGAACAACTGTTTCTTCCATCTGGTAAGTGTAATGAGTTGGGACATAACACCTAAACGCAGCATAACATAATTATTACAGATTGTAGTGTATATATCAAAACATATTTGTCTATGAATCTCTCACTCAGATATACAAAATGGCAAATTGTAAAAGTCATGCATGGAGATATTTGAACTTTAATTTTATAGAAGTTCATAATAATTAAACAAGCATTTATTTCTGTAGTTATTACTTCAAACATTTTCTTTGTTCTCAACACCATTTTAATAGATATTTTGTATGATTGCTGTTAGAATGATCTGGCTGCAGTAAGTGAGGCTGCTACCTCAATGTACTTGAGTTAAAATTGAATACCAGTGATGATCCAAGTGATATTTTGTGTTCTTTATGAAGCCAAGATTTGAATTACACCACTAATTTTAAATCTGCCTGGCGCATTAGGTGTTTTTGAACAAAGTATCATGTCAGGTCAGTATATCCAATACCAGCTTAAGTTTTACTCCGCATTGGATCGGTAAGAAAACCGCTGGTATCGAACATCACTAATAATCTTCATTAAGTGTGTTGAGGATTTGTTATTTTTAAACTGCTTTCCAAGGTATGCTTTGCCTTTCATTCCAATGTATAAAACAGATTAGTACAATGCTAATCTGTTGCGATGGGATAATTCAAAAAAGTATTCTACTTTCTGTGCCTTTCTTAGGCACAGGAAGTGCCTATCGAAAGAAGAATGTCCAGACAATATCTAAACTGAACAGGCAACAAGAGAAAAATGCTTGTGAATGAAAGAGAAGGATATGCTGCATGGAGATGTGCCACACAGCTCTTCTCTGCCCTCTGCTGCCTGAAAATGATGGTTAATTTATGATTTAGTTTTTTCCCCAACAGTCAGCTATAGCTGTCATGTGTGCTTACAGGCTGAGAGCTTGCCGTCTCCCAGTCAGTGGGGTTGCAAGGTGCAGAGCCCATATTGAGTTGGGCCAGACTGGGGATGTACCCATGTCTCAGTGGAGAAAGGGACTGGGATCTGGAAATGTACGACAGAGGTGAGGCCATCCTGACACTTCTCTCTCTCTCAGCAATCCGATGAGGTGTAGATCGAGGTATGTTGGAGTGCCTCTTATTTCTTCTTTTCCCTGCCCACTGGAAACAAATGAGGGAATGCCTCACAACTATGTAAGTAATACACATACAACATAAGTTGTATATGTGTAATATCAGTATGTTACTGATATTACACATTAGTAATACACTGACATTACACATATCAAACCTAGATTTAAAATAGTCCTTTTAACCACAAAAAAAAAAAAAAAAACGCTCCTTCTGTGAAGAAATCTTTTATTTTTTCTATCAGTCAAAAGTTTTAATTTAAACAGCCAAAACAACTTAAAGACAACATCACATGGCAGCAGCAGAAAACCTGTAAACATCAGTGTAATACTGATGTGTATTACTGATGTTTACACATACTGTTGTGAATGTGTATTTCAACTCATACAGTTTTGCTGAGAGTAGCAAAACTGTATGTACTCTCAGTTTTGCTCAGTATAGTTTGCACTCTTAGCAAAACTGTACTTTTTGCTAAGAGTGCAAAATACGCTCTATGGCAGAAAATTAACACTGCACATCACTGGCAACACACCATTATTACATAGTAAGAACAATGACATGATGTGAGGCTATTATGTCATAAATTATACATTTATGTGTTAGAATGGCCAAGTCAAAGCCCTGACCTAAATCCAACTGAAAATGTGTGGCAAGGCTTAAAAAACTGATTATATATGAATCTATTATTCTTTGCAAAGAAGAATTGGCAAAGGGGCTTGAAAACAAATTATATGCAACACTTTATGTTGGAAAAAAAAAGTTTTAAAATAGGCATTTTCTCTCACAGTTATGAACTACTTTGCATGGTGTACAGCACCAAAACCCACAAAAATAGAGTAAGTTTGTGTTTGATAAAATATGAAAACATTAAAGGGGTATGAAAACTTTTACAAGGCTTCGTATGATAAAGCTCTTAAAGATGATTTTAGGGCAAGTCTTAGGATGATCTACAAAAGAACCAGATGTATCAAAGAGATATGTTGTGCACTGATTTAGTTGGATCTCTGCTTTAAATGTTTAAAAGCAGTAGCTTTTAAAAATATCTAAACTGTATAGGCAACAGGAGAAAAATGCTTGTGAGTGAAGGAGAAGGATATACTGCATGGAGATGCGCCACACAGCTCTTCTCTGCCCCCTGCTGCCTGAAAATGATGGTTAATTCATGATTTAGTTTTTTTCCAACAGTCAGCTATAGTTCTTATGTGTGCTGACAGGCTGAGAGCTGTCAGCACACATATCTAAAAGCTTTAGCTTTTAAACATTTGTTTTGAACTTCCTAGTGACTTGATCTTCTCCATGCGTTTAAATTTACAGTATCTCTTCTTACCAGTGGAGTGTTACAGTAAGTGGTAACCTTTGTATCAGGTGGACACTCAGAAATTGTAGTCTTGGTAGAAAACTCTAACCGAGGAACAATACTCTGGAGAAAAGATAGTCGTGTTTACAAATTTACTTTCACCAGATCAGATATGGAACAATTGTTGTACAGCTTCAAAAAGGATTAACTGAGTTACTTACAAAGAAGTGAGCGGCTCTCGTCATCAGTACTGCTCTGTCCACTCCAGAGAAGGACGGAACTAGCTTGGGCTCTGGAAACAAGAAACTACGAGCATCTTCTTCAAAATACGCCAGAGTGTCTCCAGCTACAAAACGAACATGATCTGTAAATGACTAATGTCAACCTTGTGTCATCATTCTTTGAGTTAAGTAAAAACTTATTTTTCTTTGAACTCCTGTAAAGATGGGCAAAGTTCATTATCATCAACCTGTCCAGAGACAGGGGACTGCAAAGCAAAGTGATCATTTTATGGTACAACCTGGTACTGCGCATCTTCCTTTGAAAAGGTCAATGAAAAACAATACATTGACTCTATACAACAGATCAAAAAAGTAGAATGCTTTACAGGATATGGAAGGAAAAACAAAAAAAAAGTAATAGAAAGCAAATAAACCATAAAAGTATATCACAATACAAATAAAGTAAAACTTTAGATTTAAGTTGTCAGGACATTGCCTTCCTGTGCAATTTTGCTCAAAAAAAAATTCTCGCTTCTAGTTCTGTCTGGTCTTTCTCCCCTTGACCCAAATTGTTTCTGGTAGATTTTCTACCAGACCAATCAGTGGACAGAAGGAGAAGATTTGATCAATGACGTTTATTTTTCTGTTCTGTTTTATAATTGCAATCTGGCAATAGCAGCTAGTTTTAGATGCTATTGCTCAAATTAGCAATTGCAGCAGAGGAAGTGAGGGAAACTGTTCAGTTTATGTTTGCCACACTTCCAAATATTGAATTATATTGAATTATATTGAAATATTGAAATATTGAATTAACAACAGCCACCTCATTCGGACCAGCTCTTCTCTCTTCACAGTGGAGGACAGTAGTTTACAGCACAGACAATTTCTGATAAGCTAAATGGTGTCGAACCAGCACTTTTACATACATCGGAGGCAAAAATTAGCAATTGGGTAAAATTTAAAAACTCAACGGAGTCCATGCCTCCAGGAAGCAATCGTTTCTCAACAGCTAAGACCCCATAACCTCTGGATGAAGGAAATTGCATAAAAAAAGGGGCTGCTTTTTACCAGGCTAGGTTTTCAGGGAGTTTGTTCCAGATCTGAGCAGCAAATAAAATAAATGCTGCCTCCCTTGTTTAGTTCTGCTCCCTTGTTTAGTTCTGCTCCCTTGTTTAGTTCACTGAACTCTGAAGAACTGGTTAATACTCAAGGAGCCACTTAAATATGTATTTAAGCCCAAGACAATTACCGTATTTTCCGGACTATAAGTTGCAGTTTTTCTCATAGTTTGGCCGGGGGTGCGACTTATACTCTGGAGCGGCTTGTGTGAAATTATTAACACATTATTATATCATATCACATATTTTCACACTAAACCGCAAGAAGGCGCTCTAGGCCTGTGTTGATAATGTGTGTGGTAGAAGCTACCTCCGAAGTTAGTGGAGTTGTTTACAAGCGACACCGAAGATGAAGATTTAGTGATTTGGAGTGACACGGATTGCTTGGTAAACTTGTTAGCATGTTATTGATGCTATAGTTTTCTGAATAACCCTTAATATGTCATGTTAGCATACCAGGTGTAGAGGGGTGAAAAACAAGTTACTAGTAAATAAAGACAATAAGTAAGAAAATAGACACCCCAAACATAATTTTTCATTTTGTATCTTTTAATTTCTTGTTGTAATAAGTTATTTTACAACAAGAGAATTGCAGTTAGTCCAGGCAATTCTCCACATGACCAGTAGGGGCGCATTGCATTGGTGGCATAGAAAAGATTGAGCACATAAAAAGAATAAATCTTCCGTTGGATGTTGATGAGAACTCAACGTGTGTGTCTGTGTCATAGCATCACACATTGGAGAAAGATCTTTTCTATTACATTACTCTCAGCCACCCAAGGTTGCAGGGTAACAAATTTGGGGGCTCGTCCGGGATAGGGCCTCCTGCTGGCTTGGTGCTATCCAACAAAGAACCGCGGGATCCTGACTTCATGTTCCATGAGCTGATGACCTAAGGGCAAGACTTCAGGTATCCAGAGATGACGACGATACATGAGCTTCAGTGGGAGATTCAGCAGCCTCTTCACCAACTGCCACAGTCGAGCGTGTTTTACATCACCATGGACTGAGAGGCTGCTGTGCAAGAAAGAAGCCCTTGCTCCAGAAAAGGCACCTTAAGACTGGGCTGAAGTTTGCTGCTGATCACATGGACAAAGATAAAACCTTCTGGAGGAAAGTTCTGTGGTCAGACGAAACAAAAATTTAGCTGTTTGGCCACAACACCCAGCAATATGTTTGGAGGAGAAAAGGTGAGGCATTTAATTCCAGGAATATCATGCCTACTGTCAAGCATGGTGGTGGTAGTTTTATGCTCTGGGGCTGTTTTGCTGCCAGTGAAACTGGTTCTTTGCAGAAATTAAATGGGATAATGAAGAAGGAGGATTACCTCCAAATTCTGCAGGAAAACTTAAAACCATCAGTCCGAAGGTTGGGTCTTGGGCGCAGTTCGGTGTTCCAACAGGACAATGACCCAAAACACACATCAAAAGTGGTAAAGGAATGGCTAAACCAGGCTAGAATTAAGGTTTTAGAATGGCCTTCCCAAAGTCCTGATTTAAACCCCATTGATAACATGTGGACAGTGCTAAAGAAACAGGTTCATGCAAGAAAACCATCACATTTAGCTGAACTGCACCAATTCTGTCAAGAAGAGTGGTCAAACATTCGACCTGAAGCTTGCCAGGAGCTTGTGAATGGCTACCAAAAGCGCCTAGTTGCCGTGAAAATGGCCAAGGGACATGTAACCAAATACTAATGTTGCTGTATGTATATTTTTGACCCAGCAGATTTGGTGACATTTTCAGCAGACCCATAATAAATTTATGAAAGAACCAAACTTTATGAATGTTTTTTGTGACAAACGGGTATGTGTTCCGATCACTCTATCACAGAAAAATAAGAGTTGTAGAGCTTATTGGAAACTCAAGACAGCCATGACATTATGTTTTTTACAAGTGTATGTAAACTTTTGACCACAACTGTACAGAGCATCTTGCCAGACAGGTTGGAGTTATTCCCTGCTCTGGTTGATGTGTCTGTTGGAGCTTCAAAAATGGTGAGAATTCCAGTCCAGAATTCAACTAATCATGACATTTTCTTATCTCCAAGGACAGCTTTAGGAGTCATTGAGGAAACTGATGGAACCAAACCTGTAAATATCTCCTCATCATCTCATAAACAAGACAGTGGACAGGATGGTCCACTCCTGTGCACCACCTATGTGAACTCACTAAATATGGGAGACTGTGCTCAAAAGAGAAACCATCCACCTGTTCATTCACAAGAGAAATGGCATCCAAATGTTAACCTGGATCATCTCTCTCTGTATGAAAAGGATATGGTGCGCCAAATGTTGTATGAAAAATCAGACGTGTTTGCATTTGAAGAAGGCGACATTGGATGTATTCCAGGTTTACAGCTCCAGATCACCACCACAGATAACACCCCTGTCAAAAAAAATTATAACTCCATTCCTTGGTCTTTGTATGAAGAGGTCAAGGATTATATTTCCAAACTTTTGGATAGAGTGTGGATCAGAAAGTCAGTTTCAGCATACTCCTCACCTGTTGTCTGCGTGCGAAAGAAAGACCACAGTCTGCGCCTTTGTGTTGACTTTTGTGAGCTCCACCGTAAAACCACTCCTCATCGCCATCCACTACCATGTATTCAAGATCTATTGGACAGTCTTGGAGGAAATTCATGGTTTTCCATTCTGGACCAAGGAAGTGCATATCACCAAGGTTTTGTGAGTGAGGAGTTAAGGCATTTGACAGCATTTAGCTCACATTGGGGTCTCTACGAATGGATAAGGATTTCATTCGGACTGATCAATGCACCAGCTGCATTCCAGAGATGTATGGAAGGCATATTAGAAGGAATCAGGGATGAGTCCTGTGTACCTTATTTAGATGATGTCCTCTGTTACTCAAAAACATTTGAGGAACACATGGACCATCTGAGACAAGTTTTCTGCAGAATGCAACAACATGGCATTAAACTTCAACCAGTCAAATGCGAGCTTTTCAAGAAACAAATTTGTTATCTAGGATGAATGGTTTCAGGAGAAGGCATCCAGATTGACCCAGAAGATTTGGAAGCTGCAATAGCTCTGAAGGAGAAGAAACCTCACACAGTTGGAGAAGTTCGAACATTGCTAGGTTTTCTTAGTTATTATCGATCCTTCCTCCAAGACTTCTCATGACTGGCGAGACCTCTGTTTGAACTCCTTCAAAGCTCAGCCGACACAAGTAAAACCGACAAGCTCCAGACTTCTAAGAGTCGAGGTGGTAAAACTAAAGAAAACACAGGTCAGCTTCCCTCTTGCACACCTGTGATATGGACGACTGAACATCAGACCGTATTGTCCAAGCTTGTGGAGATGCTGATTAATCCACCCATCTTAGCCTATCCCGACTTTGATCGTCCATTTGTTTTGCATACAGATGCGTCAAATGAAGCAGTTTTGTATCAGTCCCAAAACAACAAACTGCGTGTTATTGGTTACAGATTTAGGACACCTGCTGAACAAAACTATCATCTCCATTCTGGTAAACTTGAGTTCCTAGCACTCAAGTGGGCCATCTGTGATACGTTTCAAGATTATCTGTATTACGCACCAACTTTCACAGTCTATACAGATAACAATCCCCTGACCTATGTTTTGAGTTCTGCCAGGTTAAATGCTGTAAGTCATAGGTGGGTTGGGGAATTAGCTGATTTCCACTTTGATATCAGGTATAGACCGGGAAAGAGGAATGCTGATGCAGATATGTTATCTAGATACCTGGTAGGTACAGTACATGAAAGATCACACTGAGACAGTGTCTGCTGAAGTAGTGTCTGCAGTGTGGCAAGGCAACAAAGCAACACAAAGCAATGATGTTCCCTGGATTGCTGCATTACAATTTGCTGATGAAAATGATGAGACTAACCTACCTGATGGTGTCATAACCATTATGCCTGAAAACATCAGAGCGGCACAACAGGAAGATACTGTCACAGCTGCTGTTGTGCAGTGACCACTCGCACCTGATCATCATCCTCCTGATCCCCAGCTGCTGCCATATAAGGACGGAACTCCCTTCCCCTCTCCCTGGCCTGTCTGACTAAGAGTTTGTTGACCTCCCAATAAATACCTGGGTTGGAATTTTTCTGTTCAGTCCCTGTGTCCATCTGTGCCTGAGCCTGACAGATACAGCTATTAAAGAGATTGTGGCATTGAAACAAAGAAATTGGAGTCCAAATGAAAAGGATAAAAGAACCACGTGTAAAGAAACAAGGAGACTGTTGTATGAGTGGAACAAGTTAGTTGTGGAAAACGGGCTACTTTTCCGGAACCCAGAACTAAACAGACAGCTAGTTCTCCCCGAAAAGCTCAAATCATTAGTGTTAAAGAGCTTGCATGAGGACATGGGCCATGTTGGTCCTGACACGGTGACCCATCTTGCTTGAGAACGATTTTATTGGCCGAACATGCAACAGGACATTGAGGATTATGTGACCAAGAAATGTCAATGTATTAAACAAAAACATCCCAATGTCTCACAGAGAGCTCCAATGGGATCCATCACAACCAGTGCTCCATTTGAGTTGGTCTCTATTGATTATTTGCATTTGGAGCCAAGCAAAGGAGGATATGAGTATATCCTGGTTGTCCCTGACCATTTCACTCGATTTGCACAAGCATACCCAATGAGAAACAAATCCGGAAAGACAGCAGCTGAAAAGATATTTCAAGATTTTATTCCTTGTTTTGGATACCCAAACTACATCATGATAAGGGACGTGAGTTCGAGAATATCCATCCATCCATCCATTTTCCGTCACCCTTCTCCCTAACGGGGTCGGGAGTTGCTGGTGCCTATCTCCAGCTGCGTTCCGGGCGAGAGGCGGGGTACACCCTGGATAGGTCGCCAGTCTGTCGCAGAGTTCGAGAATAGCTTATTCCAAAGATTACAACAACTCTCAGGACTTTCTGGTGTGTGATAGGGAGTGTCACACACCACTGCCTATCATCCTCAGTGCAATCCAGCTAAATCGTACTCTTCTCCAGATGTTGCGCACCTTACAAGAGGAGAAAAAGAGTGAATGGAAAGATCATCTGCCACAAATAGTGCATGCATATAATTGCACGAGGCACGAAGTGCAATTATAGGATACTCGCCGTTCTTCTTATTGTACGGCAGGGCTCCATGTCTACCAGTCGATTTGCTCTTTGGCATGAGGAAGAGACGGAAGACTGCAACCATCAAATTTTCGTTAAAAAGTGGGCTGAAAGGATGCATGTGGCATACTAAATAGCTGCCAACAACAGTCAGAAGTCTTCAGTTAAAGGAAAAAAACAATATGGCAAATGTGCCAGAGGTGCCACTCTTCAGGCAGGTGACAAGGTCCTGGTTAAAAACCTCTCAGAAAGGGGAAGTCCAGGTAAACTCCGCTCATACTGGGAGCAGGTGGTGTACCCCGTGATTGAAAGAGTGGGGGATGGACCTGTCTACAAAGTACAGCCAGAGAGAGGTAGCAAAACCATGCGCGTGCTTCACAGAAACCTGCTGCTGCCTGTCAACGACCTACCTCTGGAGGATGAACTTCCTGTGAGAGAACGGACAAAACAGAAAACTAAGAAGAGTTTACTTACCACCATAACCTCCGGAGCAGAATCCCGTGTTATGGATTCGTAAACCCACAACAACTACAGTCAAACCAAACTCAAAATCCTGAACAAGAACATGTGACAAGACAGAACCAAGGAAATCAAAATAATCTGTGTGCAACTGCTGAAGAGTTCTGTCCCTCTGAAAGAGAAGCAACTATCAGCAAAAGAACTACTGCTGAAACTGAACAAAGATCTGAAATCTGTGAAAGAGATCAGGATCAGATGGAGATGGATGAAACCAGAGTGGAAAGCGATGTAAGGAGATCGGAGAGAAGAGGGAAACCACCAGAAAGACACTTGGCCAGCTGTTGGAGTGCAGGTGTTAGCCCACTACTATTCAACCAACGCTTTACAATGACACTTAGAGTCATTGTTCCTGGTGGAACTACCATTTCCCTGTTCCATATCCACATCTGTATCAGCAGTACACTCCCATACAGTAAGACTCACACAAGAAATGATTAATGTCAGGAGACATTTTTTTAAGTGAGGGAGAATGTAGAGGGGTGAAAAACAAGTTACTAGTAAATAAAGACAATAAGTAAGAAAATAGACACCCCAAACATAATTTTTCATTTTGTATCTTTTAATTTCTTGTTGTAATAAGTTATTTAGTGTTATTTCAGTTAGTCCATGCAATTCTCCACATGACCACTAGGGGCGCATTGCATTGGTGGCATAGAAAAGATTGAGCACATAAAAAGAATAAATCTTCCATTGGATGTTGATGAGAACTCAATGTGTGCGTCTCATCTTTTCTGTGTCACAGCACCACACGTTGGAGGAAGATCTTTTCTATTACATTACTCTCAGCCACCCAAGGTTGCAGGGTGAAAGTTCTCAGTTCGTTATTTGTCTCAGTTCGTTGTTTGTCATATAACGTTAGCATACCGTACAACTACTCAGCCTGTTGTTGCCTCTATTTTAATTGCCTTTCAAGATGACATGTTTGTTCCTGGTGTTGGATTTTATCAAATAAATTTCCCCCAAAAATGCGACTTACACTCCAGTGCGACTTATATATGGCTTTTCCTTCGTTATTATGCATTTTATGGCTGGTGCGTCTTGTACTCCGGAGCGACTTATAGTCCGGAAAATACGGTGATGCTTGGGCTACACCAGAATACAGATGTCTTACGTATATGTCAAATACACTGCCTGGCCAAAATAAGTCGCCACCTGGATTTAACTAAGCAAATAGGTACCAGCCTCCTATTGGATAATTACTGCATAGGCGATTATCTTTCAGCTGGCTACAAGTTATTTAACCCCAGCTGATGCAATGAGTAACTCCTCATTTCTCAAACAACCATGGCAAAAGACACATCCTGTGTTCGTGAAAAAGATGTTAGTCTGTTCAAGAAGGGTCAAATCATTGGCATGCATCAAGCAGAGAAAACATAGAAGGAAATTGCAGAAACTACTGGAATTGGGTTAAGAACTGTCCAACGCATCATAAAAAACTGGAAGGATGGTGGGGAACCATCGTCTTCCAGGAAGAAATGTGGTCGGAAAAAAATCCTGAATGATTGTGATCGGCGATTACTTAAAACGTTTGGTCAAATCAAATCGAAGAAAAACAACAGCAGAACTCAGGAGTATGTTTAATTCTGAACCAAAAAGCATTTCCACACGCACAATGCGAAGGGAACTCAAGGGGTTGGGATTGAACAGCTGTGTAGCCATAAGAAAACCTCTAATCAGTAAGGCTAACCAGAAAAAAAGGCTTCAGTTTGCTAGGGAGCATAAAGATTGGACTCTGGAGGAATGGAAGAGGGTCATGTGGTCTGATGAGTCCAGATTTACCCTGTTCCAGAGTGATGGGCGCATCAGGGTAAGAAGAGAGGCAGGTGAAGTGATGCACCCATCATGCCTAGTGCCTACTGTACAAGCCTGTGGGGGCAGTATTATGATCTAGGGTTGCTGCAGTTGGTCAGGTCTAGGTTCAGCAACATTGTGTGCCCAAAGAATGAGGTCAACTGACTACCTGAATATACTGAATGACCAAGTTATTCCATCAATGGATTTTTTCTTCCCAAATAGATTGGGCATATTCCAAGATGACAATGTCAGGATTCATCAGGCTCAAATTGTGAAAGGGTGGTTCAGGGAGCATGAGACATCTTTTTCACACATGGATTGGCCACCACAGAGTCCAGACCTTAACCCCATTGAGAATCTTTGGGATGTGCTGGAGAAGGCTTTGCGCAGTGGTCAGGCTCTCCCATCATCAATACAAGATCTTGGTGAAAAATTAATGCAACACTGGATGGAAATAAATCTTGTGACACTTCAGAAGCTTATTGAAACAATGCCACAGCGAATGCGGGCTGTAATTAAAGCTAAAGGCGGTCCAACAAAATATTAGAGCGTGTAACCATTTTTTGGTGGCGACTTTTTTTTTGGCCAGGCAGTGTATATGTTACCTGCTACCTACCTGGAGGAATCAGTTGCACCAGTTCTATTCTGCAAGTTTCATCTGTGAAGCAGTGCAGAAATTACCATTGTTAACTATAAATGCACAATTAGCCAACTTTCGTGCACCTTTGTTCTCCAGTTTGTATTAATCAATCTGCAAAACATAATATTGAAGGCTATGTTCTTCAACCCCTCAGTTATTATTATGTTTTTGTGTATCTCAGTTTCATCAGCAGCAGGTGTGCCTTCTTAGGCATCTTAACTGTGGTATAAATCTAAATACAACAAAATTAGCAATGTATACAATTTATTAAACAGAAATTAGAACAGAAGGAGTCACCTACACTCAAGCAGTAGAGCTATTTCTCCAGGGTCAACTGCGTGACAAAAAATCTGTGGGAAAACAATGATGTTTCTGATCATACGTACCAGTTATCTAGAAGCTAACTGGTGTGTTTCTCATCATAGGCTGTGTAATAAATAAGATCTGTGATCATGTCTGATCTCGGGTATGTTTCTATCCTTCAAAGAATAAGAAATTTATATATTTGCCTTTTCAAATGTAATCTCCTCGTGGAACAACAAAGGAAAGACTGCAGGGACACACCGAGACTGACGGAACTGATCCATGAAGAACATTTTGAGATAAATGTCATCTTTGACTGACAGGTGAACTCCAGGACAGGAAACCTGAGAACATTAGAGAAGCAAAATCAGCATCAGAAGGATTCAAGTGAGACAGGTGATCATAGCCAATTCCTCCCCTGCTGGGTACAAGTAGAGGCTGTTATCAGCACTACAAATTGTATATTAAGCCTGGATAATATTTCAATATCAATGAAAAAAATAATCAACTAAGACATACAAAAATCACTGAAGTTGGGGCAAAATACAAATAAACCCAAAGGGAGACACAATGAAACATAAGGAAACACAATGAGAACACAGGGAAGCATGACAGGAGTAGAAAAAAGAATCTGGTGGGGAGTGAGTGAAACTCAGAGGCTTAAATACTGGGGATATTGATTATTGAACAAAAGACCTGGGCTGATGAGCTAACTGATAGCAAGTGAGATTGGAAGGGGAGATGGCAGACTATGGAGAGGAAGAGAGAAGGTGAGATAAAGACACAGGGGATGAGGGAAAGTGCACAGGAGACTAGAAAATAAATCGAACACTAAAGAATTGTAGACACAAGAAATTATTAAGCTAGGAAAATAAACAACTAGAAACACCTAAAAGTAAAACCAAACATAGCTGATCTAAATAAAGGAGGAACTAAGAAACACAGAAATGAACAAAACCCAAGTAAACAACCCAAGATATGACAGATTTTACTTTAGTTGACTGGAGCGAGTCTGGGAATTAGCCTAGCTTAAACTCATTTATAATTAATGCTCTTTAAAATTAATTATCTTTTCCTGCTAGGTTCGAATGGCATTTTAGTTTGTTCCCCTGCAAAAAAAATATCAGTACACTCTGAAACTTTGGCATAGTACCAGATGATTCTCATTAGCTTGTCTGGAACTCTCCTTGCTATAAAGGGTAAACAAAGATGTAGGAGAAACAGTAGGTTCTATTCTTCCTAATGTTTATCTAGGTAAACTTGACACCGCTCTGGGGCAAACTCTATACCACTATACGCACACGCATATATTGCCGAGACAGAGAAAAGACAAGCCCAAAACGATGGACTGCTGGCCACAATAGACGGGGCGGCACAGAAACCCAAACAGCTGTGCCGAAATGTGTCAACAGACAAGTTACATCATTTATTTAAAATTGAACTGCCTTGTTTTTAATTCACAATATATTAATTCAGGATAAAAGAAAACGTTTTTGATTCAGTTTGAAATTCCAACAAGAGGAACTGCTGAATCTCCAGCACTGACAAGATGAAAACACACAGAGAAATGGCCTTTTAGTTGGGTTGAGAAAACATTCCACAAAAATTCATTGGATCAGCTCAGGAACAGAACGTTCATAACTCCAGGTCAAGGAATCTGGTTTATTAACCTACCAACAGTAGGGCTTATTTTGCAGCCACAAGACCAGGGCACTTTTTAGCTATTGAGTCAAGACAAATATAAAACTATATAGATCAGAAAGGTAAAGCTTGGATGTTTACTATACTTTCATCAGCAACTGAAGAAAGTTGGATAACAGGAGAACATCATTTAATGTTCCTTTGGGATAATACTGAACTATGCCGTCATATATAAAACAGCAGTAAATAATGATAAAAATGTGATGTTTTACATAGGACTTACGCATTTTGGCTTCTTCGTTGAGTTACAAACGATGATAGAGTGAAAACTGTAGTGGTTGCACACTTGAGAATATAGCTGACTAATTTCAGAACCGTCAAAGACGAAATCATTTTAGTTATGCCCTCATTTACATATAATAGAAGGAATAGAAGGAGCGTAATAAGTACATGAATGAAGGTGGAGGGATATATCTAGTAAAGACAACGTTTGAAAGCGTCACAATAAGGTGACATAGAAATACAACGTGAAAGATAGGTTCTTTCTTACCGCTCTGAGCTTTATTTCAGTTAACACTTTAAGCGCCTTCCGGGACATTCAAACTTATTTTAAAGAACTTAAACCACACAGAAAACAGCAGCTTCTATGAGAGTGTTCTATGCCTGTTTAGCGTAACTTGGTTACCATGGCTCCCAGTACTTCCGGTGTATTGTAGATAATCATGGGCCCAGTCCCAATTCTCAGTGCGCCCCTCTGTGAAGCGTGGATTCAGTTGTAAGGGGGCGGGACAGACCACTGTCAGTCTCATTCATTATTTGGAAATGGGACCATTGCACTCCGGAAGTACAGGGGGAGCTATTTCCTATTTTACTCGCGGTCTCCCGTTTTTATTTTTGATATATCTTCACCATTAGGAAGGATTTTCACTCTCAGCATATATTTAAACTTCTCTTTTATTTACTTCAGTGTAGCTCACGGTTTTTAACAAATTCTGTAGCTTTCTTTGTTCTTCTAAATTTGCTTAGTCGCATATTTTCGGGTCTAGTGGCGTGGGGGTGGTAACACAACTAATCTAATTGCATTACTAAATCAGAATACCACAAAGTCTTCATTGTTTACTATTAATTTCAGCATTACTGGGATCGTAAAAGATAATTGTGTTTTAAAACAACATATTTTTTTATGTCATTTAGGATAGGTTGGAGACAATTCAACAATGTGATGGTTGACCAGTCATGTTTTCTGGGTTTGCCAATTGATGTATTCCTACTGGCTAGTCAAAGATATGAGTAATTCCTAGATTTGAAATTGAACATAATTTTCAAACTATATATTTATGTAATTTACAACCTCACATCTCAATTTAAGTACTGCTTGAAAGTACTCATGAAAGCAGGGGAATAAAATCAATAAAGAAAAGGTTTAGTGGGGCGCCATCAACATTGAAAGGCTGGTCAGCCACTGTACAATAAATCTGTGAAATGGAAACGCTTACCTTCTCCCTACAAAGCCCAAAGATTTGGGTCAAAATAGTTAACATATATGAACTCAAATGTAAGGTGACAATTTTTGACAATTTTTATCCTGAGTGGGAAAAGTGATTTTGTGCTTTCCAGAATAAATCAGCTGGGAAACTTTCAGCTGTTATCTTCATAATAAGTTGATTAATTTATGTTAGTGCAAAGACCCCAGGAGATTCCTTCCCCATTCTTATTTTGTACTAGAGAGACTTATTTGGGGGTCCTCATGTTTGAAGCTGGTGAGTTTGGGCCAATGCCTCATCTCATCATTTCATCAAGGTACAATGTGCCCTGTTATTCAAAACTCTGGCCATTTTTCTTTTTTTGATGCATCACTGTCTCTGTCCTTCGATGAGCTATCTTTTTCATGTGCTGTTAGATGTTTCTGTGAAGTTGTTCTTTGTAAGGTTATAAATAATTAAATAAAAATAAATAAAAAAATACTTAAATATGCCTTAAATCTGAGAAGAAACTGAAGTGTTTAATGAATCTTATAGGAACCAGAACATAAACTTCAGTTAGGTCTGAAGCACCTTTTAACCAAATTGGATGAATAAAATGCCAACAAAGAGTTGTGACTTGCTTTTATGCTTTAACAAATGTTTTCTTTTTTTAAATTATTCAATTTGGCACAAGTCTGACATTTCTGCTTGTAGGTCCAAACAACAAGTCTAACAGAAAGAAAATATTATGCCAGAAAACTGTTGATAAATAACCAGTAAAACAAAGTGCCTGAAAATGAAAAAAAACACTTTTTAAAAAAAACATTTTAGTTCCTCAGATGTTGGTACTAAGCTATGTCCATTAATCAGTTTTGGTCTCTGATAGCCGTTTGCTCTGCTGCATCCAGGTCCGAGTCAGAACCAGGACCTTCCTCATCATCCTGGTTCTCCTGGCAGTTTGTTCCATCCTGGCTGATGGCTACGGCTCCCTTTCTCTGAGGTAGAACAGTGAAGAAAGCCTCCTGCCAGCTGCCCTTCTCCAGATAAGCCAGGATGATCTCAAAAACTGGAGAACAAATGAGAAGTCAACGTTAAATACCGGAGAAGAAATAACTATTTCAATAAGATGCTCATATTTCATATCTAAGTCAGATTCACTTAAAAATGTTAATTTCTTTTTACATGTACTTGCAATAGAACTTATAGAAAACCTATGGAGTGTTGTTGTCCATGCCATGCTGCACTGATACACAGTGCACAGTCATTCATGCAAAGAGTCCCAACCTACTATTGAGTGCATAGAAATAAGCAAACTTTTCAACTGATATTTCTATGTCAAATATTTTTTCTTTTTATCTTTTAATCTTCTGAGACACAAAATTTTGGGGTTTCATCATCTACAAACCATAATCTTCAAAATTGCAAGAAATAAAGGCTGTGATTAATTTAAATGGCAGTTTCACTTCCCTAAAAAAGAGAGAAAAAGTATTGGACTTTACCACAATATTTAAAGTAAATCAAAAATAGTCTCTTCTTTTATTTCAGCAGCATTGTCACACTGTGAAAATGAAGACAAAAGCAACTTTTTCTTTATTCAGCAAGAAAAGCTCCTATATTAGAAAATATTTGTTTCAGTAATTTGATCTAAAGATATGGCCAAACTGAGTCAAAAAGGGCTCTACAGCAGCAACAATAATCAACATCCTCCAACTTATATCTTTATCATATGGATTTGTTTGCCATCAATAAATGTTCCTACTTACCATGATTGACCGCCAGAACCTTCCGACTGTTCATTTTAACAAAACTGCCCAGAGGAAGCTGTGCATGGCCGATTCCCAACTCCTTTGCCCGTTCATAACTAATGCCCTGCAATACAAATCCCTGCAGGTCAACCTAATCCCAGGAGTGAGCTGATGGCTGTACCTGCAGCAGCTACAGACTAGGATATACCTTATGGTGGTTGTGGTCCACCAGGCCTCCAATCACATAGGCCTTCTTCTGGTCCAGCTCCTCCACCACATTGGGGGAGTCCGAGGTCAGGTACACCAGCTCATCCTTAGCCACCACTTCACTGTAGTGTTCTGCTTTAATGGTGATGTCCTGAACACAATGTGAGCACGCAGATATGCACACAACCATGCAGTTATACAAACCGAAAAACGGGAATTCCTGAGAAACTGTGACAGAGGGCGGTACTCTGGGTAAATTTTATGTTGATATAAAGGGAAACGGCAAAGTAATTACTCTGATTCTGCCACAAATATAGCTGTCTGAAAGACTACATAAATAGTGGGGGAGGGGTCATCTGCTCTATGTCATCTGCTCTTTTTAGAGAAAAAGACCTGAGCTGTCTCTGAGTGCATAGAAATAAGCCAACTTATTTCTATGTTCCTGATTTAAATTTCAAGGATGCACTGATATAACAATTTGGGCCAATATCAGATATTTATATTGCTGTTATGGCCCATAACTGATATAAATATGTCTCTACACTTTCAACAACCTATGAAAGAGACTACACCACTGACATTCATTCTCTGCTTCAGTTAAACACCTGTTACCCTGTGCTATATCACCATCACATGACCAACCTCCTTCCATTTCTCTCCAGAAACACTAACAGCAACAACAAAGAAATTAATAAACAGCTCAAATTCATCATTAAAAGAACAAATTCATTATGTCAAGAATTGCCATGCTGACTGAGTAGTGGAAAAACTCTCCATCTCCACTGTGGGTCAATGTTAAACAGCCTATGCATCAAGCAGATTCTCTGAAAAAAGATTAATGAAAAATGAGCAACAAAGTAACAAAAGTAAAAAGTGAAGACTTTCACACCACACTTCAAAATCAAATTTAAATCTTATTTCTGATTAAAACTAGAGGTGCAACAATAAATCAGCTCTGATTTATTAAATCAGCAATAAATCAGCTGATTAGGTGATTGTCTGATATTTACATGAGAAACCAATCTTATCTACATCCAAAGGTGAGTATGCCCCTTTGCTGTCAGAGAGGACTGCCTGACAAATCAACCAGGTCACTTAAGGACATATGCGGTTAACAATAGTCAGTCCACTGACTTTGTCACTACATTTAGCGACTATTCAGACCAAGAAAATTGGTATTGACCAAAATCAGAATCAGTAGATCAGGCTTTTTAAAGAATGGTGATCAGCCAGAAAACTGCAATTGATGCACCCCAAATAAAAAAGTGACATTTCTTCCTAAAAGATGGATTTTTTTTCATCATCTCAGAGATGCAGATATATCTTTCTTTAATGTGTCTGAAAGATGAGGACTGGCTTCCTCATCTGTCCTGGGTTCCAACCCAGTTCCACAAAGTCCATCCCAATGTATCTTTGAGTTTTTGTCAATACAATATGGCAGATTCTGATTGGTGTATGTCTGAGACATGCTAACCAACTAGCTATACAAAGAAGTGTGTTAGGATAACATTTAAAACATGTTAATTGTTTCCAGAACAGGCAGCAGGGCTGGCTGCAGGTACCTTCCAGTTCATCCATCCTTTGTCCTTTTCATCCATGCTCTGCTTCAGTTGTCCTCCCAGACTCGTTAGATAAAACTAAAGAAGAGGAAAACATGCTGTGTCACATGCAAATGTGACACAGCATGTGAGTCTCTGATTTCAGAGACTCACACAGATGTAGACATGTGATGCCCTCACCTGAACAGGGTGTGAAGCCCGTCTGTTCTCAGCGTAGCAGCGCTGGATCTGTTTGTGGAGTTTCCGAATGTCCTGAAGACGCAGAAATAGTAACAGTCATAAGGTCTGGCTCTTCTTCCAGCCAGGATCCATGACTTCAAACCTGCTTACCTTGATGAGCATGAGGTCGTCAAAGCTGCAGTCCACTAGCAGCCTGAGAGAGCTGGGCATGGCCTCTATGCATGGCCGTTTCCAGCCACTTGGATCGTCTCCTCTG
Source organism: Poeciliopsis turneri (assembly GCA_922788865.1). Taxonomy (NCBI): domain Eukaryota; kingdom Metazoa; phylum Chordata; class Actinopteri; order Cyprinodontiformes; family Poeciliidae; genus Poeciliopsis; species Poeciliopsis turneri. The sequence continues at coordinate 377,957 of CAKLNU010000552.1, read as the reverse complement.
TTCTCCTGCAGGGTGTTCTGTCGCTGCAGTTTGCGCTGCTGTTTCCTCTCCTTTCTCCTCTGTCTGGTTCAGACACAAGTTGGATATCAGATAATTGAATGCTCGGTGTAACTGAAGCAACACGTGAATGTGACACTTATGACTTCTCAACCAGTCCTTTACATATGTCTGTGTACTGGTGAAGAACATAAATTAAACTTTTTTGTTTTTGAACTTTATTTTTAACAACACAATAACAGAGTGAAATCAACAGACAGATAACAGCAAAATAAAATAAAAACAAAACACGTGATTAAATCCCCCCCTGAGTTAAGATGGTCCACATATTCTTAAGCACCCTGGTATTTTAAACCGACCCAAGAGTACACACGAATGCAAAAGGGCGATCCTGTAAATGTGTCACTGAATTAATAACGGTATGACAGAGCTCCACCTTATATTAAAAACTGTTTTTTGAAGCCTTCGGGAATATGTTATTTCTTCCATCAAATAAGTGTCCCAAACTTTTTGTATCCATGTGTTATATGTAGGTGGCCCTGGTTTCAGCCACCAGATAGTTATGCATTTCAATGCTGGTGTGAGCAAGATTCTTAGAAGATATCTATCATCCTTCCTGTCTATTTCATCAGATATTACCCCCAAAACTGCCACCAAGGGAGTTTTTGGAACATTTGTCCTGAAAATTACCTTGAGAGCTTCAAAAGTGTCCTGCCAGAATACACTTAGTTTAGGACAAGACCAAAAGATATGCGTATGATTTGCATTCCGCGTCCCGCAGTTTCTTCAGAATGAACTGGGTTGTGTTGGGCCCATTTTACTGGTTATTGCTGGCGTTCTGAAAAACCGAACTATTACTTTCCATTTGAATTCTCTCCATGAATTAGAATTTGTTGTTAATTGTGCTTCAGTACATATTTCTTCCTATGTGTCCCCTGCTATTGACTCCTGCAGTTCAGTCTCCCATTTATGCGTTATATTTGTGGAATCGTGCACATTCATGGACAGAAACAGGTCATATATTTTACTAATTAAGTCATTATTTTCTTTTCCCCTTTGTATGTTCATTAGGACATTTTCTATGGGTGTAGTAGATTCATGGAGTTCAGTCCAATTGTTGTGTGTCGTCACAAAGGTTCTAAGTTGTAAGTATCTATAGAAGTCCGTCTTAGGGAGACCAAATTCACTTTTCATCTGCTCAAAGGTTTGGAAATTTCCCTCATTAATTAATTGATGGATATCAGATCCTCCATTATTAGACCAGTTTTTGAACCCAGAATCTAAATTGTTTGGTGTAAATGTCTTCATAAATCCTATACTTGATAAAAGAGAAATCTGTTTTAATAACTTAAAAGCAGATTGTATTTTGTTCCAAACTTTGAGGGTGTTTTTTGTCCAGTTTGTCATTTCCTTTGCTGGGGCATCTAAGAAAGGTAATGTTTGCAGTGGTACTGAGCACCTGCTTTCCTCTATTTCCAGCCAACGAGTATCTGCACTATTCTGTAGCCATACTAATAAGGGTTTAAGTTGTGCAGCCCAGTGATAATATTTTAGGTTTGAGAGTTTGAGGCCCCCCTATAAATTAAACATTTTACAAGGTTTTTACAAGAAAGTGCCTCCATTTTGGACCAGAGACCAATGGTTCCATCAAGATGCTTTACTGTTGCCACAAAAAATTACATTCAAGAGCAATTCAAAGTAATTGGAAACAGGATTCATCAGAAAATTATGTATTGGAACCAGTCTTCTGCTATTCATCCCTTTGCTTCTAGCAGATTTTCAATGTATCCTTCTTGGACAATATTGTCTAAAGGTTTCTATTAGAAGTGCATCAATTGTGGTTTTCTGGACAGTTACTGATCTTTAAAAAGCTTGACTTGCCAATTCAGATTTTTGCAGACACCAAAAATCTGCAAAAATTAGCGACTTTTCGTAAGAAAAGTTATTAAGTTGGCAACATTATGGTGATTATTGTTAATCACACGTGTGCAGACGTGACCCGGTGGACTAGTCTGTCAGTCAGCCCTCTCTCACACGCTGTGTTTGGTCATATGATAGTGATGCAGTGCAGGATTTTGGGGAGTTTAACTGAAGCAGATAGGCTACGTCATATGTGTGCCTATCTCGATTAAATATATACAAACATATAAAATCGGTAAATCCTGTTTATGGACCATAACAGCAATATCAAATATCAGCCTGGAACTTGTGATAAGAGAAAACTTCTAAATTGTTCCAATTTATCTCACTGAGTGCTTTTACCTCCCAAACTAAACACTGTTTAGGCCAACCCAATAACATGCCCCTGTTTTTCATATGTTGTTTTCTTTTAACTGTCTTGTTTACAAGGTTGCTACTTTGATGAAACTACAATATAAGGCGTATATTCAGTTATTTTACACGTTTTTGTTTAGTGCATATTTCCACATGTGTTAATTCATAGTTTGATGCCTTCAGTGTGAATCTACAATGTCAATAGTCATAAAAATAAAGGAAACTCATTGAATGAAAAGGTGTGTCCAAACTTTTGGTCTGTACTGTATGTGTGTGTGTGTGTGTGTGTGTGTGTGTGTGATTATGTAAAACTGAAATGAAGGTCAATGATCCACGGGTATGGAAGTAAATATGTGCCATCAGGATTTGAATAAAAAAATGCCTCTGAAATTTGAATGTAAAAAAATTCAGTGTCATTATTTGTACGTGAAAAAAAATCAGTGATAAAAAATTCGCTGTTAAAAATTCAACGTCTAAAAATTCGCTGTAAAAAATTCAACGTCTAAAAATTCGCTGTCTCAAATTCAACGTCTAAAAATTCGCTGCCTAAAAATTCGCTGTTAAAAAATGGCAAGGTTACTTCAGGTCACAGACATGCGCAGTGGACGTCAGATTTCAACACCCAGCCAATCACAAGACGCCACGTCATGTAGAGGAAATACCAGCATCACCGAGGCTGGCGACTATGGAGGCGAACGCTAACCCAACGGTGAGTTAATGCTTTCATATTTCTGTAGTATATTTCATTTTGCGCCTGAAGTTTGATACATTATCTTAAAGCTCGATTTAAAACACCGGTTTGGTTTGGTTCGTTGTTAATCTTACAGCATGTAGCGCTGGCATATAACTTCTCGCTACCTCCTAGCATCCAGCCCCTCCCCGCTGCCCCACACCCAGTTTCTTTTTATTTAAAAAAGAAATAAACTTGGATCTTTAAAGAGAACTGATGGGTGGCGACTTTCTGGGTTGTTTGTTGTCTTGAGTGAGACTGAGACAGGCGGTCTTAATAAAGTCCAGATTTTTCAGGAGATGCTGCCGCTCTCCACCATGTCCTAGCAAAGATACAGGCTTCAGATAGAATTTTTTTACGTTCAAATTTCAGAGGCATTTTTTATTCAAATCCTGATGGCACATATTTACTTCCATACACGGGGGATGTCAGAGTTTCTACAGATCTATTAATGGAGCTCAGAGTCCAGAGAGTTTGCTGATGGCTTGATGGACTATTCAAGCCATCAGCAAACTCCTATCCCTTGAAAGGAACCTCAACATTCCTTTAAAGGTGACATTCCTCTAAACACACCTTTAAAGCAATGTGGAGGTTATTTAACTTTCTAAGGTCACACACAATATTACACTTAATAAAACGAAAAGGTTGTTTTTAAAAAAAGACACCCCATTCACCCCCGTTTGGGTGGCTAACCTTCACCACCCAAACAGCCCCAAAAGGAAGTCAATACAGAGTCCTAACTGAAAGGCTAGAAATATCAACTCATATACCAACTTATAAAGGACAACTTTCACAATTTTCAGGTCATTTGTTGAAAGTGAGAATATTTTCCAAATCCTCACTGTTTTAATCAGTGGTATTGCACTCAGTTAGATTAAGATGTAAGGTGTGAATTAAATTTTCATAAGGATTAGGAATATACTGGTAATGGTTATGGTTAAGGAATATGTCTATGCTCGTCTTGAATGTTGTTATCAAATTGAACATTCAATTTCTCAGTTGGAAAGAAGTACAAGGATGTATGTTTGTGTGTAAACCAAATGAAAACAGATTTTTTTTTATGCATTATGAAATGTTAAGAATTTTAACAGCCTAAAAATGCCTTATCACAAAAATGATGCCTCAATAATGTTCGATACCGTAGTGATAAGAATAGGTGTTTAACAGAACTTCTCACCATTCATTTAATTTTAATTATTCAACTGACCGACTATTTCTCATGAAATTACTAAAGATTTACCAATAAACAAGAAGATGAGTAACATAAATGAAGGAAAAGGTCCAGCTGACAGTTCGGTCTAAGTGGGTCCAGCTCTAACCAGGGCTAATTCGGAACTCTCCATCTATGAGACGGTGTGGCGCTTACTTTCGCAGCTCTCTCTCTTGCTCCCATCTCTGCTGCTTCAGGAGCTTCTTTTTCTGCCTCTTGGACAGGGTCTGGTTTCCCGGGGTAGGATCTCCAGTCTCGCTTCTGCTCTCACTCTTCTGCCTAGGAGAAGCTGAAGCTTCCCCGCTAACATCCGCCATGTGAGACCCAGTGACTGATTGCTGCTCGCTGAGGTGGCCGGTCGGGTCAATGACAGCTAACTGACGGGATTCACTGACCGCTCAAGAATCCTGTAAACAATTTAAATCACTGCAACAATGGAGGAAAAGAAGTACAACGCAAAAATATTTCTCTGCCAAACACACGATGTCATTTGCGCATATGTGACGTCAGTCAGGAGCGACAGACGCCTTCATGAACATAAGAATTTCCACTTAAGGTTTTAGACAAGCCCAGTGTGGAAATTTTGATAAACGTAAATAATTACAAAAGTCTATATATAGTGTAAAACAACAAAAAGCTATGCTTACTTAACGTTTGTGTTAACACAAACGTGAATAAATCTACTCTAAACATGCTACGTTCGAGGACTTTCGATTTTTTAAAAAGAGGGAAAATGTTATACGTATCACGGTTCCCGAACGGGAAGGTGTTGTTCGGACTGCTTTTTTAAGTTAAAATGACTGGGTGTCTCACAAAGATATTATTCTTTCTCCACATTTATGTCTCACACACATGACAGTTAGCAGAGGATTAAGTACCATACCAACGGAACACAGCAGGGCAGAGCAGCTGATTATATACAAAAATTTGTCACTGTTGTTCTAACTATAGAAGAACTTTGAGGAATAAACTGGCCTTTAGAACTACTCGTGTTTTTGACATTTTATAACTAATTTTAACCAACCATTGTTACTCAAAGGATTAGTGTGGCAATTTTAAATTAAGTTTAATAAAAATTTCAAAATAAAAGACAACACAATCTTTACATCAGGTAATTGGTATTTTGGCCATGTATATAACTGACTTCACTGAACCAGTGTTACACATTAGTGTTGCCAGTTAATATGCTGTTTTGGGCATTAAAAAAAAGCCTCAATATTCCTCTCAGGCTAGTGCACCGCCGTAGTTCAGATAAAAATAATGGTAATGCAAATTCTAAGTATGATTTTCAAATAAAGTTCAGGTTAATGTCTAGTAAGAACTAGTCATTAATCTGACCTTTTATCTTGATAATAAACTGGTTTAATGTTTATTAATCCCATGAATTTCGTAAAATGCTCTTAAAATGATAGGAAACGCTTAGTTTTGAGTAGATTGTATTTTAATTTACAGGGGAACAGACCCCACTAGTACTGTGTCACTCCACAGCTGCTTGTCTATCATTAATGTTTGCAGATGTTGGGAGGTATAATGTAGTCTGATTCTGTTTCATACATATACAGCTCTGGAAAAAATGATCAGTCCTCTGATTTTACTCTTTATAGGTACACGTTTAAATAAAATGAAGATTGTTGAACTCCTGACAACATGTCTCTGAAATTCTAAGCAAAAACTTAGTATTTATTTTCAGAAAATGAGAAAAGGTCAAAATAATAAAAAAAAGATGCAGGTTTATTTTCATTTAGAAACAACAAAATTATTGTTTTAACTCAAGAAGAGTTCAGAAATTAATATTTGGTGGAATAACCTATTATTCCACCAAATATTAATTTGGTGGAATAATTAATATTCCACCAAATATTAATTGGTGGAATATTAATATTGGTGGAATATTAATTCCACCAATATTAATTGATGCACTGCAGTGATGCACTGCTTCATCACTGTACTGATGAAGAGATTAGTGCAGTGATCTCTTAATTTCTTCCAGACCTCTATGTAGTTGTTAACAGTTTTAGTTGGACAAAACTATTTAATTTCTTATGTGAATGTATGTAAATAAGCAGTGACGTTTAGAAAAATGCACCAACAAATAACTTCTCTTGGCTACATTTTTACATCAGATAATTGCTATTTTTGCAATTATATAACTGATTTAACCCAATTACTGTTACACATGGGATTAGTTGGGCCCTTTGAAATTATTTACTTAAAATTTCAAAATAAAAGTCTTGACATGTTTTACATAAGGTAATTGCTGTTTTGGGCTTTCTGTGAGTGGTTTAAACAAACTACTGTTACACACTGGATATGTGTGGGAATTTAATATTAACCTTACCTAAAATTTCTAAATAAAAGCCTCAATATTCCTCTCAGGTTAGTGCACCGCCAAAGGCTAATAATATTAGCCTGTACTCTCTTTTACCCTTGGGTTAAAGAGTACCCGAGGGTTCCTTAGCTAATGCATGTTTAGTATACTGAATGAAGTAAGTGAATTACAGACAACATGCTAGTGATGCCCCACATGCTACTGACAGTATTCACGCTAAATTTATCATTTTGTCTAATTTTACATCATGCACTCATTTTTAAATAATGAATGGTGCACATTCATTCATGCATGTGAATGGATGTGCACACATGCACATTCTTGTGCATGTGTGCACATCCATAATGTGTTAACATTCTTGTGATTTTCCATATGCTAATTTGTAAATTTTTTTGTAATTTTTCCCTAAGCTTGCATTGATGCTGATTTTTAGCATCAGAACGCTGGGTCTAAACCGTCAGGCACACTTTCGTAAATTTCTTCAGGAATTTTCTAGTTTTAAAATACTACCCCATTCTTCCATGAGACGGTCAAAAATGCATTCATTTCCTATGGAATTTAATGGGAATTTTTGTTTCTTACCAACTGTAACTGCCCCAATGGAGGATTTTAAGTATCTAGGGATCTTGTTCATGAATGACGGAAAAATGGAGCTGGAGATCGACAGGCGGATTGGTGCAGCGCCTGCTGTGAAGCGGGCAGTGTACCGGTCTGTCATGGTGAAGAGAAATCTGAGTCAAAAGCGAAGCTCTCGATTTATCAGTCGATCTAAGTTCTTACCCTCATCTGTGGTCATGATCTGTGGGTCATGTCCGAAAGAACGAAGTCACGGATACAAGCGGCCGAAACCAGTTTTCCGAATCACCCAGACGCATAGGGGGTCTGGCCTCTCCTTTAGAGATAGGAGGAGAGCTCAGATATCCAGGAGGGACTCAGAGTAGAGCCGCTGCTCCTTCACATTGAGAGGACCATCTTGGTTAAGGCAACTCCTAGACGCCTCCCTGTGAGGTATTCTGGGCACGTTTCACCGTGAGGAGACCCAGGCCACGCTGGGACTATGTTTCTCGGCTAGCCTGGGATTCCCCTGGATGAGCTGGAACAAGTGGCTGGGAAGAGGGAAGTCTGGGCCTCCCTACTTAGGCTGGTGCTCGTGCGACCCAAACTCGGATAAAAGGAAGAAGATGGATGGATAAATAAATGCACATACATACACTCACATGCGTTATATACATAGCATAATAGAATACAGACAGTAATGTTAGCTATCTTGATTAGCTAACTTGTTTCAAGAAATGTGCTCTTTTACACCCCACACCCCATGCCCACACACACACCCACACACATAATGGATGTTGACATTGTCCATTATTGACATTTCATCATTGCTGTTGTAAAATTGCTGTTGTCATTTTGTTTTACAAATGTTCTCCAAATTGTTCTAAAAACATTTAAAAAAGTGATGCATCAGAGGGTTACATGGGTTGATTTTTCTGAGGGATACACCGGGAGGGTATCGAGATATAAGAGTAAGTTATAAGAGCGATTTTCTGTTGTCCTTCCATGGAAGCGTGCAACATAAAAACACTTTTTAATATATTTTAGTGCTTTGACATGATCACAGCACTGCCAAAATATATGTACAAAAATCCTCCATAAAACATCAAATATTTAAAAATTAGACACCAGACAAGTGAATAACAGCAACGTCATCAGCCGGTGTATCGTTGATACAGTTGCAGCCAAGCATGTTTTAATGTTACACAGTACAGTTTTAGCAAGTTGCTCAAAGTCTAAACTTCCCCAAAAGAATATCAGCACCCCCAATTTGTAAAAAATTTCTGCCAGCCCCCCTGCCGTGCACTGAACGCCCCCCAGGGGGAGGTACTGCTCCTAGACGCCTCTCTGTGAGGTATTCACTGTATAGTGTAGGTTTCTCCTGTTGAGAAACCTACACTATACAGTCAAATTGAAGACTACATCAGATTTGAAATACAGAGCTCTTTGCTTAGAATCATTTTAAATTTTCAGTTTTTCTGTTCCAAATTTGATGCCATTCTCAGATACTGACCTGCGTTGAATCATAATAAAAACTATTGTGAAGTTGTATGTACTGAAGAAACATTTCACATAATCACAAGACTAATGGTTTGTTCAGAGACAACTCGACAAACCTAAAGCCCACAAGAGGAAATTGTTGGACTGAGTCAATACTCATATTAATAACAAGTCTATTTAAAGGCTTGTTTTTATAAAAGCCCTCCAAGCTTGATAAAGTGTTAATTGTGGGATGCATTGCACATTAGTCAGGGTTATGTGAGTATGTGGCATGGCTCTGGGTGTGATGATATGTGTCATTGACACACTCAGATAGGATGACTGAGGATACAGTTGGAGATCTGCAACCTGACCCTGCATGTACTCAACCAGTACCTCCATCCTCCTCTGACCCACTTACTGTGGATCCCCAGGCAGCAGAGGAACCTTTTAATGCTCACTGCTCTAAATAAACAAAGCTGAGGTAGTTTTACTCCTCTAAACCACAGACTCAGAACCTGTAGTTTACCATTTTGTTGGGGCTGTGTTCTTTCAGTATGAGCATAACCAAGCTTATCAAGTAGTTTGCTAAGTTCTAATTATTTTACAGGACATTATTTGGTTTTTGGGACAGGAAGCGCTCCAATGGAAATAAAATTTGACTTAATAAATATGTATTCAAACACTACTGTTTTATATCCCGTTCTAACATCTTCAGCAGAAATTATGGTGGGTCTGGCTTCATTGCAGTGTTAAAGCAGATTTGGTCTTTATTGACTGTATTGTCATACAGTTGCTGCATATTTTTTAGTAGAAAGTTCATAATGAGATCGTCCTGTTCCACCACATTCTCATTGAGATCTGGTGACTGAACTTATAACTTATGAGTTGTTATGCAATTTTTGAGGAAACTTTTAAAATGTAGTAAAAAAAAAAAAAAAGAAAGAAAGAAAGAGAATATGAATTAGGCATGTTTTCATTTACTGGTTTGGAGCAAACCTGTTAGAAAAGGGGGCCAGGCATCTAAGAAGTACAAAATAAGACACCAGGCTACTCAGAGCGTGATTTAGTCAGAATGTGACATTACGCATGGCTGTATAACAAGCTGTAGAGGTTTTTCCAAGTTTTGGGCAACAATTAAGTCACAGACTCATCAGTGTACAGGAAAGTTTGCTATGACAGATGTTCAGCAAATCTTTTTCCATTTCCCCTTTATAATGTTAGCTATTTTTCGTAAAAGCCAAAAAGCACTTCAAGTGATCGTGAAAACCTTTCGCAAAATTGAGGACGTTTTTAAAAATGTTTCTTTTCCATCAACCTTTTCTAATGCGGTACTTTAAAATGCATATAAAAAAAAAACCCTTGATGGAAACACTGTTATTGACACGTTCTAGAATCCAGTTTGAGCTCCTTTGAGTTTCGGTGAAATGCTGTATTATGGATGTTGTCATCAGAAAATGGCTACATGGTGGTCATAGTAACAATATAAGGTGAGCAGCAGGATCCTGCTCACTTGAAACTAACCGGCCCAAAGTGTAAAAGAGGCAGCGTAATGCCATGGCGGCATTAGAAAGGGGGGCCAGGCATCTAAGAAGTACAAAATTATTTTATTTATTTTTTATTGAAGTTTATTTGATAGGGACAGACACACATTGACATAGACAAACTGCACAAAACAGCAGTCCAATGTTTGCATCATAGTGTAATAGCAAAAGCTAATTCGCAGTACTTGTCCCTAGATGGGTTTTTTAAAAAGTACATAATAAGACACATCTTATCTGGCAGTTGTGACCTGAACAAGTTTCCTACTACTTGTATGCATGCAATTTTCCTTGCTTCTGACTGAGTACTGGGAACCTAGCAAGCTTTCTGCTGGAAAAATCATCAAATTGCTTTAGTTTGAATTTGTTGAGGAGAGCGTTTGGAGGGACTCTGGCCAGGGAACCATTCCTGAAAGAACCACTACTGAGTTCATGTGTCAGTCAACAGTGACTGCAGAAACATAACTGGAGAAATGTTTGTTTTTGTGTTGTAATAAAGTACAAGATGAGAGTAGAAACAACCTCAATTTAACATTGTGAATATGTAATACACATTTAAAGTTCCAAAGTGCTGTTTTAATTATATATTTCAACATATTCCATCTTCACATTTGCAAAGTCAAGACCTAATTTTGTGAAGTCATTTTTATGCAGAAAAAACAAAACAAAAAATCAGTTGAACAAAGTAAAAACATAATGTATCATGTCCAGCTTTTTGCCCTATTTCTACAAAGTCCCTCCACTCTTCTCCCATACATCCCTCACATTCATTTTCTTGTCTTGCAAACCCTACTTCCACTTACCCCTGAAAGTTCTGCTATTTTGAGAAAGTTTATGGCAGAATCTTGGTGTAAGACTTTGAATAGTGTGCCACTATCAGGCTTAGGAAAAATCTATGTACAAAGTATTAACAGAACACTTCCCCTAAAGTACATTAAAAAAACAAATGGCAAGATGACATTTCTAAACATGGGAGTGAAATATAATTCAATAAGATGGCTTGCGCTCTCATAACAAATGCATTCATCACTGTCAGTCACTCATAGCATTCATTATAAAAGAATAATCTGGAATAACAATGATGCCTGACATGTATTAACAAGGACTGTCCAGCAGCTTTCCATTCTCAAAGAAACAAAGTGCAAACAAAGACAACATGTCATGTTACATTTTTTTTTTTCCAACCATAACTTTTAAAAAATGTGCAGTAATGTAAATTATGCACATAAAGTGCTTTGAATCAACACTGATTTCTGTGCATCATAAAGCACCAACACAGAAGAAGTCATCATGACAGCAAAAGTTGTAAAAACCCTTTGGTAAATTCAGCAAAATCTAACAGGGAACAGGTACTTGGATTCATAACTGCATAAAGATGTGTAAATGTCTTCAAAACAAGTAGTTTCTTCTCATTTTAAAATGAGAAGAACTAGGTAAATCAATCTTTATTTTGATTTGGAAAATAAATATTTTCCAAATCAGTGTAAAACATCGAAGAGGATAAACCAAGAGGTGGTCAATGATCACGAAAGCTCCAGTCCTAAAGGGGAGAAAGACAGAGAAGAGAACACAGTAAGATCAGATGAAACACTAGTCTCCACTCAGCCTGTTGTACTTACAGGAATCATTATAATGATGTACAACATTTACACACTGACCAAAGAACTGGACTTGAAATCAACATAAATAGTCAATGTTTTATCTCTCTATCAGTACATTTGACTTTTACATATTGTAATGGCCAAATCCATGGCCACACCCTGATGCCAGACAAAAGATGATGGCCAAAGCTCAGCAAGATTAAATGTTAATTGGAACACACCACCTCTTCCTGCTGGCAGGGGGAAATGGTAGTTTTTTTTGTGTTTAGATAAATTTTGTATTTAAGTAAACATTAGTATTTAAAGTTTATTTTTGATTTTCATTTTTGGGTCTTTAGTTTAGCCAAACTTAGCTGTACTATTTGTTTTTGTGTTATTTGTATTCTTTTAGTTATCCGTATTGTTTCTTGGTCTGTATATAAATCCCTGTGTGTCATTTCTTTGTTAGGTCAGTTATGTTTGTTAGGTGCCGCTAGTTTGCTTACACTTTTTGCCTGAGTTCAGTTTTGTTTCTTTGACCTCTTTTATGAGCTCAGTTTATCTTTTGTCATTTATGATTTTGGGGTTGAAATAAAAAAAAACAAAACAAAAAAAACCAACTATTTTTCTGAATATATCCTGTAACTCCTCCTGTTTTTAACTTGGTCCATCACACATATATAATGCTGAAAAAAGTTTATATACTAGGATTCAATTATTTTTCAGGTAAAATGTTATTGGACATTATAACGTTAAGTCTTCTCTTTGATGCTGGTAACAAGCCATTGTTGAGTAAACAATGCTGTCTTTCACCTGCAGGTCAGTGGTTTAACCCCGCGGGAACCTTCTGTGTGTGGAGTTTGCATTCCTGAGACATCTAAATATAACTGACCAATCTAATGTGATTCTAGGTGGGAGGTATGAGTACATTTTTGTCATCCCTTACATGGACTGCCCACTATGTTTAGTCCATCAACTTAGCTTGGTAAAAACCAGCTCCTTCTTCTCTGCATTGCTTCGTCCAGAGGGTCTTTTGGACCCTTGGCTATTAAGAGACAATTTCTTCCTGGAGGCTTGGACTCTGGTGAAGTTTTAAATGCTACCCAATAGCTAACATTTGTCTGTGACGTATGTAGTATACCAGCTCGATGCTACAAAGGTTTCCAAAAATTGCCAGGAACAGGTTTTTAAAGGGTTTGGTTCGTTTTATACAATGCAGAGTGAAAGTGAACAGCACCAGCTGGAAATTTAACTAATATTGCAGTTTTGGTGCCCAATCAAAGATGTGAAAACACCCGAAAAGATAAATCTGCCTGGATTATGTATAATTTTGGGTTTATTCATAGCCTCCTCCCAAGATGAAGTCTGAAGGTAATCTTTCCAGCATGCCACCTTTACACCAGAGGGCATTTTCACCCCCTGAATTCTAATTACCCTTATAAATATCACATGTAAGTCAATGAGGACAAGAGTGCATGACAGTAAGCGCCGTTCTGCTTACCGCAATCTTTTCCACTCTATACAGAGTATTTGACTTCCATTTTACTTTGCAAACATAATTGAGCCCTCCATTCTGTGGGTCTCATTGTCAAACAAAAAGAAAAGCTCCAAATATTCTCCCAGAGCCCAGCAAGGTTATTTGCTGCTGCATTGCATACTGTGTTTATGTAATGAAGCCGACTTCTCGCCCTCTCTCTCTTTAAATGACTGCTCCTATAAAAAAACAGCTGATACTGCTGCAGCTCCTAGCTGCCAGCCAGAATCCTGATGTCCAACAGCAGCTGAGGCTCTTCAGGTCCCACAGATAACAGACACTTGCCTTCACCTGAACCTTTCCTCCTACATAAACATGCAACATTCCTATATATGAAGACTGTAATGTTGATATAATACACAGATAATTTTCATATAAACACATCTTTAAGGTACAGAGACATGTTAGGCTACAAACTTTACAACTGCACTGTGGCTGTTTCACTTATTATGTATTATAGAGCTAAGAAATGAACATAATTAGCGTTCAACCCCAGTTTTTGTTCCCAAGTAAATTGGGATCAATTTGGGTAAATTGATCCCAATTTACCTCCAAAGATAAATTTGGATCATAATTTTGTAAACTCCCACAGAAGGTAGAAGTCTCATCTCAAAAATCTGTAACAGCATTACATCACTCAATACAGTAACGCTCAATGAAATCAGAGCAGAATCATCAGAAAAACTTGGAATAAACATCACTGATGAGACCTGGTATCACGCATTGCGTAGAGTAAGCAGGTCAACTTCATGTGCTCGACCTGGACTAATTCAGTGCAAAGTTCTTCATAGAATTCATTACAGTAGAGCCAGATTCTCAAGGATATATTCTACAGTTAGCATAACTGTAAAGCAAATTTAACTCATGTTCTGGACCTGTAACAAGCTGTGTAACCTCCAGTTTATGATATTTCAGACCCTATCTGAAGCTTTTGGAATAGACAATCAACCCAGTGCTGAAATAGCAATATTTGGAGGGTATATCAATAACACGATTTTAAAAATATGATGGCTTTTTCAACTCTCCTCGCCCGAAGAAGAATCTTATTAGCTTGGAAATCAGAACACCCACCCACAAATTTTGCGTTAAATCCAAAAATTTTATAAAACTTGGCCCCTCTATCTTATTTTGAGATGAGATGCCCTCCCTCAAACTTGAAAATCGCATAGAAACTAAACTGTGTATGTGCCTGTATCCCCAGCCCAGCAGCTTCAGTAATTTCTTGTAGTTCTAACCACTGACAGTCACTGTCAGTGGTTAGTGGTTGTATTTCAGTATACTGTACTGTATATGTACAATATGTGTACATGTACACATACTGAATTACAACAGTATGTGTCTATGTATTCAAACATACATGCATGTATTCAAATATATGCATGTATACTTAAGCATTTGAATGTATGTTATCCACATATTTAAGTTATGTCTTTGTCTCTTGAGTTTTCATACTCAATCTTTCAGCTGTATTATTATTTTTGTTGTTGTTGTATTTGCAGCAAGGTGGGAATGGATTGGGAGGTGAAAAAAATAAGACACATTTGCTGTTATGCCTGTAATCAATTACATGTTCTTGCCAGATGATTAAAAATAAAATAATGAAAAATGAATATAATTAATTGCAAACATCCCCTTAGAACTAAAAAATAAAATGGATACAGGGCAGTTTTTATTGCATTTTTCTGTTTGGTTGCTGGATGTTGTCACCATCTTTAGAAGATATTACTTCTCATTTTTAACTTTCACACTAAGCCTAAGCCTCAGAGGACATCTTCAATTTTCCTAAAAAAAATAACTTCTTCTAAGAAGAATTAACTACTTTTCTCCTTTTCTTTTTATGTCTTCTGCATAAAAAGAAGACAACTAATAAATATGTAAATATTTTTTATATGTCGAAAACACAGTGTATAATTTCTGACCAAAGACATTGGTAGACATGCCCATTTATATGTCTTTGCTAACCAGTTTGGATATCCGTGTTTTTCTTGTGTGCCTGTATTTTCTGTTGTTGTTTTTTTTTTTTTTACCATGTTGCATCAAGATGCATTTTCAATATAGTGGATATTGTGTGCCATAACCTTTTTAGCTAAATAGAGACAAAAAATAAAAATATCAGAAGTATTTAATTATTTATTTATTACTCAAAAATCTATGGAAAAACTTTGATGGCATTACAGTTGTCAGATCTTTCTGCATGTTTCCTCTTGTACCTGATCTTATTAAAGATCTGTAGGACCTTAAGCAAAGATCCTAAAGATTAGGATAACCCTAATCTTTAGCTCCCTCCAGAAATACTTTCTCAGATTCAATGTCATACTTTTTTGTTTTCATGGTTAATCATATTTATTGAAACTGATTGTAGACTTTAATCAAGTAGAATGAACTTAAATCCCATGGTGGTGCAATTTAGTTTAAAGATGTGCAGATTTCTGCAACCAGGTCATAGCATCTTTCTATGTTCCTTTACATTTTCCATTCTGACAAATGTGTATCTAGTTAAATAATACAGGATTGATGTCTTTCTAAAGGAGGGAAAAGCTCTGACATTATTTCTTAGTATCTTAATTTTTGTACATTACAGAAACCTGCAATCTTATCGTGGATTTATACACATTTTTGTTGGGAACTGAGGTTTTGACTCTTTGTTGGGATTTTCTGTTTGCTGCTTCCCTCATCATCCACTGAAGTGGTTGACTTAGTTCTCTTTATGCTTAGATTTATTATTTTTTTCAAAAGAAACTAAACTATTAAGTTACAAAAAAATCATTCATGTCCCTCAGACTGAAAGACCATGTCCATAGGAGCAGGATAGTTTGCCTTTTTGTTACCTATTTGTTACCTCAACAAATAGTTAAGGTGAACTGTGGTTTCCAGTTCTTCCAGAGGCAAAAGTAAGGGAAAAGGTGAAGGACTCACCTGTCCAGCTTAGCGACTCATCTGTGCTCTACTACAAAACTCATGGTGGTCCCATCAAACGAGGGTGGGGCAATGATCCTTGGCCCTTGCTGGGACATGATGCTGATGACTGGCTGGTTCATGCTGGAACATCCATGCTGTGGCCTATTGGGGGCACCAGGCTGTTGAGCCCCTGACGCTGCCTGAGGAGGCTTCCCAGATGCCATATAGAAAGGAGTCTCCATGTACATTCCTTCACTCTGCTGTGAGGAAGACTTCTCCATGCCCTCTACCTCTGATGGGACGAACATCTGTGACTGTACCAGCGTTCGAGCAGGTATCACTGAAGGGGTTGGCATGAAGCCTGGATAGATCATGTAGGTATGACCATATGCTCCTGGACTGAGCGCTAGCGGTGAGATAGGCATTGGTATTGGTGTCATCGGAGGATGTGGCATGGGTACATCCACGTACAGGCCTGTTTCTGGGTCAAAAAGACGCTTTGTGGCTGGGGACACCAGAGTGTCCACCAGGTAGTAGTTTCCAGTGGTGGGATCCAGCAGCATTTTCCTCTGTGCTGCCTGAAAGAGGTCCAGGGTGGGGGCTGGAGTGATTGCTGGGGAAAAACAATACAATTGTGGCTGATTGGCAGACACAGGCATGGGCAGGGAGTGATAAATAGTAGCAGAGGGAGTCTCTGGTGAATGGGTCTCCATTACAGTACGTTTTGTCCTGTGACCATGGTCCTCCTGGTTTCTAGAGGCATAATCTTCGTGTGCTGCAGGAGGGGTTGGCAGTGACTGATGGTGAAGAGTCTTTACTGATGTTTTATCTGTAGATGCTGCCATTTTACTGTTGTTGGGCTGAAATTTGACCGGGATGGTTAGGTAATTCTCATTGTCAACTGACGCACCTGAAAACTGATGCTCAAATCGGTCCACTCCCCTCGGTTCAGCATCTTCCTTCCCACTAACTCCTGTCTGACTGGTTTTGAATGACACAGGCAATTTAGGAGACTTTGGTGCAAAGCTTTTACCTCTGAAAGGTGTATGTGGGGCGGTGCTTGATTGAGGAACATCAGCGGCTGTGTAGGCCTTGGGTTTGGAGCTAAGGCTAGACATATTCATGTTCTTGCTCTCTATGGTGCCAACTGTCTTAGTGACCAATCTTTCATCATGGCTGTTGGATGTCTGAAGCACTTTAAGTAGGTCTTTGTCTGGCCACCTTTGGGAGCTGTCGGTGCTGGAGGGCGCTGATAATGCCGAGGGGTTCTTGTCTATATTTGGCCAGGAATCTTTTCTGACTGCTTTGTCTGTGTTGAATCCTCTCCCTCCTCTTTCCTCAGACTCTTGCTGCTCTTCACTGGCTATCAGTGACAGCACATGGCTGTCCGTCAGACGCTCAGGCTCACGCTTTCTCCTCCACTCATTTTTATCAAACACATAAAGCTGCTCCATGGTTTTCACTGCAGCCTGGAGTTTGTCCAAAGCCACCTGACTTTTGACTTCAGCAACTTTTGACTCCAGTTTATTTTCTGCTGTCTCTGATGCCGTTTCTTGCCTTGCTGCACCTGTTTTGCCCTCATTGCTCATCCCAGTGCTTCCCTCTGAGCTGTTTGAGGTTTTTGCTGCTATCCCTAATGCCTTCTGGGGTGGAGCAGTCTTACCGCCCTCTGGAGACAATCTATATGTGTCAGACTGCTCCTGTTTAACGTTTCCAGTAGGTTTTTCTGCATTGTTAGTATTTACAGACTGACATTTTATCAGCATGGGGGACACACAGTTAGGATTACTGTTTTGCATCTGCTTCTTTTGCTCTGAATGAATTTCAGAGCTAAAGGAATTTGATTTATTTTCGTTCTTATCCAAGGAAACAAAGTGGTAGGAACTTTTAACCAGCTTACGCACATCTCTGACTTGGTGAATGGGAGTTTGTATCTTTGCTTTATTATCTCTGATGTCTCGAACCATAAAGTGGGGAACTTTATCTGAGGACTCACCCTTCAGAACTGCAGCCAGGGCTTGGCATTTGAAGTCCTCTGTTCTGATCAGACTCGATGGGCTAGCGGTGATATTCGAGGTGCGCAGCGTGGAGCCTTCAAACTCTTCCGTTTTATTATCTCTAACACTTCTCAGGTTGATTTTAATTTCCGGTGATTTGGATGATTTTGAGTTCCCGGAGTCTGTGATGCATAAAGTGTTGCTTCCATTCCAGAAATTAGCTCCTCTCTGCAGCTGCGGTCGCACCTCTCTGTCACTGGGCAGCAGTTGGATATTTGGCACAAACAAATGAGACATTTTCGTCAGTTTATCACAGCCTGCAGAGAACAGATTCCACTCACTCTCTTTGTCATCAACTGGAGGCAGCTTGTCCAGCAGAGTTTGACGGTTTTTATGATCCTTTTGAAACTCTAGCTCCTCGTCCTTCCAGCATCTGAACGCGCTATTTTGGCTGCGACGCAGTGTGCCTTTTTTAGTATCAATCCCAGCTTCATTGGCCGAGTTTAAATTAGTTTCTGTTGCAGGAGCACACATGTCTTGCCTCTTAATATCACATGAGTCGCTGTCCACAAAGTCCCCCAATTCATCCACGCACATTATGGCATAGTCTGAGCCGCTCTCAGAGAACTTGGAGCTCTGCCTCTCCAGCTCCCTGCTACCTTTCCACTTATTATCGCTCTCATGCAGCACAAAGCCCAGAGACGACGCCTGGTGCGGCTCGCTGATCTCCCCCCTCTCCATCCTGCGCTCCTGCTCAAACTGCATCTTCTTAGAAAGAACATTTTTTAACAAACTGGAGGCAAATATGGCTTTCTTTTGCGTATTTTCCATGGTTTTAGAGGGCAGCTTGTTGCCCCCTCTCTGCTGGCTGCTCTGCAGACTCTTGGTAACCTCATCCGTGGAATGTGATCCCGCAGCGTTTTGCACAAAGTTAGTGCGCCTTTCTTCCCCAGACATTCCCGATTTGACATTGCAACAAAAATTCAGTGTCTCTGTGAGTCTGATCACTCCGCTGTGGCCCTGCCCAAACTTTCCCATCAGTTGGACCTGCTTTGATGACGAGGCGCTGCGGGGGTTGGCTTTCAGAGCAAAGATCTTACTTGTGGGCTGAATGGTGCCCTTATAACCTCTGCTGTCGCTGTTTTTGCCTATTTCATATGAGGCCGCAGGGTTTTGGCAGGTAATCACACTTTTGTCCAGCCCCTGAGACATGTTTACATTGCCATATTTCAGATCCAGAAATGTGGACCACCTGTTTTTCCTCCGGCCATGCTCTGATGCAGAGGACTCACTGGAGGTGCTGAAATTGATGGCTTCAAAGTAAGGGTAGGCCAAACTCTTGAAGGCTTTGGCTGTGAGATTGCGCACCTCCTTGTCAGCGTCGTCCAGCTCGCTGACAGCGCTGGACGTGCTGCTGGAATACTCTGTGACCTCTTTCCCCTTCAATCTGCCGCCAAAATGCAGGCGTCCAGGCGCGGCTATGAAACACTTCGCCCTGTCACACAAGGTCTCTGCCTTACCATCCACTCCCCTAAAAACATAGCGGCTCATGTCTCCGGAGCGCCTGGTATGATAAAGGATATTTTCCTCTTCTTGGATGCTGCCGGGGTCATTTATAGCTCGGGATGTGGTTCTGATTGACAGGTGGATCTGTCCTTCGCCCTGCTTCTGCTCGTGCTCATCTGAGCTGCAGAACTTGGCCGTGTCGCTCAGATCACTGTCAAGCACAGTGCTGACCGCTGCTGCTATTGCCGTGGCACCCTCGGAGCAGTGCGCCCCACTGGCCCCCCTCACACCCAAAAGGAGTAGCCTACGAATGGGTACACCTGGCTCTCATCTTCAGTGTCCCAGCAAGTGGAGGAGCCCACACCCAGGTCATAGTCCCCTTCATGGTCAGAGAATTCTGAGAGCTGAATCTCGTGCGTGGTAATGTAATGGTCCTCGGTTAAGCACAGAGCGGATTCATCAGAGAGCACCAGGCTGACATTATCCACCTCCTCACAGTCCTCACTCTCGCTTCTCCCACTCAGAGAGCTGTTGGTGCTGTGGGATTCCTCCTCGCGCTCTGCCTTGCTTCCCATGCCTTTGGACACATTGGTGTGCATAACTGCACTCTCACCACTTTTTTCTCTTATTTGTAGGCAAGTCTTATTTTTTTTCAGGTGAGGTGAGGATGACGAAGAGGGGAGAATACTTACATCTTTCACACATTTCTCACCTATGGTGCTTTCTCCCTCCATGGTGTGCATCTCCTTCAGGTCAGAGTTCGGCTCCGATGCGCAAACAGCTTCAAATCCACCGTTTTTAACAATGACAGACACTTGGTTCCTCTGACCAAAGTGACAGACTCTCGCATCCTCGGACTCCAAATCAACATATCTGTTTTCGTCCTGCGTTTTCAGGATGTCTTGCTCGTCTTTTTGGAGCAGATCTTTCACCTGCCCGCTTGCTGCCAGCGTTTGGGCGCATCTTCTCTCTGTCTTCATGTCTGCAGCGGCGGGTTTAAGCTTACATTTGGTGTCGGACACAAAGCCGGCAGCGCAGCTGGGGCCACTGAGGACTTCTGCTTCCTTCACCCAGAGAAGGTGCTGTGTACAAAGCTCTGCGTCCGGCCAGATAGGCTCCAGTGACACCGGAGCGCGCCAGACATTCCGTCTCAGCGCACGTGAAGTCCTAAAAGGAACCAGAGACATAACCATGTTCTGTCTAGGACATGACTCAAACAGGGGTCGGTAGTCACCTCCATTTAGATTTTATATATATTTGAAGTTTTGAAGTTAAATGACAATAAACAGTAAACAGTTTATTGAGTTAGCTTTCATAATTAAAAAAATAAACTTCAGAATTCTGCTTTTAGCTTTACATTTTCTGCTCAGTTCTCAGTATGTTTCTTTAGGCAATTTAATCTATCTTACAATAAAATTTGAAAATCAGTTTAACCTCTTCCAATTTGTTCCCATTTATCAAACAATCTACCCACGTTTAGTTTGGTATTCTAATTTAAAAAGTTTTACATCTAAGGAAAACCTGCAGATTGCATTGAGTGTTTGACTTTGCAACAATCCCTCTTGGTGGGCATTTATGTAAGGACAGTGGATAGAAAAACTTTCCTTTAACAGAAAAAAACCTCCAGCAGAACCAGAACCTGGCTCAATGTGCCATGACAAACTGCAGGAAGAACTAGCAAACACACAAAGTCACAGAAGTTCTGATCCAGGAGTACATTTCATGTTAAAGAAAAAGTAGAGAGCTAACTGCAAGCTAAGTGAAGCTGACACCTCACTCACGTCCAAAAATCCAGCAAATAGTCTGAGTGGTTAGTGTAGGTTTGTGCCATTAAAATTTTTATTTGTGCAGCTTTGGTTTCTGAGATATTAAAAATTGTAACAGCATAAACCTGCACAAATGGATTTGCAAAGTTCTACACAAAAGAAAATAACTTCAATTATGCAGGCAATCCTCACAAAATTTAGTTAAGGCTCTTACAATGAACAACAGACATAAATTGAGGCTCATCCTGCAGATTTTTTAAAAATTATTTTCAAATTGTTAGAACCATTTGCTGCGACAGACTGGCGACCTGTCCAGGGTGAACCCGCCTCTCGCCCAGAACGCAGCTGGAGAGGCACCAGCAACTGCCGACCCCATTAGGGAGAAGGGTGGTCAGAAAATGGATGGATGAATGGATGGATGGATAGAACCATTTGTTGCACCACCACAACATTTATGCCCCTTTTCAATTGGCTGTGCACTTGTGCTTCAGAGTAACTGTTGCTCCTTTATTTTAAGAGACTGTAAATGCATCAGTTGTTTCGATGCATTTCTTTGCTGATCATAGACATTCTTATTTCCTTATGTTGTGTCAGTGGTAAAGGAATGAATGAAGAGTATTAAAGTAATAGTCTTCCTTTCATTGCTTGAGTCGTTACAAACAAAAATATTGAACTAGTTAGTCTTTCCAGAAAATGCCTCCCATCTGAACTCTTTCGCTCAGGTGAACCTCTAAGCCAGTATTTCTCAACCCAGGTCCTCAAGGCTCACTGCCTTGCATGTTTTAGGTATTTCCTTGCTTCAGTCCAGCTGATTTCAATTGATGACTGATTAACAGGCGTTTGTTGAACTGCAATCAGTGGAATTAGGCACATTAAAGCAGGGAACTTCTAAAACATGTAGGACAGGTGTTGGAGAGTGAACGGAACAAACAAGGCGGTAGGATTTGAATTTGGTGGATTGCATAAGCTGTACATTGACTGTAGCAACATGGCTTCTACATCAGGAGGAAATAGTGGGAATGAGACGATTGGATGATTTCTAGATCATCATGAATGAAAAGAGCAATTATGAAAAGACAAGAAAGAGCAAGAAGTTGGTCAGAAGAAAGTGAGGCAAGAGCAGACATTAGCAAAAGGACAAAAACAAACAAAAGGGCGAATTCACAAGAACAGTCATGTTAATTTAGAAGCAGAATTTAAAGTTATGGTAGAATTCAAGCAAGAGGGGGGAGCTATACATCCCATAAAACTGACCAAAGCAATAGAGGCAGAAATAGGAAAAATCAAAATGGCTAGAATCATGAACAACAGAAGAGTGCTAATACATGGTAACAGCGAATCACAGCAACAGAAGATCATGAAAATGAAAACCCTGTTAGGGGAAAGAGTTAGAACTCATATTCCAGGATTGTTAGCGAGGCTAAGAGGAGAGATTTCAGGAGTTCCGCTTGAAATGACAATGGAGGATGTGAAAACAGAAATCAAAGGAGGGAAAATAACAGATGCCACCAGGATTAAAAGTAAAAGAGATGGGGAACTTAAAGACACTATTGTCAGGATCCGTGTTTTCTTTCATTATTTTTCCTTTTCTTTTGGTTGTGGTTTTTGTTTCCCTTCCTGGATCTCCTGCCGTTCCTCATGGCATCTACTAGATGCCGCCAGAAGGCTGCCCCTGGAATCTGGCCGTGCCGACCCCGGGGATGCACCTGCAGTTAATCTGGGAGGCGCGGTCGGAGTATATAGGAACGGCGGCACAACTCTTCCTCGTCTGAGTGTTTGTTTACCACGGTAATAGTCGTTCCTCGTATTGGCCTCTGCGAATTGCTCTTCGCTAATCCCTGTGTTTCCTACGCCAGGTGCACTCGTCGTCTCTTTGTGGCTCCTGAACCAGACATCTCCTCGTGGCTCCTGTGAGAGCAGCCTGCCCAGAGATCGGAGCAAGCGTTCCCCTGCGGTATCCTCGGACTCCCGGCACACGCGTCCGGACCCCCAGCTCGAACCCAATTCCATCGGGGATCTCTTTGCCCCGGATCCAGCCAGGGCTCCGTCCCGGTTACCAATCACCCATCTCCACCCACCAAGTAAGATCAATCCGATTCATTCCGAGAAGGCTCATCCCAGACCCTCCTGCTAATCCGCTCCTCTCGTTAACAGTAAGACGAACCGGCCACCAGTTCCAGTCCTCACTCCCCCATCCCTTTTCCCGAACGCAATACACACTTATTATATTTCATCCATGTCCCATCTGGTTGTGTTCTCGCATGTGGGTTAACAAACTGAACTCCACCATCACAGAACACTCAGGCCAGACTTTAACCTCCGCGGACACTATCCGGAGGGCCTTGTCTTAACAGCACGCATTAATCCAGTCTCACGACTCCGCATTAAGAGACTTGGTAACCCGACAATCAGAGACAAATCGTCAAATAGCTGAACTTTCAACCTTTCTGCAGAACTCAGTCCAGCAGGTGCCGAGCGCGGCAGCAGCATCCCCAGTGGTCTCTGCACCTCCTCACCGCTCCATGTTCCCAGAGGTTCGCCCTTCAGCACCAGACAAATTTTCTGGCGACATAAAAAAGGTAAAGGGTTTCATTCTCCAGTGCAATATAGTATTCAATCATTCACCACAAAGCTACCCCTGTGACAACTCCAAGATTTCCTATATGTTGTCTCTCCTGACGGGCCGAGCCTTAGAATGGGCCGAAGCCAGGTTCTCCTCTGATTTGAACTACGGATGTACATTTTCTGAGTTTTTAACGGAGTTTAAGCAGGTGTTTTGTCAGGAGACGGAAAAGACGTCGGCCTCCCCGGACTTACACGGTCTTAAGCAGGGTCAGAAGAGTGTCTCGGATTTCGCCATCGATTTCAGGATCAAGGCTGCAGCTTCAGGTTGGAATTCCGCTGCACTCACAAGCGCGTTTTTTCATGCTCTAAACGAGCAAATTAAGGACGAACTGGCAACCCACGATGAGCCAGAGAACCTGGACGACTTCATCAATTTGGCCATAAGATTGGACAACCGCATTCGCTCCAGAACAAGGAAGCGATCTCGCCATACAGCAGCGGCAAGGGGCTTGCCACACTGCAATAAGTCCCGTGCCTGAACCAGACCCCTGTGCCTGAACCAGAGCCCATGCAATTGGGGCACACGCGCCTCACCCCGGAGGAGCGCCAGAGGAGGATGCACTCCGGCTTCTGTCTCTATTGTGGCGAACCTAACCACATAATTGCCAACTGTCCCATTCGTTTAAACCTACAGGCCCGGCAGTAAAGACGGGGAAACTGTCGGGGTCACCTACACAACCCACTAAATCCCGTCTCATCGTTCCGGTCACACTGTACACTAATAACCAGTCTTTCCCCCTCTCAGCACTCATTGATTCAGGTTGTGAACAGAACCTCATCAATTCTGATATTGTTCACCAACTGAACATCGAGACAGAACCTCTACCTACCCCTCTCCGTGTCTCAGCTCTGGATGGCGGAGATCTACCTCAAGTCACTCACCGTACCAGGGCCGTGCGGTTACTGATTTCAGGTAATCACACAGAGGAGATAACATTCTTTGTCTTCCCTGCGGTCAGTACCTCTCTGGTGTTGGGCTTCGATTGGCTGCAACTACACAACCCCCAGATCAGTTGGGTGGAGGCCAAGATTGAATCTTGCTCCACCAGGTGTCACTCTACCTGCCTTCACTCCGCCATTCCCAGCAAGAGAACCCCAACTGAACAGGCAGAGGATGATCCACCCGACATTTCTTCAGTCCCCTGTGAGTACCATGACCTGTCTACTGTGTTCAGCAAGGACAAGGCTTTTTCTCTACCCCCACACAGACCTTATGACTGTGCTATCAACCTTCTACCTGGAGCCCCACTTCCCAACAGCAGACTTTACAATATTTCCAGAAACGAACGCCAAATAATGGAGGACTACATTAACCAGTCCCTCGCTGCAGGTATAATCCGCACATCCTCATCCCCATTAGGAGCAGGGTTCTTCTTTGTGGGAAAGAAGGACGGATCCCTACAGCCTCGCATTGATTACAGGGGTTTAAACCAAATCACCATAAAAAATAAGTATCCGCTACCACTGTTATCGTCGGCTTTCGAGCCAGTGCAAGACTCCACCATCTTCACGAAACTAGATCTCAGAAATGCTTATCACCTTCTCCGAATCAGAGAAGGTGATGAGTGGAAGACGGCGTTTAAGACCCCCATGGGGCACTATGAGTATTTGGTTATGCCATTCGGCCTCTCCAACGCTCCCGCCTTTTTTCAGGCCCTAGTTTACAATGTCCTGAGAGATTTTATCAATATTTTCGTGTTCGTTTATCTAGACGACATTTTGATCTACTCGAAGTCGCTCACGGATCATAGAAAGCACGTACGCTTGGTTCCTTGAGAACAAGCTTTATGTAAAAGCAGAGAAATATGAGTTTCACCGTCATTCTGTAACCTTCCTGGGATATGTACTCGAGGGCGGATGGGTGAGAGCATCGGAGGACAAGATAAAGGCTGTATTGGATTGGCCCAGGCCCGAGACCCGGAAACAGTTACAGCGTTTTTTGGGGTTTGCCAACTTTTACAGACGGTTCATACGTAACTATAGCCAGACTGCCTCTCCTTTAACAGCTCTTACTTCCACCAAGAGGGTGTTCGCCTGGACCCCTCAAGCTGAGGCCGGCTTCGCAGAGCTCAAGTCCCGGTTTGCTCACACTCCCATTCTGGTTCAGCCCGACCCCCAGAGACAGTTCGTGTTGGAAGTTGACGCCTCCGACTCAGGGGTCAGAGCTGTTCTGTCCCAGAAAACCGATCACGATCTCAAACTTCATCCATGTGCACTCTTCTCCTGTAGACTCTCTCCAGCTGAGAGAAATTACAACGTGGGGGACCGAGAGCTCCTGGCTATTAAGTTGGCCCTAGAAGAATGGCGACACTGGCTGGAGGGAGCTAAACATCCCATTCTGGTTTGGACTGACCATAAAAACCTGTCTTAGCTCCAGTCTGCTAAGCGGTCCAATCCGCGCCAGTCTCGTTGGACGCTGTTTTTCTCCCGTTTTAATCTGTCCATCTCCTACCGCCCAGGTTCCAAGAATGTCAAACCCGACGCACTATCCCGAGTCTATTCCCCCGACGACTCCGAGGAGGCTCCCGCACCGATCCTCCCTCCCAGTTGCACTGTGGGGGTGGTGACCTGGAAGATCGAGGACCTCCTTCGTCAGGCACAACAGGACGAGCCTGCTCCCGCTCACTGTCCTCCAGGTAAACTGTACGTTCCCCTGTCCATCTGATCTCAATTTCTGCAGTGGATACACGCCTCTAAGTTCTCCGGCCACCCTGGCATCAGCCGCACCGTGGCTTTGGTTAACCGGAGATTTTGGTGGGAGTCCATCCACAAAGACGTCAGGGAGTACGTCTTGGCCTGTGCGGTCTGCTCCCGCAACAAATCCTCTAATTGTCATCCAGCCGGTCTCCTTCAGCCACTGCCCATACTCCGTCGACCCTGGTCTCACATCACTGTCGACTTCGTCACGGGACTTCCCACCTCTAAAGGTATGACCACCATCCTAACGGTGAACGACCGTTTCTCTAAGGCATGTCATCTCATCCCACTCCGTAAACTGCCTACAGCCGCTCAGACTGCTATGCTCTTGGTCAAGCATGTATTTAAACTCCATGGAATTCCTCAAGAGATTATCTCAGATCGAGGACCTCAGTTTGTCTCACAGGTGTGGCGACAGTTCTGCGCAGCTTTGGAGGCAAAGGTGTCGCTCACCTCCAGGTACCATCCTCAAACAAACGGACAGACTGAACGCATGAATCAGGAGCTGGAAGCAACCCTGCAGAGCCTGACCTCCACCAACCCCACCGACTGGTCCCAGTACCTTCCCTGGGTCGAGTACGCGCATAACAGTCACGTCTCTGCAGCTACTGGCCTCTCCCCTTTCGAGATCGTACTGGGTTACCAACCGCCTCTCCTGTCCTCTGATGAATCTCACATCTCGGTTACCTCTGTGCAGCACCACATCCGGAGGAGCCATAAGATTTGGAAGGACACCAAATTCGTGCACTCACGAACACCACGGCACGAAATAAACGCCTGGCGGACCGCAGGCGGGTTCCTGCTCCTCAGTATGTCGTGGGCCAGAAAGTGTGGTTGTCAACACGGGACATCACCCTTAAGGTGATGTCCAGAAAGTTGTCTGTGATCAGTCCCTCTGCCTTGCGCCTTCGCCTTCCCCCGTCCTTACGCATTCACTCTACGTTTCATGTGTCCCAGGTCAAGCCGGTCCTGTCGAGTGACCTTTGCCCTCCGGCCAAACCCTCCCCCCCGCCCGAATTGTTGATGGCCATCCGGCCTTCAAGGTCCGCCGGATTGTCGACTCCCGGCGGCGGGGTAGGGGCTTTCAATACCTCGTTGGCTGGGAGGGTTATGGCCCGGAGGACCGCTCCTGGGTTCCCCGGTCATTTATTTTGGATCCTTCCCTGGTTTTGGATTATTGGGCCTCCCAGCCTTCCTCCTCTGCGCGGCCGCCAGGTGGCGTCCGTTGAGGGGGGTTACTGTCAGGATCCGTGTTTTCTTTCGTTATTTTTCCTTTTGTTTTGGTTGTGGTTTTTGTTTCCCTTTCCTGGATCTCCTGCCGTTCCTTGTAGCATCCACTAGATGCCGCCAGAAGGCTGCCCCTGGAATCTGGCCGTGCCGACCCCGGGGACGCACCTGCAGTTAATCTGGGAGGCGCGGTCGGAGTATATAGGAACGGCGGCACAACTCTTCCTCGCCTGAGTGTTTGTTTACCACGGTAATAGTCGTTCCTCGTATTGGCCTCTGCGAATTGCTCTTCGCTAATCCCTGTGTTTCCTACGCCAGGTGCACTCGTTGTCTCTTTGTGGCTCCTGAACCAGACATCTCCTCGTGGCTCCTGTGAGAGCAGCCTGCCCAGAGATAGGAGCAAGCGTTCCCCTGCAGTATCCTCGGACTCCCGGCACACGCGTCCGGAGCCCCAGCTCGAACCCAATTCCATCGGGGATCTCTTCGCCCCGGATCCAGCCAGGGCTCTGTCCCGGTTACCATCTCCACCCACCAAGTAAGATCAATCCGATTCATTCTGAGAAGGCTCATCCCAGACCCTCCTGCTAATCCGCTCCTCTCATTAACAGTAAGACGAACCGGCCACCAGTTCCAGTCCTCACTCCCCCATCCCTTTTCCCGAACGCAATAAACACTTATTATATTTCATCCATGTCCCATCTGGTTGTGTTCTCGCATGTGGGTTATCAAACTGAACTCCACCATGACAACTATGGCAGTCATTTTACAGTTTGAAAATATTGTGCCAGGAAATATCCAGCTGGGTTACATGAACTATAGAGTTAGAGAGTAAATCCCTAAACCCCTCGGCTGTTTTAAGTGTCAAAGAATTTGACACACTGCAAAGGAATGCAAAGGAAAAATCAGGTGTGCAAGATGTGCAGGTCCACATGAATATGGAAAATGTGAGAAAGACGCGAAAATCAAATGTTGTAATTGTGGAGGAGAACACAGCACAGTATATGGTGGTTGTCAAATACAAAAGGAAGCTAAGGAAGCTCAAAGAATTAAAATAACAGAAAGAATTTCATATGATGAAGCCTTAAAAAGAGCAAAGAAAGATAGTGATAGAGGAATGGGAGAAACAGGTCAAAGAAACTCAGCTTGGAATACAAATCAAGTGCAGAACGGGCAGAGACAAATCTTGGTTCCAAAAGTGCTTGCACAAATGTAGAGTGGATGATGATACAATGGTGGTGAAAAAAGAAAACTTTGTAGCATTCATATGCCATATTATTAATGTAACAGTGCAAATGAAGAAGAAAAGTGATAAAATAAAGGCAGTAGTAACAGCAGCTGGCACCATTCTGAGTGCCACTGAAACTACAGAAAATACTCAGGATTAGGATCAAAATGGTTTTACATATCCTTCAATGGAATGCTAAAAGCTTAATAGCCAATGGACAAGAATTAAAAAAGTATATTTATGAATTAGAAATGATCCCTGATATTATATGTAGCCTATTCAAGAAACATGGTTAAAACCAAACTTAGATTTTAAGATTCCTGGATATAGCATGGAAAGACAGGATAGAAATAATTGTAATGGAGGAGGATGTGCTGCTTTAATTAAAGATGGAATAGCTTATAAGAAAATCCCAACAGGTAATGAATTAGAATGTGTTATTATAGAAATATTTAATGTAAGGAAATATGGAAATATTAAAATTATAAATTATTATAATCCATGTAAAAATCTTGATTGTAAAATGCATCAGGAAATGGCTGGGAAATTACATAGAAGAGAATTATGGTGCTGTGATTTTAATGTCCATAATGGTCTGTGGGGCAGCAAGAAGACGGACCAAAATGGCAACATAATTGAAGAAATAACGGATGAAAGGTCATTAGTTTGTCTTAACAATGGAAAAGGTACCAGAGTAAATATACATAAAAGTACAATCTCATGTCTTGATATTACATTAGTGTCTGATTGTCTTGCAGGTTCATGTGAAACAGGGACGTCAACAGGGAATCTACAATAGGGAGTGATCACTTTCCAGTGAGTACTATAATTATCCATCCATTCATCCATCCATCATCTGCCGCTTATCCGGAGTCGGGTCGCGGGGGTAGACGCTTAAGAAGGGAGGCCCAGACTTCCCTCTCCCCAGCCACTTCCTCCAGCTCCTCCGGGGGAATCCCGAGGCGTTCCCAAGCCAGCCGAGACATAATTCCTCCAGCGTGTCCTGGGTCTTCCCCGGGGCCTCCTCTCGGTGGGACGTGCCCGAAACACCTCCCCAGGGAGGCGTCCAGGAGGCATCCTGACCAGATGCCCGAGCCTCAACTGGCTCCTCTTGATGTGGAGGAGCAGCGGCTCTACTCTGAGTCCCTCCCGGATGACTGAGCTTCTCACCCTATCTCTAAGGGATTGCCCAGCCACCCTACGGAGAAAACCCATTTCGGCCGCTTGTATCCGCAATCTCATTCTTTCGGTCATTACCCAAAGCTCATGACCATAAATGAGGGTAGGAACGTAGATCGACCGGTAAATCGAGAGCTTCGCTTTTTGACTCAGCTCTCTCTTCACCACGACGGACCGGTACAGCGTCCGCTTCACGGCGGACGCTGCACCAATCCGCCTGTCAATCTCACGCTCCCTTCTTCCCTCATTCGTGAACAAGATCCCGAGATACTTGAACTCCTCCACTTGAGGCAGGACATCTCCCTCGACCCGGAGAAGGCACTCTACCCTTTTCCGACTCAAGACCAAGGTCTCAGACTTGGAGGCGCTCATCCTCATCCCGGCCGCTTTACACTTGGCTGCGAACCGCTCCAGTGAGAGCTGCAGATCACGTCCCAATGAAGCCAATAGGACCACATCGTCCGCAAAAAGCAGAGATGCGATCCTAAGGCCACCAAAACGGATCCCCTCAACACCCTGGCTGCACCTAGAAATTCTGTCCATAAAAGTAATGAACAGAATCGGTGACAAAGGGCAGCCCTGGCGGAGTCCAACCCTCACTGGGAACAAGCCCGACTTATTGCCGGCAATGCGGACCAGACTCTGACACCGGTCATACAGGGACCTGACAGCCCGTATCAAAGGGCCCGGTACCCCATACTCCCGGAGAACCCCCCACAGGGCACCCCGAGGGACACGGTCGAACGCCTTCTCCAAGTCCACAAAGCACATGTAGACTGGTTGGGCAAACTCCCATGCACCCTCCACGACCCTGCTGAGGGTGTAGAGCTGGTCCAGTGTTCCACGACCAGGACGAAAACCACACTGCTCCTCCAAAATCCGAGGTTCGACTATCCGACGGACCCTCCTCTCCAGTACCCCCGAATAGACCTTGCCAGGGAGGCTTAAGAGTGTGATCCCTCTATAATTGGAGCACACTCTCCGATCCCCCTTTTTAAACAGGGGGACCACCACCCCAGTCTGCCAATCCAGGGGAACTGCCCCCGATGTCCATGCGATACTGCAGAGTCGCGTTAACCAACACAACCCTACAACATCCAGAGCCTTGAGATACTCCGGGCGAATCTCATCCACCCCCGGGGCCCGGCCACCGAAGAGCTTTTTAACCACCTCGGCGACCTCGTCCCCAGAGATTGGAGAGCCCAACCCAAAGTCCTCAGGCTCAGCTTCCTCAATGGAAGGCATGTTGGTGGGATTGAGGAGGTCTTTGAAGTACTCCGCCCACCGACCCACAACGTCCCGAGTCGAGGTCAGCAGCACACCACCCTCACTGAAAACAGTGTTGGTGCTACACTGCTTCCCCCTCCTGAGACGCCGGATGGTGGACCAGAATCACCTCGAAGCCATACGGAAGTCTTTCTCGATGGTCTCTCCGAACTCCTCCCACGCCCGAGTTTTTGCCTGAGCAACCACCTGAGCCGCACGCCGCTTCGCCCGCCAGTACCCATCAGCTGCTTCCGGAGTCCCGCAGGCCAAAAAGGCCCGATAGGACTCCTTCTTCAGCCTGACGGCATCCCTCACCGAAGGTGTCCACCAACGGGTTCGAGGGTTGCCACCACGACAGGCACCGACAACCTTGTGACCACAGCTCAGATTAGCTGCCTCGATAATGGAGGCACGGAACATGGTCCACTCAGACTCAATATCCCCCGCCTCCCTCGGGACGTGTTTGAAGCTCTGCCGGAGATGGGAGTTAAAGCTCCATCTCACGGGGGAGAACCTCACAACACGTTTGGGCCTGCCAGGTCTGACCGGCATCCTCCCCCACCACCGGAGCCAACTCACCACCAGGTAGTGGTCAGTGGACAACTCCGCACCTCTCTTCACCCGAGTGTCCAAGACATACGGCCGCAGATGCGACGAAACGATAACAAAATCGATCATTGAACTGCGGCCTAGGGTGTCCTGGTGCCAAGTGCACATATGCACACCCTTATGCCTGAACATGGTGTTCGTTATGGACAATCAGTGACGAGCACAGAAGTCCAACAACAGAACACCACTCGAGTTCAGATCGGAGGGAGCGTTCCTCCCAACCACGCCCCTCCAGGTCTCACTGTCATTGCCCATTGCTCTCACTGTCATTGAGCGTTGAAGTCCCCCAGAAAAACGAAGGAGTCCCCAGGAGGGGCACTCTCCAGTACCCCCTCTAAGGACTCCAAAAAGGGTGGGTAGGCTGAGCTGTCATTTGGCCCGTAAGCACAAACAACAGTCAGAACCCGTCCCCCCACCCATAGGCGGAGGGAGGCTACCCTCTCGTTCACCGGGGTGAACCCCAGCATACAGGCGCCGAGATGGGGAGCAACAAGTATGCCCACCCCTGCCCGACGCCTCTCACCGTGGGCAACTCCAGAGTGGAAGTACGTCCAGCCCCTCTCAAGGAGACTGGTTCCAGAACCAGAGCCATGCGTCGAGGTGAGACCGACTATTTCTAGCCGGAACCTCTCAGCCTCACACACCAGCTCCGGCTCCTTCCCCAACAGAGAGGTGACATTCCACGTCCCAAGAGCCAGTTTCTGTAACCGAGGATTGGACCGCCAGGACCCCCTCCCTTGGCCACCACCCATCACACATTGCACCCGACCCCTGTGGCCCTTCCCATAGGTGGTGAGCCCATTGGAAGAGGGACCCATGTTTCCTCTTCGGGCTGAGCCCGACCGGGCTCCATGGGTAAAAGCCCGGCCACCAGGCGCTCGCCAACGTGCCCCACCTCCAGGCCTGGCTCCAGAGTGGGGCCCCGGTGACTATAATTAATGATAACATAAAGAGGCAAGAAGATGTCATAATCACAAGATGGTGTTTTAATAAAGCAGATTGGCATCCATCCATCCATCCATTTTCTGATCACCCTTCTCCCTAAAGGGGTCAGGAGTTGCTGGTGCCTCTCCAGCTGCGTTCCGGGTGAGAGGCGGGGTTCACCCTGGACAGGTCGCCAGTCTGTCGTAGGGCAACACAGAGACAAACAGGACAAACATCCACTCACACCTAAGGAGAATTTGGGAAGGCCAATTAACCTGACAGTCATGTTTTTGGACTGTGGGAGGAAGCCGGAAAACCCGGAGAGAACCCACGCATGCACAGGGAGAACATGCAAACTCCGTGCAGAAAGACCCCGGGCCGGGAATCGAACCCAGGACCTTCTTGCTGCAAGGCAACAGCACTACCCACTGCGGCTGATTGGCAAAAATTTAAAATAAATTGTTAGAAAAGCAGACATTTAGTTAGATTAAAAGGCAATATAGAAGAATGTACAAGTCAGGTAACAAAACATATTTTAAATGCTGCAAATTCAAGCATACCACAAATAATAATAAAAGAGTAGAAAAAAAGTAGTTCCTTGGTGGAATGATGAATGTACTAGAGTGGTTAAAGATCGTAACAGGGCATTTAAAATACTGCAGAAAAATTTAACAATTGAAACTCTTATTGATTATAAAAAGAAAAGAGCTGTGGCTCGTAAAACTATTAAGGAAGTTAAAAAGAAAACGTGGAGAGAATATTGTTCCTCAATAGGATCAGAAATAAAATTGCAAAATGTTTGGTCAATGTTTAGGAAAATGATTGGGAAAAGGAGTGATGTTAAAATACCAGCCTTAGTTAGAGATCAGGAAATAGTCATGTTAAATAATAATTTAATTATTAATTTAATAATAATAATAATAATAATAATAATAAAAAAAGATAAGGCAGATTTGTTGGGTGAGTCATTTACTGCAGTGCATAGTGGCAAACATCTTACAGACATTCAACATTAGACATGAATATAACCATGAAAGAAATTAAAACAGTATTGAAAGGGACAGGATATTCAGCTCCAGGGAGGATCAGCTTATGCTATGCTATGCTATGTTTAAACAGATTCCTGAAGTAAGATTAGAATTAATATTAAAACTGTTTAATAAAATATGGAAAGAAGGTTTAATACCAAATAGCTGAAAGAGGGCAATAATCCTACCGTTTAATAAACCAAGGAAAGATCCTATAACTCCAAATAATTACAGACCAATAGAATTAACTTCACATTTAAGTAAGTGGATGGAGAAAATAATAGTTAATAGATTAGAATTTACTCTTGATCATAAGAAATGAATTAATGAAAATCAGTGTGGATTTAGGAAAGGGAGATCAACAATGGATGCAATAACTAGAGTCAGTAATGATATAGAGAAAGCTTTAAAAATGAAAGAGATTATGATTGTAGTATTTTTTGACATAGAAAAAGCTTATGATTCATTATGGAGAGAAGCAGATGAAGCAGATAAAAATGAAGCAGATGGGAAAAGGTGGGAAGATGTTTAATTGATAGCAAATTTTTTGTCGGATAGAAAAATAAGAGTGAAGATTGGAAATGATTACTCAAAAGAATTTAACAAGGTAGTGCAATTAGCCCAATACTATTTAATATCATGATAAATGATATATTTTCTGAAACAGAAGAATGTATAAAATCTCATTATATGCTGATGACGGGGTTATATGGATGAGAGGAAAGAATATAAAACATGTGGTAGGAAATATTAAGAAAGCCATTCGTAAAGTAGAAAAATGCTCCTGGGATTTTGGTTTTAAATTATCAACAAGTAAATCTTATTATATGGTTTTTACAAATAAGAAAAATATTGATATAGAAAAAATAACATTATATGAACAGCTGTTGGAAAGGGTAGCAGAATTTAAATATCTGGGAATATGGTTGGATCAATCATATACATGGAAAACACAAATAGAGAATCTGGAAACTAAATGTAAGAAAGTTATAAATCTACTAAAGGCTGTGCCTGGAAATAACTGGGGTGCAGATAGACAGTCATTATTAAACATATATAGGGCAAAGATTATGGTAGTTTTATATATGGAGTAGCAGCTAAAACAACATTACAAAAAATAGATACATTACAGAATAGGGCTTTACGTATATGTACAGGAGCAGTGAAAACCACACCTATTAATGCTCTTCTAATAGAGACGAGAGATTCCACTGGAAATGAGGAGAATAAAATTAGCTCTGACATGCTGGATGAAAATAAGAAGCAGTAAGGATGGAAATGTAAATTCAACAATATTAAAATATTGTTGGGAATACTCATAGTTCCAGAGTAATGCATTTGGATGGATCATAAACAAATGGATTAAAATGTATGGATTAGAAGATAAAGGAATAGCTCAATTTAATCCCATTAGTGTTAGTCCTCCATGGATTTTTCCAGAGGTAAATGTTGACATGTAACTCCTTAAAATGAAAAATGATTGGAATTTAAATGAAATAGGGGTAAAGACTGACGTATATTTAAGAAACTCATATTATAATTATATTAAAATATATTCAGATGGTTCTAAGAATTTAAAAGGACGTGTAGGAATAGGAATATATATATCTGAGTTTTAAAATTGACATTTCTAAAAGATTATCTGATCAACTATCTGTATTCCCAGCAGAAATGGTGGCAGTTATCATCAGCTTACAGAGGGTAGAGGAGGTTTGTCCAGACAGAGTAGTGATTTGCACAGATTCCAAAGCAGTAATAGAAAGTATTCAGGGAGAAGGAAACAATAGGAAACATCTAGTACTTGAAATTCAACAAAGCTTAGATTATATAGAGGTGGCATTGATATTTGGTTCTTTTGGGTTCAGCACATGAAGGTGTAAAAGGCAATAAAAGGGCAGATAAATTAGCAAAAAGAGCTTCAGATCAGGCAATAACAATTAAAATACCTATTGGGAAAGGGGAAGGAAAATCAAAATATAAAATAATAAGGAAAGGAAAAAAAGGAAATTATATAAAATACAGAAGTCAATATTAAGTAGAAATATTAAGGAGAGAAAAAAATAGAAAGGAAGATTAGATTAAGAGTAGGGCATACATATTTAAATGATACTTTATATTTAATAGGGAAGAAAAATAATGACATGTGTGAAGAATGTGGAGAGAAAGAAAACGTAGAACATGTATTATTGAACTGTAAAACATTTAAACGTGAAAGGGAGAAATTGAGAAGAATAGTTGGAAGGACAGATCAAGAATGGAGTTTGAAAGGAATACTGGGAAATGATGGAAATATAATGGATATTTGCACAGTAGGTGGTTGCTTGCGATCCACCATAATAGAAAAGAAGAACATGTAGGACAGTGTGCCTTGAGGACCAAGATTGGGAAACAATGCTCATTGCTTACGGTTATGGAGAGTTTTACCCAAACAGTGTTTCTTATGGTTGTTTTAAGTAAGTCCTGTTCTTTGTTTTTGCACAATGCTGTGAACAAATAGAGTTGCAAAGAGTGTCAACATACATACTTAGTGTCTGGGACTTGCTTGCCTTAGTGTCCCAGTAAAACATTTCTGGGTGACTACTTTGCCTTTATCTGTTAGAAGTAGAAAAAAATAGTCAGCAATATCATAGAATCAGTTGATGCTGCTATTAACTATGAAGTTGTTTTTAAGTGTGGACTTAAGAGAGACAAACTACCTTAAAAGCTTTCCATCCATGATCTGAACACACTCATCCTTGCAGGGTGGTGAGGGGGGTTTGGAGCATCTCCAGCAGTCCGTCACAGGTGTGACAGACAGGTCACCAATCCATCACAGGGCCCTGAAAGCTAACAATGAATACAATGTATGGAAGAGAAATGGTAGATTAACAAAGGGAATAAATTCCGTCCAATTATTTCAAAATCAAATCATGTTTGATGTGTTTCCAACACTTTGATGTGTTTCCAACACTAGTTGGAAACACACTAGTTTTGCTATTAAAATTGTAGTCAGCTACTCAGTATGAAAAAAAAGCCTTACACATGAAGATTTACTCTTTTCTTTTCTTTTCTTTTGCTTATACTGGAAAAATATGTTGAAGATACAAACAATAATAACAATAGCCTCACCTCACAATATCAAAGTCTCTTTGGCATCCTGAGCTAAATTAAAACCAGGTTAAGTTTATGAAGAAAACTATATAGTTAGTGAACCTCTCTAGGTAGCGCTCTTGCTGTGACTAGAGAGGTGAATCTGAACCTGTGAAGAAAAGTCGTTCTTCCCTGTTCGTGAATAAATGTTGTCGTGTGCTTCTTCCAGTCATCTGCTTGGACATTGTTTTATTTGAACTAGTTTCATACACAACAGAATCTTGGCGACGAGGATGGGATGTTCAAGCTGGAAGGCACAGAGTGCACAGATAGAGTGGCTCCATAGAAGTGACAAGGGACCATAAAAAGCCGAGCGTTTTGGTGAGTGAAAGGGCCGCCGAACCAGAGCTACAAAGATGGCATTTGGAAAGCCAGAAGACACTCACAAAGGGCTGTATTATTAGAGAATCGAAAGGCGCAAAGCTCTCGAATATAAGAATAAACAATAACTCAGAGACGAGTTCTTACTGCCAGCCACGACGGGTTGGGAGATTTATTAACACGTCTACCACGGATACATCAGAAGCTTAATTCTCACAAAATCTTCATAAAGTCTCCATAAAATCTCCAAAAAATCTCCTAGTTCTTTGTGCGTCAGCCTTTCTTATAGTTCTTACTGACGTCAGGAAAGTTGGTTTGCGTCAAGACTTCTGGCTGCCCATTGACTGAGTGTGTATTGGAGTTTCCCTGGAATTCTTACTGACCTCTCATCTGAACATCTGCTCCATCTCAGAACTGCAAAATAAGCCAATTAATCACAATTGTTGTTCTTATCTATCTAAACAGCTTACTTCTCAACCCGGCTTTCAATCCAACTTTTGTACTAGCCAAGTAAAACTAAGGTCAGATCGACCTTCTGACGTCAAAAGTCTTTCCACAAAAAACAACTCCATAAAAAGTATTTCCGCGCTAACATAATCCCCCCTATTCCGCTTTCAAGTGGAATCTAATTAACCTTAGCAGTTGTTTTTGTTTATTGCTATATCAAGTTCCATGACTATATGTGAATATGATTTTCAAACATAAACTCCTTAAAATGTATAAGTGCTACTTAAAAGTGGATAGGTAATTCCTATGTATTGTTATGAGTAAGTTACCAATATAATGATTTCAACATATTGATTAAACACAATTGTCCATTGCTTCCATGATTGTTCTTCCATTTGTATAAGGTCGAAAAACCCTGCCGGCTCTCTGCCGGCTAGGCTGGCTAAAGTTCTTCCAGGGAAAAAACTACCTTATGGTCCCCGCCCGTCCCGGGCGACTGCCAATGACTGATAGAATCGTTGGCACAAATGCAACACAATCATGGATCCACAGTGGACTTGCCACAGATATTCACGATAATGTTTAATACATCAGCATTGATACATAATCTTGATGATAATTCATATAAGAATGTTCATAGCACATATATAATCCAGTGTGATTAAGTGTTAACTCATAATAAGTGAATCTTCGCCGAAATAACTTGTTGCTTAATGCTTGGCTCATCCATGCACTCTCAAACGTTCACATCCTCATTCATCTTCAGACATTGTCACTCATATTGTCTTACATATTCATTCTCACTCAGATTCACACGTGTTCCTAGTGTGTTAACTATGTGTAGGCCACCCGTGTTGTATTGTATATAAATTGTATATGGTTGTATAACAAATGTGTGTAATGGTGTATACGAACAGTGTATTTCCCATGAGTCCATTTTATTCCATCCCAAGTTCTGTTCCCGTTCCTTAAACCCTTAGTCCATCAACCAAACCATAAGTGTCTTTAGTTCAAGCATCCAAGTGTCCTTAGCAGTCCTCTGAATTGGTCATGGGTTCATCGGTCCAGGCGGCCTTATGCGTTAGTCCGTGTGTTGTTCTCCGTCCTTGGTCATCCATCTGTATACTGTCTTCAAGATCCATTTTTTCATGATAGGGATCACACAACACACAAGCAGAAAAATAACAATTAGTACTATTACCAAAGTTATTCCTATTTTGGCTGCAAAGGCTCCCCATTTTCCTAAAATTTCCTCCAGACTTTGCCATGGCCAGTTGTTCTTTCCTGCGTTTTCTTTAACTTCCATTCTTAGTTTGTTTAGCTTTGTCATTACTGCTCTAAATGTACCTTTTGGTGCAATGTTCATAGGAATATATGTACAGCATTCATTAGCAAACATATGACAGACTCCACCCATTTTGGCCAAGATCCAATCTAATGCTTGTCTGTTTTGTTTCGTCATCCTACTTGTTTCATGAAGTTGTTCTCCTAGGGTCATAAATCCTTCAACTGTGAAATTAATCATTCTCTGTTGGTTGAAATAAACATAGTTAATCCATTCAACATTTTTATTGATTGTAATCCAAGGAATAATAGATTCAAATCCTGCAAGAACTTCATGTCGTGTTTTAAATTCATGTGGAATTCCTCTTGGTTGACCTATAAGATAAATTTAATTTAATCCATAATTCCCCTAGTGTTTCTACTGAAGCCTTGTTTTATTGTTATGCATTCCTACTATGTCTTTTACTCCTTCATACACTAGAGTTACTGGTACTTTCATTCGAACAAGCGCGCAAAGACCTACCCACTTTAGGGGCAATGTGTTGATTAAAATGTCATCACCACACATCCAGTAACTGTCTGCCACTGAATATGTCTGATCACCTAAAAAAGATAGTGGGGGAATAGTTCTCGTCACATTTACACAATCTTCTTCTGTAAATTCTGGATTTTGATACCATATAGGCTTTGTAACAAATATCGGTGTTACTTTAGAATGTTTAAACCAAGATAGGACCCAAATAACATTACATTGCACTGTTGTGTTCCCTACGTGTACTCCTCCATTATTTTCAAATCCTCCACTTACTGCATCATAATCTACCTCATAGTTTACTGGAGGATCAGACTGTGTAGTGGTAATATTAAAATCGGCACAAACAGATTCGAACTTGTAACCTGCCCATTTATCTAAATAGCGGTGTGAATTACGTGAACCGTATAATAATCTGCAATTCAATCCGCACATTGGTTTCTTAAAGAAAGAAACTACATTAACTCCTGGAACAAATTTACCTTCCTTTACCTTCCGATACACGGTTTTATGCCTTTTCGAGCATTGTTTTCGGCACATATTTCACACTGACTTAGAATTTCATCCACCATGTCTTGCATGTATGGAGACCAGAAACCTTGTTTTTTCAGTTTGTCCATGACTTTTCCTCGGGCACAATGGTCTAAGCCATGGGCTTCTGAGACCAGTATTGTTAATAATGCTACAGGTGCCATTAGTAGGCCTTCATGTGACCTCCATAAACAGTTTTCACTCATCGTAGCACCTCTGCGTACCCATAGATCATGTTCACTGCTACTTGCTTGTTGTTGCATCAGGATGACATCTTCTGGTGTTACAGCTGGTTCTAAGGCTATTACGGGTGCCAAGATTGCCATTTGGCTCTTGGACGCCATCTTCGCTGCTTCATCAGCCATGTTGTTACCTCTTATGACAATGTCATTACCTTTACGGTGTGCTTGACACTTGATCACTGCTAGCTTTGAAGGAAGCATCATGGCAGCAATCAATTCTTTCAATTGTGCTTTGTGTTGTACTGGGCTTCCGTCTGCCCTTTTGAAACCTCTTTGTCTCCAAATTGCGGCAAATAAAAAGTAAACGCCGTGAGCGTATGCAGAATCGGTGAACACATTTGCGGATTTTGACTTAGCCATTTTGCAGGCTTCAGTTAATGCTTTAAGTTCTGCAAGTTGTGCAGAGCATGGTGGTTCACATTTTTCAGCTTTGACGTTACAAAATTCTCACCTATTTGTTGTACTACGGCATAACCTGCGTGGTTTCCTAGCTCTGAAACATGAGCCATCAACAAAGTATGTGACTTCTGCATCAGGCAATGGTGTAGATTCCAAATAAGGTCTGAGTCTAGTGTATTTCATTGTTTCTGCCACACATTCATGTGGTTCTCCATCACAATCCAAAGGAATCACATTTGCTGGATTGTTGGTGATGCACCTTTGAATAGTTATGTTAGGATATGTCAGAAGTAGCATGTACTGCAAACTTCTTGCTTGTGTGACAATAAATTTTCCTAGGTTAATTAACTCTGCGATTTTATGGTGAGTTAATATTGTAACTGGGTAACCCATCGTAATGGTTGAGGCTTTCTCATAGGCATAGTAAACTGCTGCTAGCCCTTGACCTTGGCCAGCCTTATGCTACATTGTCCAATTTAGTGCTGTAATAAGCAATCGGTTGTTTTTTCCGTCCTGTACATGTTTCCTGCATCAAAACAGCTGTGACATACATGTCTTTTTTGTTGGCAACATATAAGTAGAATGGTTTGTCATAGTTTGGAACTGCTAGTGCAGGTGCAGTTTGCATTTCATTTTTTAATGCTTCAAAAGCTATTTTTGCTTCAATGGTCCATTTTAGCAAATTCTTTTGGTTTTGTAGACCTGGTTCTTTCATGAGTTCTCTGAGTGGTGCTGTTTTTTCTGCATAACTTTCAATCCAATCAGCATTAAAACCTGTCATGCCCAGAAATGTCATCATTTCTCCAACTGTTCGTGGGCATGGAGCTTTGCTAACACCTTCTAACTGAGAAGGTGATATGCCAATGCTCCCTTCTGAGAGTTGTCTACCTAGGTATTCTACTTGTGTCTGACAATACCGTAGTTTTTCTTTGGAGGCTTTATATCCCCCTTCAGCCAGTCGTTCAAGGACTTTCATTGAATCATGATGACAATCAACCAGTGTTGGTGAC
This sequence comes from Poeciliopsis turneri, assembly GCA_922788865.1. Lineage (NCBI taxonomy): Eukaryota > Metazoa > Chordata > Actinopteri > Cyprinodontiformes > Poeciliidae > Poeciliopsis > Poeciliopsis turneri. The sequence goes on along the minus strand of CAKLNU010000552.1, from coordinate 335,886 downwards.
GCAATTAGAATGTCGTCAACAAATTGAAGCAAAGTGCTATTTATTTCCAATCCTTCTAGATCCTGTCTAAGTGCTTGATTGAACACATGTGGGCTGTGTTTGAAACCTTGCGGTAATCGGGTGTAACTGTATTTCTTACCTCTGTAAGTGAATGCAAATAGGTATTGTGATTGTTCCGCTAGAGGAATGGTAAAAAATGCAGAACAAAGATCAATTACAGTAAAAAATTTTGCTTCAGCAGGGATCGCGGTTAACAGTGTGTGGGTTGGGCATTTCTGCCGAAGATCTGTCTTCCACCACATCATTTATTGTGCGAAGATCATGTACTAGGCGGTACTTTGACTTATCTGCTTTTAGAACTGGAAAAATTGGAGTATTACATGGACTTTTTACTTCCACCAACACTCCTGCTTTTAATAGTCCTTCAATGGTTTTGCTGATTCCTTCTTCAGCTTCTGTTTTTAATGGATATTGAGGACAAAATGGAAGTTTAGCATTTGGTTTCAGTTCAACTTTAAAAGGGTTAGTGGATTTCACTAATCCCACATCTATTTCATGTTTTGACCATACTGAATCAGGAACTTGTTTTAACATGTCATGCATCAATGGATTTTCATCCAAGTCATCTTTTTCTTTTGTTTGTTCCGTGTCGTTAATTGGTACTGTTACCACCTGTGGTTTTGCTGTCATAAAAGTTTCATTTATTATTTTAATCATTGTTGCATCCTCTGATTGGAAAATTAATGGGCTTTCTGTTTGTTCCCATTTAATCTGTGTTGCTATTTTCATCATTGGTCCAAGGTCTTTGGCATGAAAATTTTTATTTACGAACAATGTTATGTGTGGTACAGATTCTGCAACATTGTACCACTGAGAAATGAAATCATTCATCTCTACGTTGAGCGCTGCTCCTTGTCTCCCAACAACAATGTATTGGGACACAAGGTTCACCGCTTTACCTTGTGTTTCTTTGTCCCATTGCTCTTCAGACTCTGTGCTTTTTGAAATGTCATAGTACATTGTACAATGATAGTCTAGGAGTGGTTTTTTAGCATCAGGAAGTTGTATTTGAATATACTGTCCCCATTTATAATTTACTTCTTCAATCGAGTTATTAATGTCTCCTAGCCAATAAACTTTAGCTTCATGTTGTTGGATGTACATTTGAAGATCCAAACCTTCTTTTTCAACATATACACCTTGAGGAGAACACCAGATTTTTATCTTTAACTTGCATAGAGCATCTCTTCCCAGCAGATTAATCGGTGTTTGATCAGATACCAAAATTGGTATTTTTATTTCATTGTCATTTGTTGCGAGTCGAACAGGAGCTGTCATTTGGATTAATTGTCTTGTTCCCGAGAACCCTACTGTTGATACAAATTTATCAGACATGGGGAGATGCGTTGCATAATTTGGACTTACACAAGTATAAGCTGCTCCTGTATCGACCAACATTGGAGTTTCTTTGTTTTCAATTTGAATTTTCAATATTGGTTCGTCTTCAGCACCTGTGGTTAGAATTGGGTACTGACTGTCTCCCCTAGGGTCCTCTGGGCATCCCTAGAATCCAAAATTCGGTGGATTGTATTGAGTTGGTGAATTTTGTTGTACCGGTACATCGTATGGGACTCCTTGTGAGTCGTACGGGGTTCCCTGTTGATTATATGGAACTGTTTGGTGATTGTATGGAGCTGTCGGTGGACCTGGTCTGGCTCTGCCACGCGGCCGTCTTTGAAATGAGTTGTCTCCATATCGACATTGGTCAGCATGATGTCCAAAATTACCACATGTCCAACATGCTCCAGGTGCTCTGGGTGGACCACCACGTCCCCTGTTAGGCCATGAGGGGCTTCTTTGCTGTCTTCCTCTAGGCACAAATGGACGAGAGTTCCATGGTTGTGGGAAAACATTCACCACTGGTTGAGAAGGTTGAGTAATTTGTGGAGGTGGAGTGTTCATCTGTGGCGCTGAGTTCACTGAGTTAGGAAGGTCACTGCAACCTGAGTTTTTGTCTTGTTTTTTCCTTGAAGTTCTCCAAGTTGCAGTTGAGCCAGTTTCCGTTGGACATTTTTGTCCTGGTCAGCGAGTCTTTGTTCATCTCTTCTGTATTTTTCTATCGCATGCACCACATGGTCGCGAAATTCTTTGTGCGGCATTGACATCAGTGCCACCACCTCTTCAAGTTTGGTGCGCACTGGTTGTGGCATCACGTCCACTATTGATTTCCTAAACACAGCTGCAATCATTGGAAATTTGTCAACATCATACTCCATGTCCTCATTCCACCTTCTCAGTTGTCTGGCAACATAGGATGCTGGATTCTCGGAGTCACCGATTGGTTCCCCTTCCATGGTCTTAGGGTCCACTTTGTTTGGAAATTTTGCCCTCAAGGCTGCCCATATTGCAGTTCGACATGCATTAAATTCAATTCCATCTGCAAGTTCCTGAAGCATCCAGGGATGGTCTTTCAAAATGTTCTGCATGGTGGTAGTTCCAAGAACTTTTGCAAAAATGGCTTTAATATCTCCCAGTGCCATAATTCTGCCAACTGTCTCTTCTTCAAATACTCTTATCCATTTTCCTGCACCGTTATGAATGTCTGGCAGCCGCGAGACTAACCGACCAGATCCGTCGAGGCAAATGGCAAGTATTGGGCAACATCACCTTTCAAAATGATTGGTAATTGTTTAGAAGGGTCGTAACGATCAGGTTTGCATATGTCAGGTCTGGGTCTCAAATTGTATTCTTTTTGTTTTGGGGCTTGATGTGGTATTTTTATTGGGGTACTTGTGCATAGAGCAGCTGCATATGCTCCGTTATCATTTTCATATCCTGGTTCCTGCTCAGCGAATCGTGAGAGGCTTTCATCAATTTCCATTTCCACTTCCTCTATCATTGTATTATTTGTTTCACGTTGCAATTCAAGGCCATTATGCTCTGTGCTTAACCAATAATCATTTCCGGTTCTGCGTCTACTTGCATGTCCAGCATAACAGTCAAGAATTTTGTTGTTCCCAACTGTACGTGTTGTAGAACATCCAGGACCAGCGGTTTTGAAGTCCTCATGTTCTCTTTTGCCACTTCTGTGAAATTTTTGGTATTTGAGAAGCATATTCTGGGTTCTTTGAACCAACAATCACAGTAGGTATGTTGCTCATCTTGTTTGTTGTAAGTAGTTGTTTCACTATTTAATTCAGTTAAGTTTGAACAAAATTTTTTTTTAATGAATTAGTTATTTTAATTAGTTGTACACCTTATATTTGTTCTTTGTATTATTATGTGCTTATTGTTGCTAAAAATTGTTAAATTTGTAATATATTTCTCAGCAGCAGTGATGGTTATTTAAGTTTTTGTTCATTTAACAGTATTTATAATAAAATATACTTTAAAGATGTTCAGCATTATATCGTGTCACAGAAACAATGATTATTTGGATTAAAGTCTATTATTTGAGTAACTTCAAGCCTTATGCTTCAAACTTTTCCTGTTATAGGCAGAGTTGAGAAAAAAGAAAAACTTTGCTTCACTTTAGTCCAGAATGAGCAAAGGTGGGGGCTAGGAGGAGCAAAGGAAATGGGTTGTCTTTAGATACTTTGGACTACAAATGGGTGTGATCAGTTCTGAGTCACGTGGGGTCCAATGACGTGTGGTTAATACTGGAAAGGGACAGAGTGAAAAAGAGAGAGAGAGAGAGAGAGAGAGCAAGGATTCAAGAGGGGCGGGGGAGAATGAGAGAGAGAGAGAGGTGGGACGGTGTGAGAGCGGTGGGACGATAGAGCGAAGAGGAGTGAGAAAGAGCGGAGGTGGAGCGGTGGGAGGATGGGACAGGAAAGGAGAGAGAGAGAGAGAGTGCGGGTAGAAAGGGTGGAGGTAGTTGATTTCCTGCCAAGAGACGCTTGGCTAACTGTCAGAAACTCTTTTCTGTCTCTCCAAAGTTTTCTAAAGTTTTCTAAAGTTTGACAAGCGATATGTATATTGTTATATTTATAAATGGTCAGCAAAGGTACCCAATATAAACAGTTGCAGACAAACTGAGCACAACTTCAACTTTTCAGCAGAACACAGCAATTCACAGTTTCAACGGAACTTTGAAAGCAGTTAATCATTTAGTAAGCCAAAACATGTACTTTCAGATTTTTGCAGAACATACAGTGAATGATCAACTTCACGACACACAACATACATTCCCAATTATTCAGCCATTCATCATTCATCTCATGAACACTCATCCATTTAACTATATATTTTATCGTATTTATTCCTTCTCCTATGCCTCCCCGGGGATGATGAGTATATATTTAATTTACTTATATTAGGAATTGTCTTAATATATTTAGTTGCAACAGTATAATAATATAAATTTAGTTGGCTACTGATTTGTTTAGCCGCTGTCCAATTTTTAATGTGTGCACACAATTGAATATGTTAGGACATTCGTTATTTCAGTCATGACATCAGAATCCTTACAGTCCTATTCTAGAGATCTCAACAACAAAATAAAAGAACAAATACTGCAGTTTAACTCACATAATACTTAGAGCTCTTTTTTCAAATTCTTAAGACTTCTTTATTCACAACCTTTACTCAATTTTTTTTTTTTTTTCAATAGGTCACACAACTTGAATATAACAGGCCCCCATATCTTTAACTTGTAGAACTTTTTCCACAAGCAAAAAGACAGAACAGAGCCGTGCCCCTCCTGGTAGGTAAACACGGTCCGACAGACCTTTTGACCTTTTTCTTAGCGCTTTTTCATCAACAACATTGGGATCCCATTCTCAGCTTCTTTTTTCTCAATAATCTCAGTTTCTTATTTCACAATAATCTCAGGTCAGCCTAGAGAAATCTATTATTTCTCTCACTAAAGACTCATTCTCTCTCTCTGGAGAGAACTGAATCTAGAGAGTTCCGTCGCTTTTGACCAGGGAAGGTTCGGAAGCTCTCCTGACCTGTTCACTTAGAGATCGCCACCTACGATCTCTCTTCGTGGATTCAGCTGGTTCAAAGTTTACACATATACATGGCCTCTTGCCATATTTAACAAATCGTGCTATTTACTTATTAGTCAGCTCAGTGAAAGTGCCTGTTCCGAAGAGCTACACCAGACTGGCTGATATGTGGTAACTTATCATGGAAATAAGTCAAGATTTCCTGCGTTACCATCGCCAAACAGGGCGAGAACCAGACTGACGAGGTGTTTATTTTTCCGAGCCGCAAGTCCAAATGTATGAGATAACTATGAGTCTCAAGGGTTTTTAGCAGCTCGATCTTTGCGCAAAGATAATCCGCCGTCCATGGCAAGCAGAAAAGAACTTCATCACACTTTTAGCACTTCAGACTGCCAGCAGACAAGAACCCGTTCAGTATTTAACAAGTGAAAGAGATAACAAATGTTACCTCTCTGAGTGATCGGGCCCGGACAGACTCCCCTCCGCAGACAACCTGGAGTGTCGCCTTCACGTCTCCTTAACTTTGATTCGGTTCAATTCATCACGTCGGGGTCACCATTATGTTAGAGAATCGAAAGGCACAAAGCTCTCGAATATAAGAATAAACAATAACTCAGAGACGAGTTCTTACTGCCAGCCACAACGGGTTGGGAGATTTATTAACACGTCTACCACGGATACATCAGAAGCTTAATTCTCACAAAATCTTCATAAAGTCTCCATAAAATCTCCAAAAAATCTCCTAGTTCTTTGTTCGTCAGCCTTTCTTATGGTTCTTACTGACGTCAGGAAAGTTGGTTTGCGTCAAGACTTCTGGCTGCCCATTGACTGAGTGTGTATTGGAGTTTCCCTGGAATTCTTACTGACCTCTCATCTGAACATTTGCTCCATCTCAGAACTGCAAAATAAGCCAATTAATCACAATTGTTGTTTCTTATCTATCTAAACAGCTTACTTCCCAACCCGGCTTTCAATCCAACTTTTGTACTAGCCAAGTAAAACTAAGGTCAGATCGACCTTTTAGGCGCCAACAGTCTTTCTGCAAAAACAAATCCATAAAAAGTATTTCCGCGCTAACATAATCAATACAACAGGTTGACCTATGGTGTTGCGAGTGCTCCTGTAATTTTCCAGAAAATAATGGATCAAGTACTTCAGGGCATGGATGGTGTTATCTGCTATCTTGATGATATTTTGATAACTGGTAAAGATGCAGAAAGCCACCTGACTAACTTAAAAGAGGTCCTTAAGAGGCTCCAAAGCTACAACCTTAGGGTAAAAAGAGAAAAATATGAATTCATGCAAGACAGTGTTTCATATTTAGGACATGTCATTGACGCCACTGGCATTCATCCTATGAAGGAAAAGACAACCGTGATTCATAAGGCTCCAGTTCCAAGAAATGTAACTGAACTTAGGTCATTCTTGGCTCTGTTAAACTACTATGGGAAGTTTGTACCAAACTTATTTACTCTGATCCAGCCAATATCAGCATTGCTACACAAAGATGCAGGCTGGATTTGTTCAGAAAATTGTCAAAATGCTTTTGAGAATGCAAAGAAGGCTCTTCAATCTGACAAAATCTTGGTACATTTTGATGCAGAGCTACCAATTATCTTAGCATGCTATGCATCTCCTTATGGAGTTGGTGCTGTAATCAGTCACCAAATGAAGCAAAAGACAGATTGCATTTGCATCACGAATGCTAACTAAGAATAAAACTACTCACAAATTGAAAAAGAAGCACTTGGTTTAGTGTTTGGTGTTATGAAGTTTCATGACTACCTTTATGGAAGAAAATTCATTTTTTTGACAGACCACAAACCATTGCTAAAAATCCTGGGACCAAAAGCAGGTGTGCCAACACTAGCTGCTGCTAGATTGCAAAGGTGGGCTCTAATCCTAGCTGCATGCAAGTATGAGATTCAGTACAAAAGATCTGAGCAACACAGTAATCAAGGTTACCGATGAAACCAAGTGTGGATGTGGTGTCAAACCCTATTTACAAAGTATCTTACCTTGACAAGCTACCTATCACTGCAAGGGAGACTGCAAAAGAAACAGACACAGATCCTGTGTCAAAGGTGGTGAAACAGTTGGTGTTAACTGGCTGGCCTAAACATGTACAGGATGAGTTGCTGAAGCCATATTTTCAGAGACGTTTTGAGCTTACTGTTGAAGATGATTGTCTTCATCTGAGAAATTAAGGGATCAGTTGGTTTTTTTAACTGCATGAGCACCGCTGGGACATAGTAAAGATGAAATCCCTCACCAGAAGTTTATTCTGGGGCCAGCAGTAGATGAGTGCATTGAACAGGAAGTCAGTGAATGTACTATTTGTCAAAAGCAGCATAGTATGCCTGGTATGGCACCAGTGCATAAATGGAAATGGGCTGCCAACCTGTGAGGGAGAATCCATCTGGACTTTGCAGAGGACCACAAGCAGATGTTTCTGGTAGTTATGGATGCCTGTGCTAGATGTCCAGAAATTATTCCCATGCATACTACTACTTCAGTTAAAACCATTGAAACACTGAGAAATTTGTTTCCTGCTTATGGGTTACCAAAAGAAGTTGTAACAGATAATGGTCCTCAGTTTGTTTCACAAGATTTTGAGTCATTTCTAAAAAAGAATGTAGTGCAGCACATTAAGTCACGTGCTTACCACCCTGCCAGCAATGGATTAGCAGAGCGCTTAGTCAAAATCTTAAGAAGTCACTAGCAAAGAATCGATCTGTAGGTGGTATGACACTTGAGCACTGTGTTGCAAATTTGCTTTCAGGGTACCGAAACACACCCCATACAACTACAGGGAAAACTTCTGCGGAGTTATAACTAAAAAGAACAAGACTGTCACTGATCAGACCCCAGTTCTCTCAGAGAATGCAAAACAAAACGGAACCAATGCTCCCACGTCTTAAGAGTTTTCACAGTAGGTCAACCCGTATTGGTAAAGAATTACAGGGGAGGGGAGAAGTGGTTGAATGGAGTTGTACAAGAAATCTTGGGTCCTGTAACTTACATTGTGGAAGTGAATGGAAAATGTGTTAAAAGACATGTAAATCAGATTCTGGGTGTAAATGGAAATCCAGCTCATTTTACACAGACAGACTTTTCTGCTGGAAACTTTTGGAATGATGATGATCTCGATACAACCAAAGGTGTGGATCAACAGATGGAAGAAAAAAACTGTTGGGAATCAACCAATAGACTTGTCATCACCTACAGTCAAAAGGAACACTCGTCCAGTGAGGAACCAGCAACCTTCCGATAGACTGAACTTGAAATTGAAACTCTAAATGAGGGTTAAAAAAAAAAAAAGGGAAAAAAAGTGTTTCTTGATTTCAGTTATATTCATATAAAAAAAAAACCTGAAAAATGCTTAATTGATTGAGAGGTATTGATTTTACAGGGGAGGAACTGTGGTGTTCCAGATAAAGAAATTAGTGAACCTCTGTAGGTGGCGCTCTTGCTGTGACTAGAGAGGTGAGTCTAAACCTGTGAAGAAGAGTTGTTCTTCCCTTCTTGAAGAAGGGAAGAAGTTGTTCTTCTTGAATAAATGTTGCCGTGTGCTTCTTCCAATCATCTGCTTGGACATCATTTTATTTGAACTAGTGTCTCATACACAACACAAATTCAATACATAGGTATATACTTTTTTTTACTGGTGCACAAAATGAGTCATGCATGAACATCACCTTGTTTAAAGAACAAAACCAACACAGTGCATGAGCTCACAACAATTACGGTATTACTTTATTCTGGCCCCAAAAAATATTTTGGCCCCATAACAGAATTTCAGCCACCAAATACATATTTTCTTTTGCTATTTTACTAATTAAAAATACATTTTGATTTTTTTAAAAAAATTTAATTTTTTTAATACATTTTTTGTTTGTTTTTTTAAATTTAGTTTTTTGTCATTTTGAATCCACAAAATACTTTTTTACTTTTCCCCTGTCTTCATGCAGCTTCAAGAAGTGTTCCCTTAGTTTTGCCGGTGGAGACTAGAGTTGTTCAACTTGGCGTTGCTCATCATGCGGGTGGGACTCTTGACTCCCATCCCGTTCCGTGATGCACATGAATCCATGATGTATATCAGAGGAGCTCAAACTTTTTGAGACCAAGATCTACTTTTTCTTTCACCAGCCGGCTGAGATCGACCTCATGACATGAAGACGTAAAAATTAAATATTAAACTCTATTGACTCATTTTCTATGCGAATATACATCAGAAACGATAAAGTGATAGAAAACCTAATGCGGTTTCTTCCTCAGTGAGATTCTGACACTGGGTCAGCGAGTATCAGTCAGTTATGGTACATTTGAAATTTGGTTTGATGATGTCAATATGTAGCTGATTGGTTCTTCCAATCAGCTACAGACTGATTGGAGGAACCAAAGAGCTCTGCAAAGGTAAAGGCAAATCTTCTGAATCTGGGATATAATTAATTTAATTTCACATAATTATCATGGTAGAAGCCATTTGTTTGTTAAAACTTAATCAGATATATTTGTCTTATTTGATGTTGTGACGTTGACTGTAAATGAACGAGGTCATTAGTTCAAGTCCTGCTCTGCTAGTCAGTCGGTCTTTAGAGTCGCCTATTTTTTTGTTAATGAATTTGAAACGCACTGAATTGCGCAACACCTAGTTGAAACTAATTACTGATTATTAATTTTAACACAGAGGAAGTACAGAAGTATAGAAGAATAACCATGACATTGTAATTTCAAAGAGGTTATCAGTTACAAAGCTGAAGTTGGGTTCTAATTGTAGCTTCCAGGAGCTGAGCACTTACCTTTGTTCGAACCACAACGTAGTCGTAAGCCTCGGGAAAGGGGAAGGTGTAAAATCATGTACCCAGCCATTCGTAAACTGGACATGTGCCTCCATTGACTTATAATTCTTGAATTGATTCGCTGTGTAAGCGCTGACATCACAGACCAGGTATGAAAAGTTATCTGGGAATGTCGAATGAGGCAAATGTTCAGGGTCTCTGCTCCAACTTTTTATTTCAAACGGGTTGATATGTCCAATTTTAGCTATTTTTTCCATGTGGCGCTTTTTGGCTTCTGGGAGAAGCTTTTCACGATATAACCCTCTTTCTTTCAAACAGCTTTTCAGCATTATGGAAGAGGAGGATACAGCGGTAACAACATGGCGCAGAGCGATGTAAACGTCACATGCAGTGACGTCGGCTACAAAGTTCTATTTGTGACCTGCTGCGGAGATCGACTCAAAACCTTGTACGTATTGAGCACCTCTGTAGTACATATTCTTTTTTTGCTCAACATGTTTAGTATGGATTAAAACACTGAGAAAGAAACCACACGACATACAACTACGACAGCCGTTGACAACTGCGCACACTAAATTCCCCGCAGCACTGATTGGCCAAGCAATGCCATGTGATCAAGCAAGTGATGGCCAAGAGGGCGTGACATCATGACTTTACACACGTATGTCTTTACCTCCCGGCAGAGGCTCCACCAAACCCCTGAGACCGACTCATCGAACCAAGGTTAAGAACTTAAGCATACTTTTATTTAAAATATTTCTTAAAAGTGTATTTTGGTACGATAATATTTAAGTGTGTTCAAAGTTATAATGTCAAAATTGATAAAAGCATACTGTTAGTACATTTTGTTTATATTTATATGTATAATATGTAAACACGAATTACATTTGTGTAATTGTACTTACACGAATGTAAGTATGTTTGAAATATACTAAAGTATTTTTTTCATTGGGATCAGCTGAATAGATAGGTCTCTAAACTCAGTGTTTCATGTTTCATATTTTTAAATACTATCTGAAATAAGTGTTTCTGTTGCTGCTACTCCTACTGACAACAACAACACAAACAACAACAGCAATAATAATGCTGGGAAACTGGGGTTTGGGTTCTGTGTGGGGTTTCCATTTAGTCACCCACTTCCACAGTTTCTCCACCAGATGAAGCCAGGGAGTTGGTGGCTTCAACTCTACCAACTTCAGTAACAGGAGAAACTTCTGTTACTGAAGTAACTTCAGTAACAGAAACTTCCTGTTGCAGCATGGATTATGTGCAGGTACTGATAATTATCAGTACAAGTATCTGCACATCATCTGCTGAAATCAACCAGTGGAGAAAGTGGCCAGTTCTCCAGTATCTGAGTGTTAGCCATACATGGCGTTCTCGGCAGAAACAAAGCTCCCTGTGCTTTGTTTCTCCTCATGCTCTCCAGAGTCAATAAAGTTCTCAGGATCATGTCCCATAACTGGTAACGTCTCGCTCCTTTTCCTCCAAGTCTTTGCAGTAACCTGTCCGCTCTCCAAAGGTATACTTTCCAGCAACCTCCACCAGACCACTCCATGGATTCTCTGCTCTAAGCTTCACAACTCCAGAGTTCACAACCACACAAGAATTCAAAACCTGGAAACCAATCACTGCACCCTGGTGGACATATCTCCATCATTAAGAACTCCATTCATTAACACATTCATCATTAGTGACTCTGCTTGTTATGTTCTGGGGTTCTTTGGGCTTTCTTTGTGGGTTTCTTGTGCGTACACTACTTTATTCGAGATGGCGCCAGATCCATCCTGTCGGAGGGCGTGTGTGATGTCACCAGCGTACCTGACTCAAATCTAGCTCATCAGCGGCAGGTTCAAGAGGAGCTGACTGCCAGTCCTTCGCCACCTGGGTGTTTGCCAGTAACGGTACCTCTGAGCCCCTAGAGCAGGGGTGTCAACATCCAGTCCTCGAGGCTGGTGTCCTGCAACTTTTAGATGTGCCTCTGCTGCACCACCTGAATAGAATAATTATGTCATTAGCAAGGCTCTGGAGATCTGATCTACACAAAGAGGAGATAATTGTGTTTTGTACCTGTGGCACATCAAAAAACTGCAGGACATTAGCCCTCGAGGACTGGAGTTTGACACCCCTGCCCTAGAGCTTGACTCTATGTTCCTCGTTGATCTACTCCTAGTGATTTTTCCCTGTTGTTCCTCCCATCTTCAGGTGATCCCTCATGACGCCCCGGATCCACTCTGTGCTGATCCTTCCTGGTTTTCTGATCGAGTCCTTCCTCGTGACGCCGTGGAACGTACCCACTGGTTGCCCGAGTTCCCAGACGCACCTTCTCCGTGTGTCAACAAGTTCCTCCTGGATTTCCATGACTGGCAGTCGCACCGCTCCTCTGTTCCCGCTGATCTTGAGCCTACCTGTCCGCCCTCCGATGTACTCCTCTGTTGCCTCCTAGATTCCCACCAACATGCACAACGATCACCTGGACCCACAGAGAGACTGAGACCCCGGACATTGCAGTTACCCTCCCAAAACCTCGAACCACCAGCCACAAGTAAGATCTGTCCAGTTCGTTTGATAACGCTTTCATTTCCCACGACCCTGAACTCACCACCCTGCTCTGCTTCTCTAATGTGCCGATTGTTCCCTGAACCTGATTCCCCCTTGGACCAGAACCGAGCCTCCATAACCAACCCCTGCAGTGTTTCAATAAACGTTATCATTTATTTCATAAATACTCTGGTGTTGTGTTCTGCATGTGGGCTTGAAAGAAAAGACACCCATCATGACCCTGCTACTCACTATGCATTTACTCTGTTTCCAGTGTTCCCATTACCTCCTGCCACCTGGCCTCCAGACAAAGAAGCACATCCCTAATTAATAGTTCAATAAATTTTATTAACCTTTACCAACCTTGTTCTGAGAGTGTTCTATATGTGGATCAGATATATTAGAAAAACCATGTTCTAAAAGGTATTTTCTATGCCTGAAACAATGCTCATGTAGTTGCAAGCACATGAATTAATTGCTTATTATGTACGCACATCTGCTTTTAAAGTGGCAGTATTATGTCAAATAAACTTTTTAAATATGTTATGTTCTTCCTTCATCAAAACCAAACCTATAGTGTTGCCTTAATTCTTTTGTGAATATTTGAGAAATCCTTGAATCTCTCATGACAACCATTCAACTTTGCAAAACACCATTCTGGTTGGACGTAGCTCTGCCTTTGAGGCATAGTTCCTCCTCAGAGCTGCTTCACGCAGCAGCCCTCCACCACTCAGCTAACAGAAGGAAATCGGCTCTTCTCTCTTCAACAGTGCAGGCAATTTTCTATCAAACTGGCAGACTCCATAAGACACAGGCAATCATTGGTGATTGGGCAAAATGTAAAACCTCAACACAGTCAACAAACCCAGGAAGAAATCATTTCACAATAGCTGAGAGCCCAGAGCCTCTGGACGAAGTAAAGCACAGAAGAAGCAGCTGGATTTCCCTAGGATGGTAATGCTCCACCATAACTCTCTGAAGTTTATCTGAAATTTACCTGTGCTTTAAACAACTATCCTCCACTTTGAAGAGAGAAAAGCCAGTCTGAATGAGGAGGCTGTTGATATTAATTCAGTGTTTGGAAACGTGAACTGAACAGCTTCCTTCACTTCCTCCGCTGCCATTGCTAAAACTGCAAGCAGACTGCAATTCTAGAGTCACTATTTATTACCTATTTTTTTTGTTTGCTTATTGGCTCGGTAAAAAGTGAAGGACTTAATCAACTGCCTGAAATGAGGCCGAGCCACCGTGACAGGGTCAGGAACTTAAACACATTTCAACGTTGTTTTAATTTTACCTCTTTAAAAATATAAACACTGCCCACCAACAACTTTTTGTTTTGATCAAAGGAAATTCTTGTCGTTTCATCACTCAGACACTTTGAGAACCTTGTTGTTCCAAAACTTGACTCCAGCTAAACTGGGCTACTGTAATCTCTGCCATGTAAACAGAATATTTTTAGACTACTATTTTTGTGTGACAGCAGGTCTTGAGGAGATACAGTTACTTCTGGAGTCCACATTAAAACATCAGACAATCCATCATCTCAGGCTAGTAGTCAGAAAAAGATTAAATCAGCGACACAAGAGGCTAACAAGAAGAGGGCACTACAATCAGACCATTTTTTCCCCCTTTTTTCTGTTACTGAGCACATGGACGTTCTGAACAGCAGCAGCAAAGATAAATGCAAACTCTTAGGTCATATATTCAATATTTCAGAAGTTTCTAAAATGTCTATAAAAGCTATCCATGTCTCCTGGCAAAGGAAGATGTCTTCTTTTGCAGATACTGTAGACTCAGCCCCACACTGACTGACATTATAAGATCACTGTTCATTTTTCTCATAAATAACTGTTCCTATCATTCAGCTTGTTACAAAAGCTCATCTTGAATAACCATAAAAACTGAGTTAAAATCATCGGTCCAACTTATTAAAGGCAAATAAGTGATAACATTGTTTTGGGGCATCAGAGAAATAGTTTACTGATACAGTGAAAGGAAATTGGTACAAGGTGCTCAAAATGTCAAATGAAAATATGAAAGTGTGGTGTCTTTACTGACACCCCTAACAGAATCCAATAGAAAACAATCAGAGAAGCAGCCAAGAGAAAACTGGTAGAGCTACAGAGATTTACACACATGGAGAAATGGCAAACTTGCAGAAACATGAGTATTATTGTACAAGTTACAGCTATTCTATTTTAAGTTTTCATATTATTATTAAGTAAATGAATCTCATGTATCTCACCATTACTTAATGGTGAGATACCCACACATGATATTCCCATATAAATTTTTCTATCAAAACTATTCCAGAGTTATTACAACTGTGAACAAACAGCTTTTGACTTATCAGTCTGACATGATTTATAAGAACTTCCAATTTAATATACACTGCCTGGCCAAAATAAAAGTCGCCACCTGGATTTAACTAAACAAATAGGTACCAGCCTCCTATTGGATAATTACTGCATAGGCGATTATCTTTCAGCTGGCTACAAGTTATTTAACCCCAGCTGATGCAATGAGTAACTCCTCATTTCTCAAACAACCATGGCAAAAGACACATCCTGTGGTCGTGGAAAAGATGTTAGTCTGTTCAAGAAGGGTCAAATCATTGGCATGCATCAAGAAGAGAAAACATCGAAGGAAATTTTAGAAACTACTGGAATTGGGTTAAGAACTGTCCAAAAAACTGGAAGGATGGTGGCAAACCATCGTCTTCCAGGAAGAAATGTGGTCGGAAAAAAATCCTGAATGATTGTGATCGGTGATTACTTAAAACGTTTGGTCAAATCAGATCGAAGAAAAACAACAGCAGAACTCAGGAGTATGTTTAATTCTGAACCCAAAAGCATTTCCACACGCACAATGCGAAGGGAACTCAAGGGGTTGGGATTGAACAGCTGTGTAGCCATAAGAAAACCTCTAATCAGTAAGGCTAACCAGAAAAAAAGGCTTCAGTTTGCTAGGGAGCATAAAGATTGGACTCTGGAGGAATGGAAGAGGGTCATGTGGTCTGATGAGTCCAGATTTACCCTGTTCCAGAGTGACGGGCGCATCAGGGTAAGAAGAGAGGCAGGTGAAGTGATGCACCCATCATACCTAGTGCCTACTGTACAAGCCTGTGGGGGCAGTATTATGATCTAGGGTTGCTGCAGTTGGTCAGGTCTAGGTTCAGCAACATTGTGTGCCCAAAGAATGAGGTCAACTGACTACCTGAATATACTGAATGACCAAGTTATTCCATCAATGGATTCTTTCTTCCCAAATGGATCGGGCATATTCCAAGATGACAATGTCAGGATTCATCAGGCTCAAATTGTGAAAGGGTGGTTCAGGGAGCATGAGACATCTTTTTCACACATGGATTGGCCACCACAGAGTCCAGACCTTAACCCCATTGAGAATCTTTGGGATGTGCTGGAGAAGGCTTGGCGCAGTGGTCAGACTCTCCCATCATCAATACAAGATCTTGGTGAAAAATTAATGCAACACTGGATGGAAATAAATCTTGTGACACTTCAGAAGCTTATTGAAACAATGCCACAGCGAATGCGGGCTGTAATCAAAGCTAAAGGCGGTCCAACAAAATATTAGAGCGTGTAACCATTTTTTGGTGGCGACTTTTTTTTTTGGCCAGGCAGTGTATTATCCATTTTAAAGGTCAGGAGCCCTCATGTACAAAAACTATGTGGATCTCCTATTATAACATGCTGCTCCTTTAAGTCCAGAAAACTGCAGAGGATCCAGACCCATCCAGCTGTATAAAGTGAGTGCATGTCTCGACAAGCCTCTGTTTACATGTGCAAAATAGATGTAAATAAGCTATCACCAGCAGCTTTGGTCATTACAACTTTCAACAAGTCAGATAAGGTTGCTGAGTGCAGTCCACCACTTGATGCAGGAACTAAGATATAATAACCGAGAGGATATATTACAAACAACAGACCAAAATCCTGACATCTCCCAAACCGAGTGATCTGATTTCCATCTGACCTTCCATCAGCCTTGAGCGCTCATACTGTAGATCAGCTCAGTTTCATTTGATTTTTTTTCTAAATTAAAAGCCTGGCTGGTGCCTCAATCACTGAATTAAACAGAGGACAGATCAAACTTTAGATACAACTGGATCACTTTTATCCATAGAACCTATAGAAGTGTTTCTAGCAAAATAACATAGACAACCTGTTAGCCCTGACAGTTGGCTGTATTCTTCTACTTCTCTTTCCTGATTTTTCTGTTTCTCTCTATTGTCATTCATGTGTGGTTGCTGAGGTTGCCTCCAGAGGTTTATCTACACCACCAGATCAATTATGTAACAGTCACAGCTTCTCAACTGGTTTGGTCTTTGTAAAATGGTTAAAACCAGGATGAACTGATGGTGCTATGGCAAACCTGGCTTTATTTCTTCTCCTGAATTTTGTAATCCTACTGTTGTGAAACAGCCCCCAGGATGGTAACAGAAATAAATGCTGATCAACTACACACAAACAAAATGAATAACTGAACAAAGATATAAGTAAAAGCATAGACTAAAGACTTCAAAAGAGAAAAATGACAAACTACAAGTCCAAACAATCAAAGGATCCACAACACCATGAGACTGACCCTGAAGTTTACTGTATGTGAAGGTGACCCACAAAATTTGTGCTTAAGCTCAATAAATTTTCAGACCTCACTGACTCATGGAGTAACCCATGAGTCAGTGTTCTTATTATCTTATAATAAGAACATAGAAAAAAAGCAGTTTGTGGAACATCTCTGTCTGATAACAGTGGAAACACAAACATGTACTGGCTCGCTGTTCCTCAGCTTCACCTGCTGAAGCTGTGATTTTACCAGCAGTTATGGACTTCTGCTGAATAATACACTTTCTAAGTGAATAAAACTAATCAATCAGTGGACTTCTGGTCATTCTGCACAACAATCAGACAATGTAAACTGACAACATAAAAACACTGAAGTTCCAACTACATCTGTGTCATTAAAACAGCCGTCGGTGTTGACTGAACATCCTTGTGACAGAGTGAGTAATTTGCAGGTTGGTCCCCCTACATGAGCTTCAGGAGCTAAGCTGGACCAGGGTGCTGATCTTTCTGTTATGACCCCTAGAGAGCAGCACAGCCCCACCTCACAGGGCAGAGGAAGTGGCTGGTCAGCCCTCTCATTTATAGGGTTGCACATATTCACCTTAGAACTAAAATGGGGTATGCTACAAATGATTGTTTTGCAAAACAATATTATGAATACTGACAAAGATAGACTTTTCATTCATGCTGTGGTTGATGATAAATATTAAACAAAGATAATACAATTAATACATTAATTGGTTGGCACTTAAAAAGTTTTATTCTAGCAGAATAAAATCAGTTCAGGTCTTATTCCACCAGCATAATCTCACTCTAAAAAATGTTAAATCCAACCTCAATCTTCATCAAACTTCCATCTTGGCTTTTCCCTGATTCCTTTTTGTCTGCAGCTCTGTCCACAGATCTAATTTCATGGGATTTACCGTGATATGAACCTTTTCTGGGTTGATTTGGTTGTTTTGGATCAGAAAATCTGGAAAAGTAGCAAGTCCGCAGCACTTCAGGTCCTGCACTGTAAATAACAGTAGGGTCCTTCTTTAATTAGACATACATTTTACTTACTTTTCTATGCACCCTTCATGGTTAGACTAGTATAAAATACATATTTTAGATTTTCACGTAACATTTGTCAGAACATTATTCTTTTTCCCTCTGCAATTTTTCCTGTTGTTTCTAAGGCTGAAACAATTAATTAATTGGATTAATTGTTATGAATAGATTATTGAAATAATTGTCAACTATTTTAATAATTTAGCAACGGACTAGTGACCTGTCAAGTGTAACCTGTCTCTCACCCATTGACTGCTGGAGGCACCAGCACCCCTGGTCACCCCACTAGGTGTGTATGATAATGAATGGATAGATGGATAACTTAGTAATCGATTCATATTTAACTAGATTATAGATACTCAAAAAAATGCCATTTGTTGAAAAAACAATACATTCATAGCAGAAACTAAGTCAAAACTGTCCAAAAATATATACATTTTGAGTTGAAGAAAAATAAATCTGTAAAACTGTTCTATCCAGAACTCAATGTGGCAATTCTAGATTCTTGTCAGTGCCTGGAGATGTCTGAGTCATTCCTGCACGTATACATGTGTTTTCCATTGTCCCCGCCCCATTCTCTCCCTACTCAGACTGCATGGTCTTGGCAGCCAGTCTTTTTCTTTAAGGGGCTGGGGTTATTCAACAGCCTGGCTCGCACATGGAATTTTCTCACTTCCTATTCTCAGTGAAGACATAACGGCTGTAGTCAGCACAGAGGAAGTGCTACAGCATTTTGTCTGTTTGCAGTCTCAGATCAGCTAAATTGAAGCTCAAACTGGAAACATGGATATCTGAACTGAGAGCAGATCCAGAACCTGCTTGAAGGAAGGCATCAGAGGGAGCATGTGAGTGAGAATGTTGAGCGTCACAGTGGAATTACTGAGGAATGTTTTTTTTAGGGTGGGCTTAGAAATGACTGGCTATAGTTAATGCTCAGCTACAGGCTCAGTTTAAAAATCTATAAATTTTTCTAGTATTTGAACCTTAACTACAGCATGGGAAAACTGGATTATACTCATGAAATACCTAACAAATCGCTCAGATGTACTTAAAGGTCCAAATATGGTTTGATGAGGTTTACTATGTGTAAACTTCTCATTTATAGTGTTTTTGCATCTTCTGTGGTGATAGAACATATCTACAGCATGTATTTTAAGTCTCTACCTGAAACATGAGCTAGTGCCATTAAAATAACGCATGTTAAAAGTTTTATATTTTAGTTTGAGCTGATTAAACGATGTGAAACCTGATAACATTTTAATTATTTAGACCAAAATGATTAGCTACAGATAAGGTTTCAAACAATACCACACCCCCTGAGCTACCCAGAGAATGATGGAGAAAAACTAGCATGTTAGGTTGATAATTTTCTTCATTGTTCTATTTAGTCATATCTGTGTTGTTTTTCCCCTACATACAACTGTATAAATTTCTTTATGTTTGCAAATATTATTTTCTGATAATCTAAATGTTACAAGTTCTAAAATACTAAAGATTCTACACTCTGATTTTGTCAGAGGAATTTCATTCTACTCGTCAATATTTCAGTCATGTTGGAAAATGGAGCCTAGGCGAAAATTCAACCTGGGAGACTCGATCCACTGCGACAGACTGGCGACCTGTCCAGGTGACCCCGCCTCTCGCCCGGAACGCAGCTGGAGATAGGCACCAGCAACTCCCGACCCCGTTAGGGAGAAGGGTGACGGAAAATGGATGGATGGATGGATGGACTCGATCCAGCTGACATTCATCTCGCAATCGCCACGTCCTACCTCAACCAATCAGGGCTGGAGCAACTCTCCGCTTCGAGCTTATCGTCATCCAGGACCATCTTCAAAAGCCAAGCTATCGTCGGCGCGCACAACAACCGATTTGCTCCCGTAATAAAAAATAAAATAAAATAAAATATATATATATATATATATATATATATATATATATATATATGTGTGTCGGATTCAGATCCAGATGATCCTTCGCTTTCCCCTAACCTCTTCTTCGCCGAACCGGTGCACCCTCCTCCGGGTCCAACGCGCAGGAGCGCCCGCCTGTCCTCCCGGCTTCCCTCAATCTCTCCCTCGGCCGCCCTGGCGTCCGCAGGCATTGCTCCCGGATTGGATCTGAACTCCTCACAAATATCTGCCCTGGCCGTCCTTCTGCCTCGCGGCGTCGCTTCCCCCTCTCCCTCGGAGTTCCCTCTTCCGCCTTCTCCTCCTCGCAAAAGAACCCGGAAAACTTCCCTACCTCCGGCCAAGCGTTGCCGTGGCCGGCCTCCCGCCGTTCCGGCAGCAGTTCCCCTGGCTCCGACGCCCCTCGCTTCTTCTTCGGCAGAGGCATCTGCGGCTCCCGCTGCCTCTCCTCCTCAACCCTCGGACCCAACTCGCCAACCTCCAGACGCGCTCAGCCTTATTTCTGCCCTCATTTCATCGTGAACCTCCTGCAGCACACCGTGTCCTTCCTCGCGGATCGACTTCAGGACTGCTCCGCCTCCTCACCGGCTCAAGCTCCGGCCCTCGCAGCCGCCCTTCCGGCTGCCCAGCCGACTCCGGCTGAGTTTTCCCTCGCCAACGCCCTTCCCGGCTGCGTCTCAGGTAAGACGTGTCTTTTCACTCTACGGTGCTGCTCGTCAGCCTATTCGTTCTTACAGATGCGTCTCCGTTCCCTGTCAGGCCGCGCCTATATTCCTTCCTACGCTCTCATCTCTCCCAAGCTCCGCTCTAAAATCCTTCTGGGCCAGTATGTGAATCTCTTGTCCCTAATCCTTCCGTCTCCTGAAGTGGACCAGCTCGTCGCCTCGACGGCCGGACTCACCGCCATCTTCAAGTCCAGCGATCCTCGATTGTCAAAAAATCTCTACATCGGAGAGTTTCTGGCAGCTTTCGGCGTCTACCGCGATGTTTTGTGCTCTGTCTATACCTGGACCGTCGCATCGAGTTCGACGCTTATCTCTCTCTCATCGCTGACCTAAATCTTAAATATGGTCGGTCCCTGTCTTATCAGTATCATAAAGCTTTCGACGCTAAAGCTGCTTCGATCCTGTCTCAAACCGGCATCTGCCTGGACTGGTCCGTCCTCGACACGGAGCTCCTAGTCATGCTAACACAAGGCTCCACTTGTATCACATGTTCCGCAGTCGGCCACCAAAGCGCCCTGTGCCCCTCTCTTCCATTTACTGCCGCCAACCCACCCCCTCCTCACCCTTCCACCGGCTCCCTCCCGCTCAGCCGGACCACCTTTAGATCGTCGGGGGCGGAAAATCGAGGTATTTCTTAATCGCCCCGTGTGTACCAATTTTAATGAGGGGGGTCTGTAATTGCCCTTTCCTCCACATATGCAGCCATTGCAAAGATGCTCACCCTAAGTCTACGTGCCCAAGGCGTCTGCCTCCGAGCAGACCACCCCACCAATTCAAACCCTGATTGCAAGATCCTTGTCCACTCCGGTCATTATCTACGAACTCGCACATCTTCTCCGGTCCCACCCCGATCCGTCCTTCGTAAATTTCTTACTCACGGGTCTTTCTCAGGGATTCCACATCGGTGTCCAGTCCTACCCTTCCTCTACCTTCATCTGCTCCAACCTCCGGTCCGCCCTTGCCGAGCCGGATGTCGTGGCTCGCCTGCTCTCTTGAGAAGGTTCAAAGGGCTTCGAAGATGGGCCCCTTTCTCTCCTCACCTTTCTCCCCGTTCCGCATTAATCCACTCAGCGTGGCCACCCGCAAATACTCCGGCAAAAAACGCCTCATCCTCGACCTGTCCGCCCCTCACGGCGGTCCAACCCCCAGCATCAACAGCCTCATTCCCAAGGAACCCTTTTCCCTCTGCTATGTCTCGGTCGACCATGCTATCTCCCTCATTAAGATGGCCGGACGGGGTGCCTGGCTCGCTAAGTCTGACATTGCAGATGCTTTTAAAGTACTCCCTGTACACCCCTCTGACTGGCACCTTTTAGGGGCCAAGTGGGAAGGCTCTCTCTATTTCGCTGTCAGGCTCTCTTTCGGCTGCAGGAGTAGCCCCAGTCTGTTCGACAATCTGTCTGAAGCCCTGTGCTGGGTTCTCCTCAACATCTCCCGTCTTCCCGCAGTCCTCCACCTCCTCGACGATTTCCTCCTCGTCGACACCCCCCCTCTTCTTCGCCCAGTCCGTCCCTCGCGGTGCTTCGTCAGCTTTTTGCTTGTATCGGCGTTGGGGACAAAACTCTCTGAGGACAAAACCATCGGCCCCGCTACCCAGCTCGAATTCCTCGGGGATTCTTCTCGATTCCGTTTCCATGGTCGCTTCTCTACCACCGGATAAGCTGTCCCGCATTCGCAAAGTGTCTCGTTCTTTCGCATCGGCATCAACTGTTTCGAAACGCCAGCTCCTCTCGCTGCTGGGCCACCTGAATTTTGCCATGCGTATCATTCCCCAAGGTCGGTCGTTCATTTCGCGCCTCCTCGATTTAGCCAACTCAGTTCCCTCTCTGTTGTACTAGATGATGGCTGCCGCTCCAACCTGGCGTTTTGGTCCAAGCTTCTCTCGGGCCATTTTGGTTTTTATCTTTGTTTGATAAATAATGACAGTGTGGAATCTACTGTGTATTTTCCATTTATCATTGGACAACCCTAAAAATGTATTTTAATCTCTCCTGACATGTAAAACTGTTCAGCTGAAATGAGGAGCCCTTTCTTTTCCCATGACTGCACTGATGACCACGACTTTCTGGAGTTAATGTGGCAAAGTGGGTGTGAAAAAGCAGCAGCAGGCTGCCAACTCTTCCAGACCTGGCCAAGTCCAATCAGCTGATTGTTTTGATTAACTTTAAGTGACAGTAATGCAAACTCCTGTCATCTCAAAACTTACTTACTATGAGCACCCTCCCACATGACTGCTCTTATTTCACTATTTTAGGTTGATAGTGGGAAACCTTTTATGTCTCAAAACTCATTTCCAGCAAATTAAAAAGCACACCAGTGCACAGATGAAAGTTAGCAGTTCATTCTTTAAGGGGGTAGCGTGATGTAAAATTGACTTTTTTAAACTTTACATTATGTTCTAAAATTATTTTCTCATCAAAAACACAGCTGAAGAACTACCTTGATTCTTTCAGGCATGTTTGAGAAATCCTTTAATCTTCATGGACCTGCAGCTCCTCCTCAGAGTTGCTGTTTCAAGCTTTAGAGTTTCCATCTCACAAATCCTCCTCCTGGCTCCTTCAGACTACCCAGCATCAACTAAGCCCAGTTCACACTACGCAATTTTAGAATAGTCGGCTAATTCTTAAAACATGAGAGACCACACACTAGCCGATTTAAAAATCGTAGGAATGACTGGTTCGATGGTAGAGTGTGAGGTTTCCCTCAAAGACATTCCACTTGCAGATATGAAATCCCTTAAAATGATGTGCTACCACACCTGAATGTAGAGTAAACAAACATGGACAACGACGTTGAAACGGTAACTTTAGTTTGTGGACTTATTTTAACCCAAAAGGGACGTAACCAAAAATCAAAGCGTTGGATTAAGAACTGGAGACATCGCAAGCAAGAACTGTATCTGTTGCACCACAATATGGAGAAGGTTTTTTTCCTCATAAATACTGTTTTTAGTTTTATTTTATTTTTTCAGTTTTCTCATTTAATTAACCGTTACCATTTACTTGTAATTTTATAATCTCTGGGTGTATTGACGTTGTAGAATATGGCAAGCCGTTTTAACATAAATTTGGTTTTACTGCCCTTACATTCCAGATATCTCAAATTGTTTTATGACTAGACGTTTTAGCAACTTAAGATATCTCTAATCATATTTTGACTAGACAAAATACCTACAGATTTTAGAATTAGTAACGCATTATATGCAGATGATGGGGCATTATGGGTGAGAGGAGGCAATATTAGTATTTTAAAAAATAGAATGCAATTAGCAATGAATAAGGTTGAAAGATGGTCGCATGTATGGAGGTTTTGTCTGTTGGGAAAACACAAGTAATATGTTTTTCAAAGAAAAGGGTTAATCCTACAATAGATCTTAGATTATATGGGCAAAAATTAAAGCAGGTAAATATCGTAAGGTACTTAGGTGTATGGTTTGAAAAACTTTCATTTAAGATACATATACAGAATATTATTGATAAATGTAAAAAAGGCATTCATATTTTAAGATGTTTTGTCAGGGAATGATTTGGGGGCATCAAGCACTTTTTTGAAAATAATATATGATTCGTTCTGTGTTGGACTATCGATGTATTGTTTATAAGTCAGCTGCTAATTCTTTATTAGATTTAGATAGAATCCAAGCTAAAGTGCTCAGAATATGTTGAGGGGCTTTTAGAATGTCTCCAATTCCTGTTCTTCAGATCGTTACCGGAGAAATGTCACTAGACTTAAGATGGATGAAACAGTCAGCAAATTATTGGTTAAATTTAGGAGAGCATGAGGAAAATCACCCGACTAAAGAAGTACAGTATTCAGAGAATGTTGGGAGTTTAGTTATAACATAAGGAATTTTGGATGGGAAGGAAATATTTATGTAGATCAGTTGGGGATAAACAATGTAGCATGTTGTAAAACTGGAATTAAATCTAAAATTGCCCCATAGTTATTTGAAGTGCCAATAGTACATTAAGGAACCAAAAAAATAGAACAGTCCTGTGGAGGTTTGTATCAAATTATTCTGCAGTATTTAGAAATAACTATGAAAATATAATACAAATATACTGCTCAAAAAAATAAAGGGAACACTCAACACAATATAACTCCAAGTACATCAAACTTCTGTGAAATCAAACTGTCCACTTAGGAAGCAACACTGATTGACAATCAACAATGATTTTATTGTCAGCACATTCAACTTTGTACAGGACAAAGTATTCAATGAGAATATTTCATTCATTCAGATCTAGGTTGTGTTATTTGAGTGTTCCCTTTATTTTTTTGAGCAGTGTATATACAGATGCATCAAAAGACACAAATTGTAAAACAGGAATAGCAGTTTATATTCTGAAACAAAAAGTTATTATAAAAAGAAGAACAGATAATCTATCAATTTTTTCAGCAGAAATGTTGGCAATTATTTTGGCTTTGCAATGGGTGCTGGAGGTGAAGGCTGGTAAGGCATTTATATGTTCAGATTCAATGTCTTGTTCAACCAGTATTATAAGTGGAAAATCTGATAGCTGTTAAGATCTTATGGATGAAGTTAATTATTTGATATGTGGTATAAAGCAACAACAAATAGGTATTCAATTCACATGGGTTCCAGCATATAAAGGAATTGTAGGTAATGAAAAAGTAGATAAATTGGCTCAAGAAGCAGTTAAGGAGAGAGAAATTGAATATAAAGTCCCACTAAGTAGAACAGAAATTAAAGTAATTATTAAAGATAAAATGAATAACATGTGGCAGGAGAGATGGAATTTAGAAGAGGAAGGAAATTACATAAAATACAGAGGGAGGTAATTATGAATAACAATAGTATAATGAATAGGAGAGAGGACGTATGGATTAACAGGTTGAGGATTGGGCATACTAGTTTATTTTGACTAGACAGTGGTTTAAAAATGATAGGGAAACATCCTTCAGGTTATTGTTCTTATTGCGGGGAAAAAGAAGATGTAGAGCATGTGCTGATTTATTGTAGGAAATATATAAAAGAAAGGAAAGAATTGGAAAAGGTGATGGAGAGGTCAGTAAATATGGATAATTTATTAGGGAAGCAGCAATCAAATGATATAATTCAAGCACTTATTAAATATTTAAAAGATACAAAATTAGCTGAGAGGATTTAGTTTGTATGTTTTGTGCGAGTGTATAAGAATGCATATAGTTATTTTAAGTTTTGAAGATAAATAAGGAACATTAATTTATGGACTACATCTCCGTCCAGTTGATGGCGGTAATGCAAAAAGTTTGTAAACTGCCAGAAAATGCTATAGAAGAAGAAGTCTCACAACAAAGCGGCTTTGTTTCTATGTCTCTGCAGAATATTTCTGAGTCGATTAGTGCATCATTTCACCAAATATCAGCTACAACAATGGACAGAGGATTTAACAAGTTTATGCGATGCTTCAATACATTGAAGTTGTTATTTTCTGTCCTAACATTTAATTTTGCAAGCTTTTAGGAATTGTAGAAAGAGCCTGGTAGCTACAAAAAGTAACGGAGATGTTAACTGAACGTCAAAGGAAGAAATTACTTGCTCAGTTGGTTGATTCCACAGTTCTCTCATTAGAAAGACAGTTATGTCCGAGTTGAACAACTCAGCTCCTATAAATAAAGGCTTATTTATACAGCTGGTTATTTTCACTTCTAACATGGATATGGTTTTTAGCTTTAAATTTGTTATTCCACGTCTTCTAACGGTAAAATGTCTTACTACTACTAGCGTTGACTTGCTAACAGCGTTTGCGAAACGACTCAGCAGAAAGGGCAAACATACATAAAAACAGTGGACGACTATAGTAATGTAGACCCAGCTGCTCCCCTTAGACCTCAGATAAAATAAACACTGCCTTTTTTAATCTTAGTTTACTATACAGTCTGCTAGTCCACAGTGTAGTTTTGTACTGCATTAGCATGTGTTTACTAACGCATGTACATTAGCTTGTGTTTGTGAGACGGCCACGCACGTGGTAGCCGTGCTATGACGCAGAACGGGCATCAGCCAATGAAACGCGGCCCCTGTGGTAAGGTCCATAGAGGAGCCATGTTGTGTTCCTGAAGGGGGAGTTTCAGAAAGAGCAGAAGTTCTTAAAGAGACAGAGGCTCAATTTCAAGACATTAAATCATGAAGTCAAACTTCTCTTAATAAATCATATACAGATTTTGTGTGACAAAATCTGTATATGATTTATATAATGACACAATGTGTCTGGAAAATACATTATACATTATACATCCTCTTTAAGGCTTAGAAGAAGGAGATGTTGCAGAGTTAAAAGCATCAGTTTAGCAGTTCCTTCTGATATATTCTCACTGGTCGTCTTCACAGCAGACGGCAGAGCCAGAGAATTTTTATAGATGTGGCCAGGACGAGACTGTTGCTCACTCAAAGATGACCAACAACTGATCAACACCAGAACCATTTTGCACTACAACATCCGAATTCTCAAAATAATTTACTAAAGATAAACAATTTTTTAAAGGTCTTCCATCCATCCATCATCTGCCGCTTATCCGGAGTCGGGTCGCGGGGTTAGCAGCTTAAGAAGGGAGGCCCAGACTTCCCTCTCCCCACCTACTTCTTCCAGCTCCTCCGGGGGAACCCCGAGGCGTTCCCAGGCCAGCCGGAGACATAGTCCCTCCAGCGTGTCCTGGGTCTTTCCCGGGGCCTCCTCCCGGTGGGACGTGCCCGAAACACCTCACCAGAGAGGCATCCAGGAGGCATCCTGACCAGATGCCCGAGCCACCTCAACTGGCTCGTCTCGATGTGGAGGAGCAGTGGCTGTACTTTGAGTCTCTCCTGAATGACCGAGCTTGTCTCTCTGAGGGAGAGCCCAGTCACCCTACGAAGGAAACCCATTTCGGCCGCTTGTATCTGAGATCTCCTTCTTTCTGTCATTATCCAAAGCTCATAACCTTAGATGAGGGTAGGAACATAGATCAACCGGTAAATTGAGAGCTTCGCTTTTTGACTCAGCTCTCTCTTCACCACGACGGACCGGTACAGCGTCCACTGTGCTGCGCCAATCTGCCTGTCGATCTCCCGCTCCCTTCTTCCCCCATTCGTGAACAAGATCCCAAGATACTTGAACTCCTCCACTTGGGGCAGGACATCTCCCTCGACCCGGAGAAGACACTCTACCCTTTTCCGGCTCAAGACCATGGTCTCAGACTTGGAGACACTGATCCTCATCCCGGCCGCTTCACTCTCGGCTGCGAACCGGTCCAGCGAGAGCTAGGCCTGTCACGATAACAGATTTTGCTGGGCGATAAATTGTCTCAAAAAATTATTGCGATAAACGATAATATTGTTTGAAGACCTTTTTACATTGATTTAATGGAAATTACGTAGTAATACATGCGGTTTCCTGCCAAAGATTGATACACTTTACTTTAAAAAGAACACTTAACACTGGGACTGATACACAAAATAAATAAAACAACCAAAACCAAAATAGATTCTTAGTCTCCATTAACAATAAATGTACTTGAATAAAAACTAAACAACATAAACCCAAAGTGGAAATAAATACTGCATTCAACCAAAAGAGTGCAGATTATGAATTGTGTATAGTATATTGCCCTTCAGTAATAATTAGATTTAAATAGAGAAGACATCCGACTGCCTGATGCAATAGTTCAAACTACAGGATTTTTTACCCCGAACAACAATCTTAGGACGTTATTCGTTCTGAATAATGTAGATCGTTGTGCCGCTCCGATCTAAATCAAGGATTTATCCAGACTGGGAGCTTGACGCAACCTGTTGAATGTGACCGGTAGCCAATCAGAAAGCGCGGATTCTCCTCCTGCTTTCTGAGGGGAAACACGGAGGGAATCCCGAACAGCTGACACGGTGCAACCCAAAGTCCTGCAGACATCGAAAACAACATGAATGTTTATTCAACAGTTCGTGCAAAGAAAATATAAATAACTAGGGGAGGAGTTGGAGCGAAATTTCTACCAGAAAACCCGATAACTTTTCAGCTGTTCTTCATTAACGTGACATAAATAGTTATAATGATTTTCATTCAGACTGACACTAGCCACATGCACTGCAGGTAGATTGTAGTAAGGAATTGATTAATGCCTGGTTTCAAAATTAGTGAACTGGACTTATTATTTTGTGTCCATTGTTGGACACAACACGGTTTCGATCGAACCGTTATAGCGAGGATTTCTGCCGGCTAATGTGTCTCAGGTTTTGATAATGGGCCGACAATCCGCGATCGTGCAGCGCGCGCTGGGCATTACACTAAGGAAGTAAGGAAGGGAGGAAGTGGAGAGCACCGGAGTTGAGCCTTTTTTCATTCAGTGTCATCAACAGTAAGAGAAAAAGGCAGGAAGAAACGATATAGCCGATAATTAAAATGAGGTCGATAGTTTTAATTTATCGTTCGATTAATTGACTTATACTTTATCGCGACAGGCCTAGCGAGAGCTGCAGATCACATCCCGATGAAGCCAACAGGACCACATCATCCGCAAAAAGATGCAGTCCTAAGGCCACCAAAAGGATCTCCTCAACACCTTGGCTGCACCTAGAAATTCTGTCCATAAAAGTAATGAACAGAATCGGTGACAAAGGGCAGCCCTGGCGGAGTCCAACCCTCACCGGGAACGAGTCCGACTTATTGCCGACAATGCGGACCAGACTCTGACACCGGTCATACAGGGACTTGACAGCCCGTATCAAAGGGCCCGGTACCCCATACTCCCGGAGAATGCCCCACAGGGCAGGACTTGACTTGACTTGTGTTTTCAAGTCCACAAAATGCATGAAGACCAGTTAGGCGAACTCCCATGCACCCTCCAGGACCCTGCTGAGGGTGTAGAGCTGGTTCAGTGTTCCACAACCAGGAATAAAACCACACTGCTCTTCCAAAATCCGAGGTTCGACTATCCGACGGACCCTCATCTCCAGGACCCCCGAATAGATCTTGCCAGGGAGGCTTAAGAGTGTGATCCCTCTATAATTGGAGCACAGCTTCCGGTCCCCCTTTTTAAACAGGGGGACCACTCCCCACTCTTCCAATCCAGGGGAACTGCCCCCGATGTCAATGCGATACTGCAGAGTCGCGTCAGCCAACACAATCCGACAACATCCAGAGCCTTAAGAAACTCCGGGCGAATCTCATCCACCCCTGGGGCCCTGCCACCGAGGAGCTTTTTAACCACCTCGGTGACCTCATCCCCAGAGATTGAAGAGCCCAACCCAGAGTCCCCAGGCTCAGCTTCCTCAATGGAAGGCATGTCGGTGGGATTCGAAGTACTCTGCCCACCGGCTTTCAACGTTCCGAGTCGAGGTCAGCAGCACACCACCCTCACTGTAAACAGTGTTGGTGCTACACTGCTTCCCCCTCCTGAGACGCCTATAGTTAATTTGGTCAGTCAAGCGGAAATCGTCCAGTGGTACTCATGGTGTTATCGACTGCTTAGACACGTTTGTCCCTTGGACACTATTTGTCTGTAAGTTCATTTTATTTTTTGTCATTACAATATTGTGTTATATTTTATAAGAAGTTTAACGTTATCTTGTGAGCTAATTGGGAATCATTTGTTTGCTGTAATCTAGTTGTTTACTGTATCTTGTCTATGGTCGATGTGTACTTTTGTGCTTTGTTACAGTTTTACAAAGAAAGAGAAAAAAGCAGAGTTGCAAAATAAAACAAGAAAACTCTCAAGGACTGGATTATTTTCAACTCAACGACCTTTGAAGTGTTAGCTAGCTGTCTAGCTTTGTAAGAATTACACATCGTGAGGGCAGCATAAGGCCTGATAGGACTCCTTCTTCGGCCTGACAGCATCCTTCATCGAAGGTGTCCGAGGGTTGCCACCACGACAGGCACCGACAACCTTGTGACCACAGCTCTGATAAGCCAACTCGACAATGGAGGCACGGAACATGGTCCACTCAGCCTCAATGTCCCACACCGCCCCCGGGATGTGTTTGAAGCTCTGCCGGAGATGGGAGTTAAAGCTCTGTCTCACAGGGGACTCCGCCAGACATTCCCAGCAGACCCTCACAATACGTTCGGCCCTTCCAGGTCTGGCTGACATTCTCCCCCACCACCGGAGCCAACTCACTCAGCACAAAGAGATTCAAACTTCTGCTGTAAAACAGACCATTTTATAAGAATGTGTATTCCCCTCATTTAAATATATGCATTAGAAGGTGTGCCCTCCTTGCAGGGCTGTTCCAATGTTAATTTTATTATCTCATGTGAGACCTGCTAAAGAGCACCACAGGCAGATATATGGATTGTCAAACTGGGCCCCGCCGTACCAGGCGTCTCCTGCAGACCCTCCTAGACCACAATTTATGACCTCCACCTAGGCCTGCTTGGTTTCTGCCTCAGTGCTTCAAGCAGATAGTGTTTTGTGTTCTATACAAACTGGAACAAAATCTATTGCTACAAATAGTAACTATACGTTTGAATTTAAAACTGCAAGGTTGTCTAATTTGGAAAAGTTCTTTGAAATGTCTGAAATATTTTAAGAGTAAAAATAATGGTTTAATAATCCTATTGTATCTTAGGAATATATGCAAGTAATATGATTTAAAACTAACTAATTCAAAACATGCTGTTTAATGCTTAAGGAAATATCTTAATATGTTTGATTATTCTTTGGAGAAGACTTTTCTTATGCTTTTAATGTTTTCTTATACATTTAATGTTTCACTGAACTTTTGAACCAACACCAAATAATTTATTTATCCTGATAACAGCTACACTCCCTGTCTGAAAACCCTCCTTATGGAAGTTCAGAGAGTCACCAGGTGTCTTAGTTTGGATTTTTATCTAAGTTTACCAGTCGTAAAGTCTACTCCTAAAAATTTATGCTACATCTAATATTTTCTAAAGATTACCTGTCTCTATAATTATGCTAACTAAACTTACATTATCAACAAGCCCCAGACAGAAAAGCTCTTAGGATCATTGGGACACTCAAACCCCTCCACCACGATAAGGTGGTAGCCCGAGGAGGAGTTTTAAAGGTCTTACATTGATAAATACAGAAGTATATTGATATTATACCTGCTGCCATCATCTGTTTTGGAGGAAAGTGCTTCCTCTCATGGGGGCACTTGGCCAATAATTGGCCAGCCCCACTGTGAAGTTATGAAAACATTTGTTTAAGTAAGGAAGACGTGAGCCATCTGATTCTTCTCAGAGTAATTTATGAAAGAAAATGGTGACTGATCAATAATATGCTCACATAATGGCTCAGCTCTGCAGAGAAAAGACAATTACTACAAAGTGAGAAGTTTTATGCAATATGTCAGCAGGTTGTGGGTTAGTCCTTAAAGTGAACATGTATCCTGTCCATTATAGATCCATTATTTATTACATAATATCAGTTAAAATTGTTAGACTGTTGAGGACGGTGTTTGTCATAATCTCTGCATATGCCTCTGACCTCTCTCCAACAGTCCTTCTTATCACACAGTGTGAACCACCAGCATCAACAGGCCATAAGCAGACATAAAAGCTACAAGGTTAAAAGTGTTGATCAGTCCAAGGTCTTTAATAATGTTCAGCTTAAGATTTTATTGTGCTTAAAATTCATAAGAGCATCACATAAATGCCTGAAGCATCAACCTGTGATGTTTCAACAATACGCTGTCCGGTTTCAGCAGATTGAACAGCTTATTGTCCAATCTGCTGAAATGTCCAATCGATAGATTGGACATTTCCAATCGAAATGTGAATGTCCAATCGACAGATTGCTGAAATGTCCAATCAACAGATTGGACAGTTCAGGATCGAGTTTAAACGGAGAGAGATAAGAGGTACTAGAAGATACAAACAAGGATACATCTTAAAAAGCATCTCACAGTTGACTCCAATATGAAATCAATCTGGTGTATCTGAGTATTATGACTCCATAACAGAACTGCCAAGATATTTAAAACTGAATATCTTTGTGACTTCTTCTTCTCCTGCAGGTACAGCTTTAGGCTGGTCTACATTTTCTCCTATAACTTGTTCCAATTCTGTGGTCACACATGGATCCTGGCTAACGCCATCGCAAGATTTTTTACCTTTGTTCAAGGTAAGTCAAAAAGAATAAAATATGATCATCCTGCTGCATCACCATCTTTTCCCAAAAGGAAACTGGATCTATCTGGTTGAAGCCAAGTGGCATTGTTAGCACCAGGTACGCTGGTTTCTCCACTTTACATTGAGTTTATTGAACAGTTGAGGGTCATGAAAGTGGGGTCTTAATGAGCAACAGAGCTGGAATGAAAGTAACTGAACTCTTAAACAATCATTTTATCAAATAGTGCCTCTGTTGGTGGTTTCTTCTTGTTAATATGTAACAGGTATTATTCTCCACTGTTGCCCAGTACTTGCTTAGGGTGGCGGATAGGTTCAAGGAAGATTGAATTGAATGGTTTCCTTGGATAGGCAAGCCTTCCTGTCCTGTCCTGGGATCATTAACTGTGGAATGGAAAACTAAACTGTACTGGATTTGAATCATAATCTGCTACATTAGAATGAGCTGAAATTCATCAAATGACAACCCCACTGTTGACAACTGTATATAGATGCAACCTGCTTACCGTAAAAAGATCCTGTGACATTAATGTAAAAAAAGAGGGACGTAATTATGTTGGCGTGCAGGCTAACTAGAAATAAATTGAAGCTTGTTTTTATGAAAGAAGTTTTGGATTACTGATAACTTTGGCCTTCACCTGGGAAATAGAGAGAACAAAACTGCAGTTTGTTTAGCAGAAGAAAAACAGCCTGAGGAAGCCTTTAAATTCCAACATTTACAGAAAGACGCTTGTTTAAATTTTTATGGTTTCCTTTTTTTGTAGTTGTTAATTTATCAATATACAGCAAATATTTTTCTGAAAAATCAAACTGAACATCAGAATGATGATTGTTGGCATCAGGCGAGATGGTTTGTTAATTTTAGAACCTACCAATCTACTAGAATTTTCACGAGAGTTGGACGGATTACAGTTTTCTGATCATGAAAAAGCCTGAGTTGCTGATTCCGAATTTGGCTGATACTAATTTTTTCTCTAAAAGTTGCTAAATTTAATGACAAAATTGCTAAGTTGTCAACAGTGGGGTTGTCATGAAATGCAGGTATGGAGATGGTGAGGCAGACGCAGCAGACCCAGATCGAAATGAAAAGAAGATGATTTAATGATGAAAAAAATCCAGATCACAATCCAAAAAACCAGGCAGCACAGCTGAGCAGAAACTAAGGCTCAACACTGGTAGCAACAAGTATACGAATAGATAGCACAGTAGAAACAGACTGACTGGTACGATGAACGACAAGAACCCGACAAGGAACACGGGTGGGGTTAAATACACAGAACGAGAAGTCAAGGGGTAGACAGGACAACACGGAGACTCAGAGGCACAGAAACTCAAAATAAACACAGAAAACTCAAATCCTGACAGGGGTGAGTATTATTAATAGTGTTCCATGGACATGACCTGGTGGGTCTGTCAGTGAGTCCTCTCAAGGCAGAGCAGAAGAAAACAGTGGCTGATTTTCAGACCTTTGATAAGGTGTGTACTCACAGCCATCTTTCAGCTTTACTCAAAATGTTTTGAAAAATAAAATCAGGGAATTTTGCTCCAAACTACTCCAATCAATGTATAAATAATGTCTTTCATCTAACAGGAGTGTAATGAACAATACCTAAAACCCACAAGACGAGACACAATATTGAGTTCACCAAAGCGAGACTAAGACTGAACAACATTTTAACAACAGTTTCAAGACAAGGTAAATTTGTGCTGCAAAACAGACTTTCATTACATATTTTTAGAAGTTTCGTCACAAATTCAACTGATATCTTATTATTTTCCAAGTCAATTACAACTGACTTGGAAAATAATTAATTGACATCATGGCAAAACCATGTTCACTACCCCGAAGATTTGCTTTGTGGCGAGAAAGTAAATGCGGTGCAGGACTGGATTCCAAATTTCCTATCCACAGTCTTAACGGAGTTGTTGGAGGAGGCAAAGTGGCACCATCAGGCAGCTCTGCCAGTAATGGGTGGCAATCCACCTCCAGCTTAGCCAGAGCTCCCAGCCTTCTTCCCTTCTCCACAATTCCTGTTCCTGATCTAAGAGATTTCCAGCTGTGGCTTCATCTTCAGCAGCCGCAGTCATGTCTCCAGCTACATTCCCAGCCAGCAACACCAGAACCCATCCTTACGTCAGCAGCAGCACCTCGGGCTCCAGGTTTCCACAGCTGTGAAGCCAGGTTGTACGGTTAGCTCCTGGGCTCCATACTACCCAGTCTCCCAAGCTCCACAGTGTTTTCCAGGCTCCTGAGTACCACAATTTTCTCCAGCCCCCTGCCTCTGAGGAATGCAAGGGCGACCCTCCTCTGTTCCCAGTGCCACTACGTGATTCCCCAGCTCCTGAGCCTCTACATCAGTCTAAGACATAAAGGGAGGATTTTAAGGCCCTTCAGCTGCCGCCAGCACTTGAAGTTTCACCAATGCTGGTCAGTAAGCGACAAGCGTCCTGCACTCGTCATAGCCAACAACTCTGGCCTTGAGCTCTTTGTAGCGATAGAATGCTGTTCTTTGGTTCTAAAGTATTAAGAAGTCTTCTAAATCTCAGATTTTCCATAACAGAAAATGGCCTCATATAAGCTTCAATAAAAATGTCAATATATGCTATTATTGCTGCAGCATGCACGTGTGTGGAACCTGAGATGCAAAAACATTTTTTCAGCATGTCTGTAGTGTTGGTAATTTCTTCACTTGTGATGGTCCCGAAGGTCTCTTTGCGTTATGCTGGTGTTAGTCATGGTGCATAGTTATATCCTACATATAACTATGCATGAAGTGTTTACATATTGTTCATGTCTTGTCTGTCTCTCCGTTGCCGTTTCTCATTTCTACTGGAAACACAAAATGCTCCCAAACAAGAACTGGGGGTAACTTCTATTGCAACTTTATCAGGTGAAACCATGCTGACTCGGACTGGCTTTACTACTGCGTGTTGTTACTGAACATGTCCACCCTTTCATGACAATGACCAGTGTCCAAATCTTCTAATAATTGCTTCCAGCAGGATAAAGTTATAAAGACCAGCTTATCTCAAAATGACAATGAATTCACATACTTAAAAGGCTTCCACAGTCACCAAATCCAAGCAGTTTTAAAAGTAAACTGCTTGTATCCAAAGACGGTTTTAGCAAGCTATTCTTAATAAAGGCTGTTGTGAGTGAAAGTAAGACTCCTCTCAGATGTTTCTCTAGTTTAGTTGCCTTTGGCGATCATTGCAGATGCTCTGGCAGACACATTCTACTCCGTGGGCTTTGTGATGAGCCTGTGCCAGCTGCTCTCCATCCTGGAGATCTTCCACATCGCAGACGGCATCGAGAAGGCTCGGCTCCTTCCTCGCTTCATCCAAGTGTGTGCAGCAGTTCACCTCTTTGTTGATGTCATTTTAATTCTAACCAATCTCTGGTTTCATCGTAATTTCTTTGGTTAGGTGATTGAGAAAAACATTCTGCTGATTATGGTCATCATGTTGGAAGAGATCCAAAGTAAGCCATTGGTGTGTGTGCAGTTTTTCCTGTGGAATATACTGGCCCTCTTACGGTGAGCAAACAGCCAGTCGCATATCTTACGAGCACCATGCCTGTTTCACTCAGATCTTTCAAAGTAAAGATGAGATTTTTGTAATAAATAGGTATTTATTCAATTTTCCATATAAAAATTTGTCAGTTAGTTGGATTCTTCACACTATAAGTACACCTATTCTATATTCTTCAAACTACTCCAACCGAATGTAAGGCTGCAGAAACTCAATAAGAAAACAAAAGCAAAAAATATATTTATTGCAATAATAAAGCAAATAGTACAGTTGCTTTATTACAAATCTATTATTTGCAATAAGTAATTGTAACTGTGCACACATGCTTATTACTTAATCTGTGATACCTAGTTAAAAAAAACAGTATTTTGTTTTCTTTGTCACGTAATATTTCTTTCACATTTATTGCATTATCTCTTTGTACACGATGTCACTTTATTATTTCCAAATCAAAAGAATTAGTTGGAGCTGTTTTCACATTTCCATTTCTAGCTAATGGTAGAAGAAGATGTTTAAAATTTCGCAAATGTAGCTGCATCATGCAACCACACTGTAAGTGCAACTTCATTAAACAAGCATTTTTATCTTGAATGACATTTTTTGCCACGTTTAATGTAATAAGCCTCCATATTTTATATCTGTTGTAGTTTCAGAGCCAGAAGGATCTTCTTAGCAATGTCTTGTTATAATTCAGACAAGTTAAGATCACCTAATTTTCGTCGGTCCATTTATTTTCTTCCGACACCTACTCCATGATATTCAGATCAGAACTTCGAGGTCTGTTTTTACAAAGGTTCAGAGGCTTTTGGGGATGCTGATTGCTAACCCTAAATTATTTTTTGTTTTGTGCTGCTGTGCCTCGGTTAAAAAAAACAACTCTTTCTGATGCTGGCTGGAATTTAACTTTGCTTCCTTCAGTTAAAGCACAATTAGAGGAAGTGGATTTGTGTGGAAATACAACTAAAGAGGACATTGTAATGTCCAAAACACACTTCCCTTATCACATCAAAGAGTGCAACACACTGCATGTCCATGTTGCCTGTCACATCTTGTGTGTCGTCTGTACTTCAGGTACCCCTACGAACTTCTGTGTGTTATGAAAAGACCTTCCATCGCCATGTTGTGGAGCCGTTACTCTCTTTGGATCCCCCTATACATCCTGTCAGTTGTCATTGAAGGTGAGTCTGCTTCAGAACTCTGAATGCATGCTGTGCCTTGAAAATTATGATGTCCCCTAAAATGTTTCACGTCACCTTACAACCAGGAACGTCATTGTTCTTCACTTTACATCACAGAGTAACATAAAGTTGTGAATATGAAGCAAAAGGAAAATGCAGAATACCTGAGACTAAGGCAGAGATTCCACCACCCAGAACATCTAGCCAGTTGTTTTAAAATGGCCTATTTAAAGTCCAGATTGAAATGCAACTGAGAATCTGTGGCAAAACTTCAGCCAATCAGATGCTAAGAAGAAAAACATCTTCAGCTTACTGGTTCCACAGAGTCTATATCTGAAACTGCAACCAATGATGGTTCTGTAGCAGGGGTGTCCAAACTTATTGTCCCATGGGCTAAAATAAGCAAGTTAAAAGTACAAGGACACAGTACAAAGATAAAAACTATAACTTTTTGAAAAGCCAACTCTACAAAAAATGTTCAGTTTTCTACCTGCTGTACATCAAAATATGCAGAATTTTACTGAAACAAAGTACATTTTTTTGTAGGAAAGAGGTTGTCATATTAGAAACTATACGCTTGACCCACATGCAGAAAGACAAATAAGAGATGGAAAATGACTCAGGTGAATAAAGTTTATTTGTTCAAACATAAATAAGTGGCGTGGTTTGTGATTTGCCTTGGAGGCCACTGGATTAGATTTGGGTCTGTGCTGCAGGCAGGAAAAGGAGAGGTGAGAGGAATGTTGAACTGACACAAAGTTCAGGAACGAGCTTACTGGGAGAGGTGACGAGCATCCGCTGGGAAGGGGAACTGAGGTCGGGAAAGCTGACAGGGGAAAGAGGCATCTGGTACAGGGTCCGATGGTTGGAGGATTCTCTGGGGGAATGCAGATAGGATAGTCGTAGGAGGGCGAGCAGGTAATCAGATATCTGTAAGATGAGGAATGGGTCTCGGCCAGTTTACATTGTGTTCCAGAAATCTCTTTAGCGGAGGTTCTCGGGTTATGAATAGATCGCAGGTTTTCACAAGGGGACTTCTCAGGGCACCACAAGAAGTATTCCTGCAAGGAGATATAGAAAGACAAAATTCAGGTTGCTAGAAGCACGGATAAAAACACTTAGAACTAAGCTCAGGGGGCTCAGAGTACCATTAGAGGTTAACACTCAAGCGCTGGAGAACCAGCCGCCCGCTCCTCTTATGCTGGTGGTGATGATGCCAATTACACACAGGAGCGTGGGAACCATCCTCCAACAGACTGCAGCCTCTTGGCTCCTCCTGGTGGAAAAGAAAAAAGGCTCCCTACAAAACCAGACGCCAGCACCCAACAGAGGTCAATGTTAAGGAAAAATCTGAAAAGGAGTTTTCTATGTTTGTCTCACTGAAAGAAAGACATTATGTGGGACTCAATTGGAAAAAGAATGTACAAAAATCATATCTTCAGTACAAGAACAGGATGTGGGTCACTGTTTCTCTGGAAATGGCTGCTGTACTTTATATATATGTATATGGATCCTTTTATGATTATTTATTTATTATTGGAGCCTTGCAATTAAATCTCTTTAAATTTGTATATTTTTAAATGTACAGTTGAAATGCAATAAAATCTGTCTATGTGTTTGATCAAGCTTAATAAATTAATTAAATGCAAATTTGGGTGCATTAAAGTCTGCTTTAGAATAAAACTCACTGGATGAATGCAGTCTGATTTACTATGTGTTGTACCTAATTAATTTTGTCCAAATGAAATAATCAATCTCCTTCCACCACGTTTGCTGGAGAGGCCAATCTTGAATAAAAGTCCAAAGGCTGCCAATGGCCCCTCATCTGCACTTTGAACACCCCATTCAACAGAATCCTGACTTCAAACAAATGTACAACCACACTTTCCCTTTTGTAAAGTTGGGTATTATTCTCCACTTGTGAAGCAGGAGTCTAAGGAGTATGAATGGTTTTATAAAATCTTGAATGTGAGCTACTGATCAACAGCACACTAGGTGTTCTGATGTGCAGGGGAGGTGGTGAGAAACTACAGGGAATGAAATACCAAAGAACTACAGATTATAAAACAGGATGTGTGTGAAAACATCTCATTCCAGCTGTGTGTGTGGTTGTGGGCTGCTGACCTGTGCAGTCAGTCAGGTGAAGCTGAGGCCAGTTCTCTCTGTTCTCCAGGTTTCATTATTTATGAGGCACTGCCGTACCTGGAGTCGTCAGCCCCCCACTTGCCCTCCCTGCTGCTGCTCTATCTGCCGCTTCTCGCTATGGGTAAGGAAAGAAAGCAGACTGACTGAAAACACACACACACTGCATGGGGCCTTCATTACGTTGCTTTCACTTTTCTGACATTTTATCCTCATCCTATCTCAAAAGTTCTCTCTGATAAAGATAGAACTGCGACTTTGGGCTCTGATGGACATTAGAATCCATTCCTGATGTTCTTTGAAGATTCTGGATTTTTTATTATTTACTTTTTTTTAAATTTCCTTTATTTAACCAGGTAAACCCCGTCGAGATCTGAATCTCATTTTCAAGAGGGACCTGGGCAGAAGTCTGCAATACATGATAACCTGGTTACAAAATAAAACCAATTAATACATATGCACAAGTATAAAGCAATAAAACAAGTTAAAAGCAGTGATACTGTTTCATAGACTCTTGTTGCCTATCTTTAAGAACCGCTCAAAATTAGTCCAACGAAATCATTTCCAATATCTTGAGTTCTGACTGAAGTTGATTCAAGGCTGTAGGAGCCATCACACTGAATGCTTGCTTCCCTTTTTCAGTTTGAACATATGGAACATACAAAAGAATAAAGTTGTTGGAGCGTAATGAATGAGAACTAACAGAGCTACGTAAGAGAATGCTTAAATATGCTGGAGTGAGGCCGAGTAGAGATTTGTATATGAAGATCATCAAATTATTGTTTCTACCTTTCACTTAAAGGAGGCAATTCAGCTTTTGCATACAAATCACAATGATGTGTAAACTGTCTACTGCCTGTTATAAATCTTAAAGCACAATGATACACAGTGTTCAATGTTTGAAGACAGAGATGAAGAATGGCAGTACATCTGCATAAAAATGATAAAAAGCATTTGACAAATTGTCACACAAGTTATTTATATAAACAGACAATAAAAGTGGACCAAGAATTGAGCCTGGAGGCACGCCATTTAAAATTGAGAATTGAAGAAGTGAAGCCAGCCAATTGAACTCTCTGGGTACTGTTGGACAAGTAATCAGCTACCCAC
Organism: Poeciliopsis turneri; assembly: GCA_922788865.1. Lineage (NCBI taxonomy): Eukaryota > Metazoa > Chordata > Actinopteri > Cyprinodontiformes > Poeciliidae > Poeciliopsis > Poeciliopsis turneri. The sequence continues at coordinate 295,285 of CAKLNU010000552.1, read as the reverse complement.
AAGGTAGCTTGATGTGAGAGAACAACCTTGTGTAGAATTTCAATTAAAAGTGTGATTTACTGTGTCAAATGCCTTTGATAAATCAATAAACAAAGCAACACAACGTTTTTTGTTATCAAGAGCCTGTATAAGATAATTGAAAACCTAACAATTATAGTAACATAGTAACAGTGCTATGTTTTTTTCTAAAACCAGATTGTACAGTTAGAATCTAAGAAAATCTTGAATTGATCTGCAATTAATTTTTAAAATTTTTTTGCTTGGATACATAGTTTTGAGATTGGCCTGTAATTGTTTATCTGCGATGGTTCCCCACCCTTAAATAGAGGCAAAACAAATGCTGATTTCCAGACACTATGGATTTTGTTAGATATTCCAGACACTATGGATTAAAAATATGAGCTCTGCTATAAACTCTGCAGCCAACTTTAGCAAAAAAAAAGTTATCTGGCCCTGCCGATTTTCTGGTATCTATGTTATTAAGTTCTCTAAGAACCTCAGCTGTACAAATAGAGGAAAAGTTAAAAGTGGTAGAGTTACAATCATTATTCAAGAACAGTTCATCAGTATTTACATTTTGGCCGAATGAATTTAAATCATCAAATAGAAAGCCTACAGAAATAAAATGCTCATTGAAATAATTTAAATCTGCTAATTTATCAGACACCATGTTACTTTTGTCCCAAACAAAATTTGGAAAGTCACTCAGTGGCGCCTGCTCAGTAGCTGATTTGACTGTTTTCCAAAATTTCTTTGGATCGTTTAAATTTTTTGTCATTTCGGCAAGGAAATAGTCTGACTTTGCTTTCTTAATGAATGTGGTACATTTATTCCTTAATTTCCTAAAACAGAGCCAGCTCTCCTCACTATTGTTTTTTCTTGCCCTAGTCCAAGCTGCATCTCTTTGTTTAAGCAGAGCCCCAATAGATGGGGAAAACCATGGATTATTTCGCCCCTTCACAACTACAGGAGCATGTTTTTTTTTATTAATCTTAAAAGCTCTTCATGAAAATACTGCCAGGCAAAGTCTACATTATCTAAAAGAGAAACTCTATTCCAATTAAAATGTAACAAGTCATGAACAAAAGCTTGCTCATTTAAGTGTTTTAAAGCTCTTTTGATCAAGATATGTGGCTTAGGTTTTGGTAACTTGAGATTTCTAACTGTACCTACAGCACAATAAGGTCATTTGCAAAAACTCCTACGCCTGTATACTATCTGAAGATGTTGTCAACCAGTCTAAATTTAGATCTCCTAACAAAACAAATTCATTATTGTTTAGGTCAACTCGATATTTGTACAGATTAGGAAGTGCATCACAGACAGCAGAAGGTGGTCGATAACACTCTCTCACTGTGATATTCTGAGACCTAATGAATTTAATTTTCAAGGTTAGAAACTCAAATTGTTTTGGAATAGACACAAAGGATAGGAGTGTGACATGAAAGTTGTTCTTTACACAGCTAGCAACACCACCACCTTTCCTAAGGCGATCGCAACGAAAAACATTATAACCTTCTAAGGAAACATTTTTATTTGTAATGGATTTGTTTAACCATGTTTCAGTCAAAACTAAGATATCCGTATTGGTAGTTTCGATCCAGATTTTTACCAGGTCTATCTTAGGCAAGAGACTGCGGAAGTTAATATGTAATATGCCAAAACCTGATCTGGTTTTGAATTCTTTCGGTGTGTCAAAGTTATTGAAAATTGGACCTGGGTTTGGTTGCACATTACCTTATAGTAAAAATAAAAAAAAGTAGAATGAGTCTTTTCCTTTGACCATTTACATTTGTTACCAAGCCAATACTGTATAAGAGAAGATACATTTAACACAAAACAGTTCCTTAAGCACATTAAACGAACTAAATTATCTGTTGGCATTTGATTAAAGAAGTACCAGTGAGTAATCAGAGTGAGTCCAAATTGTCTGATCGATGGTCATGGATCTGGAGTACGTCTTGAAGGAGTGAGCTGAGTTGTTGTACAAGGCCTAAGAAGATTTTGGCACATTTTCAAAGGTGTCAGCACCTAAGAACAATATCAGAAAGAGTCTCATTGTACTTATCTGAGCAAAAGTTATGTCCTCTCTTCATCTCTTCTTGGAGTTAAGGAAATTTTGACAATGTAGCAAGCTGAGATGATGTCTAGCTTGTAGGGACAATGACTAACAGGCCGAGATGTGCAAGAATGTGCAGAGAAGATAGTTCACAGGCAGAGACGATGACGATGGTGGCTAGCAGTCAGGGATTATGTTTCAGATCAGAGACCTTTCTGCTGAGGTTTCCTTTGGAATCTCAGAATGATTGCAAACAGGAGTTGCAGTTGAGAGCTCTGTTGCCTAGCAGTTCAGAGTTCAGAGAAATTTCCCTTCATGAATAAATGAACCAGATATTCCTTCGAAAGAAGTGCTGGGTTCAATTCCAACCTGGGCTCTTTCTGCTTTGGGGTTATCATGTTCTCTCTGTATATACATGGGTTCTCTCTGGGTACTCCATTTTCCTCTCTAGGGAACTGGCTCTGTGGCTACTGTTTGGCTATTTATCTGCAGGCCACTGACTTTTAGGTTCAATGGATTCTCGAAATCAATATTTCCCAACACTGGTCTTCAAGGAACACAGACATGTTCCCCTGCTTCAACAGGTTGAAACACATGTTGGTTGTATCATTTATGCACAAAACCTGGCTGTCATATGAGTAAAACACAGGTACAAATCAGAATAATAGATCCGGAATTTGAGCAATTTCTGTGGTGTATGTGTATTTGCTATTGCTTTGTGTTGTTTACATAAAAATACAAAAAGTATTTGATCAAAAAAACAGTTTGAGATAAAACCTGAGCTAGCCTTTCTAACAGCGAATGTGCTGGTGTTTCCTGCAGGAGGCTCGGTAACAGTCTGGCAGCTGCTGAAGGAGAGGAAACACCATCTGGAGAAACTCTACAAGAGGAAGAAGAAGAAATGACTGGATTCTTCAGGGACAACGGGATAACTCTGTTTTCAAACCTTCTGATTCATCAAATGAACATTTCAGATTGCACAAAAGGAAAAAAGAAATGGCAGATTTTTGCAGCAGTTTAATGAAGACATGTTTTAGACTGAAGAAAGAACAACAGCAGCAGTTTCTACTCAAGTTTATCTCACCAAGTAGGTCAGATGATATGTACAAATGTTACCATGGTAACACCCCGCCTTGGATTCTATGAGCTACCATCCATAAGCTCTGGTCCACATGGCTTTCTTCTTGAACTCAGTGGACGACTTCAGACCCAGGAGAGCAGCTGGAACCAGATCAGAATATGGATGGTCAGATGGACACCAGAATGAATTAAACCATTCTAAACTCATCGTTCTGACATTACAAACCACTATTTATATCAGGAAGGTCTAACTGATGTTCATTCAGGTAATTTGTACAAGTTCCCATTGGAACTACTACATGCAATCAGGGGGCTCCATCTGTGAAGTGAAATTTACTCCAATAAAGTAAATCTCACATTATTGGATTTCATAGTTGGGCTTTGTTATTAATTGCAACTCTGAACTTTAAACCCCAGAAAAAAAAACAAACACATAAGCTTAAAATATGAATCAAATTTTCTGTTTCTTAAACATGTGCCTTCATTTGCTGGAGATGATAATTAAAAATAAAATGTTAAAATGGCTTAAGGAAATCAGGACATCGAGGCTGCTTTCAAAGATGCAAGGCCATCCAGAGACCTTTGGAGGAACAGGGGCTCAAAGTTAAAAGGGGCACATTGAACAAAAACACTGTACAACAACACAACAACAACCCATATTAATCAAGAATCTAATTGGATAATACTACATTATTGCCATCATGGAGGGACAGAGCTAAACCTGTAGCATTTTCCCCAACAGGTATAAAGTTTCTGTTTCTGCTGCTGACAGTCCTGGAGGGCTGAGTTGATCTGAGCCTGTAGCTGTTAAACAGACCAGAGGAGAGAAGGTCAAAGGTTATTAAGTTATGAAATTAGCAAATTTGCTGCCATTTTACTGATTAAGCCCTAATAATATCTATTCAACCTCTATAACAACTTGGCTGCAGGCTGATTTATAGACAAAAAAAAAGCTCAAAGGGGTTACCTCCATATACTCTGAGACCTAGAATTATAAAACTGGGATATCACGCAAAGAAAACTCAGGAGCTGCTGGTAGGAGCCATTCAGACATTCAGGGCCCCCCAGAAATGGTTTAAATTGTAACACAGACCATAGATCTAAACCTGTAGCATTCATTTATAGAGAATGAAAATGTTATTAAATTTTATTTAATGGATTCAGCTGAGAATGTCATGTTCCGTGTTTTCCTGTGTGTTTATTTGAATTTTCTTTGTCCTAGTCTCCTCGTTGTCCTGTCTTCCCCTTGATTGCGTCTTGTTTCTGTGAATACCCTCTGTGTATTTAACCCCACCTGTGTACCTGCAGTAGTAATTACCTATTACAGTGAGCCACTGTTCTTCATTGCCAGACATCTGCCAGTCAAATGAATGTACTGTGGCCTGCAGTGAGGTATTTTATATTCTTTGTATGTCATCCATCAGAACACACCAAATAAATGGTAATTATTGTACAGCAGGAGGCAGATACAAGGCTGTTATCATCTTCTCCCTGTTCTTAATTAACTTATCCACTCAGCACAAGATTTCTAGCTTAAAGGGCAAATTGTAAATTGGCTGAGGGAGTCATTTCTTCTCTGGAGATGTGATAATTCAAATAAAGCTCTCCCACACCAGCATTGCTCAGAATAACTCTTTGTTTCTCTGTTATGTTTTGGAGAAAAATAGCTTGTGGGGGAGCTTTGTTGTTGTATCTAACCCTTCTAAGCAGGAGAAGGGTTAATGTTTTTTCTGGTGGTTGGGGAATCCAGCAAAGCACTGATCTATAAAGCTGGGCCTGTGCTTTCAGAAGTGTGTCACGCTCCCTGGTATGCTAATAACATAAGCAGAGAGGACTGTAGGACGGAAATGTTTGACTGTATTTTACATACACAGGATGTCACGTGTACATTTGATTCCTCTTCTGAAAGACCAAAGCAGACACACAAAAACTGGGAAAGCAGATGGCATGTATGACTGAGGTATTTTTTGCAGGTCAATGTTTTCTTCCAATTGTACAGTTTTATACTTGAATGATGTGAGATTTCATCAAACCAGTGTTAGAATATTTTCCTTCTGATCACAACTGTTCAGAATCTGTCAACTTTTAAGCAACTGTAAGAGTTCTGCAGTATGATGCAGTGGCTCAGGATGTCACTGCAGATGAACCCTGCCTTTGGTGGAGTTCTGTTAACTGTTTCCTGTTGAAGAGCTGTTGGGTGCAGCCACAGTGCACAACGTCCTGTTGCCTTATTGTTGCATAGGCTGGAAAGCAGGTACACAGATTAGATGTGGAACAGTGAAGATGCAAGGAGTAGATATACTGCAGGTGGACAACCTTATGTATCCATTGTCCAAAGAAAAGGGCAGTCATAAAGTAAAAAGGAGATTGCAGGAAGGGTGAGGAGGTCAAGCTCTGATGAGTCTCTATCAGAGCTTGACTGTATAAAAGAGAAAATCAAACCCCTGCATCCAGTGTTCTAAATGATTGGACTATTCCCTTCGGCTGCTGACCTTAGAGCTTCTGTAAATAGTAATTACCTATTAATTACCTTAGTAATTACAGTGGTTAAACGGACGTCGGAGTCCGGCAGTAACAGGCGCTTAAATTCCGTGACAAAAAGAAAAGGGAGGAAAAAAAAAAAAAAACTTGGTATTTTATTTTATTTTATTCTATGTTGCATGACTTTGTATTTTGTGTTTATGATGTAAAGCACTTGGAAATGCCTTGTAGCTGAAATGTGCTGTACAAATAAAATTTGATTGATTGATTGATTACAGTTAGTATATGACACACGTTTTGGATGAATAACACAGCTTGAATTGAAGACAGAAAAATATAAATTTCAGAAGAGCCTTCAACTTAAAATAACTACTATAGTGACTGTAAGTATTTAGCATACTTAAATGTGTTAACATAAATATTTAGTTTTTTAACTAGATATTTTGTTTGAAGCTAAATAGTTTACTCACTAAATATTTAGCTTATTTAGCTAATCAACTAAATATTTAGTTGGTAAACTAGATATTTAGCTTATATGTGAATAAGACTGAGTGAAACAGTTTTATTCATAGTCTTTCTAAATATAGTTAGAAAACTTTAAGCTTTCTACCTAAATATCAAGTGAAATTTAAAACTGACATTTATGAATGACATGGTGAAAACATCACTTTTTTCTCTTATGAAAGGCTAAATGACCCAAATTGTTAATATTTAAATTTACAGGGGCCCCCAATAGTCCACCAGTTCTCTGTACTCAGCTTCTTGTCCATCTCCGATCCATCTGACAACTGCTGTCATCTCAATTGCAAAACACGTCCATATTTTCGGCAGTGTTGCATTATATGAAGTTTCCGTTATGGTTTTGCCCACTAACACATCCAGTTGGATAACAGACAAAGAGATGGCACCTGGTGATATGACAGAAAGTAATTTCCTGATGCATGAACTGGAGCCCTGCTCTAGCTTTCCTCCACACATTCACTTCCTCCACTGAACATGAGAGATGAGGCTATTTAGGACAGTTCACTTAAACTCCTTTGTTTTCTACAGATACTAAACCCACATTAAAAACATCCTTCCAACCCAGTCTCACCACGTAAGCCAACATTTAAGCTGATAGGTAAGCTGTGTTTAGTTGTGGGACTTGTCTTTAATGCTTGTCTTCTCCTTGCCTCCAACACCATGTTTGGAGGCAAGGAGAAGACAAGTCTTCTACTTGCCAGTCATTGGACTGGGTTGACAATCCAATGACTAAATATAGTTTAAAGTACTTTGGAGTCCACTGGACAAGTGCTATACAAGTACAGGTCATTTAACTATATATTTCAACAACTTTTTCTCGAATTTGCTTTAATGTGTATTTAATCTTCATGCTGTAATGGTAGCCATGCATACTGTTTAACCAGTGAAAGGACCTGCCAGACACAATCAAGACACATTCACTGCACTCAGGTGATCTCGACTCCACTCACTGTGACACTTCTAACACCAGTGGGCTGGACCTCTGCAGAATTAGGTCAGTCACTTTAAAGGGGACGACTATTTATATAATGACTTCTTTTATGTTAAATATTTTTTATTTAATCATCATCATTTTGTAGAACTCTCTATTCATTTTGACATTAAAGGATTTTTTTTGTAAACTTTTTATCTCAAAAAACTACATTTTGTTGTTGATTGATTTGTAAAAGCTACGAAAAGATAAAATTATCCAAAGGAATGAATATTTTTTACAGGCACTGTATCGGGTTGTTTAGCCTGCTATGTCCCTGGCTCTGATGCTGCTGGCCCAACAGATGATGTTCTCTCCACAACAGACTTACTGAAGCTATGCAGCATATTCCTGCGAACCTTGAAGGATTTTAGCTTCCACCACTCTGCTCTGTTCCTTCTTATAGACACTCACTGTAGCCCAGATGAACACCGAGGTAGTTATATTCCTCACCTACCTCAACTTCTTCTTCCAGGATTGAAATAGGGCTTGACCTGACCCTGTTTCTCCTGGGGTCAGGTCAAACAGGGCCTGTTTGACCTGAAATCAACAATCTCCTTTCTTTTCTTTACATTCAAGATGAGATGACTGTTCCCACACCAGGACACGAAGTGGTCCACCAGCTCTGTGAACTCAGCCTCTTGTCTCTGATACAGCCGGCAACTGCAGAGTCATCTGTAGATGACAAAAGTCGGACTTGTGCTGGAAGTCTGAAGTGGTGACAGTACAGTGCCCTGTAGTGCTCCTGTGTTGCTGGGTGAGTCTTCAAGGCAGGATGTCTTCCACAACACTGGTAGGGTTTGGATTCATGTAGATCTTTCAATGAATTTCAATCACTATCACTGAATAACCTGTTCTTATAATTAAATTCCAGGATACTCTCAGGAACTTTTCTAATCACACAGACAGATGCTATATTAACTGTAGAACAGTTGATCAAGCAATTGGTTGAAAATTCCTCATGCGCTACTTTTCATCCAGTGAAGAATCATTTGACTGAGCTCTGCAGCACAGGCATGATTATTGTCAGGCTGCAAGAACCACCAAGAACAGAAATGCATAGAAAATTATATAAAAATGGCAGAGATAATATAAATTGTTTGTACTACTCAAAATAAATGAGAATTTAATGTAAATCAGAGGTGACTGGTTAAGTGGCTGCAGCATCTGATCAGCTAAAATGTATTTAAGAAAAATGCTGATCAAGAATCAGTATGGGTGAGATGAGTTTCCATAATCTGTCTGCAATTCATTGATTCATATTCTCTCAGAGATTGGTGCTAATTAAAGCTATGAAACAAATGAGTCCATTAAAAGAGTGCCGTGAAGGCTCTCCATTGCAACTGTATCTCTGGTTTCAAGTTGATATTACCTGATGGAAACCAGCACACACCTTTCAAGTCTCCCTATTTTCTCACTTGTTATTAATACACAGGGGATTGTGTACTGGTACTAAAGTATTGCTCATTTAATGTAAGAGGAGAAGCAAATTTTTAAGATGAGGAACAATGACTGAAAACAGCTAATAAAACGGGTCCCTGAATGCCCACAATTAAAAACTGTGGAATGGCCAGTGTGCTTGTACACCCATGTAAGCTGTAATCATACTCTATATTAGTAGACCTCAAGCAACAAGACAAACGACTGCTAGAGCGCTTGGTGGGTTTACCAGCTAGTATTATAAAACTGTAGTTTATCATGCAAACTTGCAAAAACTTAATTTTCTTTGTACTAAGCAAACAGCATATAAACTGTATGGAACTTAACCAGCATAAAATAATACTAATGATATTTATAAAGCTCAAAGCCTTCCAATACTTTTTTCACTCAGCCAGGATTTGTCTGGTCTAGTGGAGTGGGAGCAGTCTGCAGGGCTTCACTATACAAACAAGAATTATCTTGGTGAGATATGAAATTGACTGTATGATTTATATTGATCAATAAATGCTATTATTAACCACACAGTATGCATTGCAATAATGAAAATACATAAAATAAGACTGCACCTAAATAAATAAAATTTTTAAATATATATTTTTATGTTTCTTTCCTCAACACCATCAATTCTAGTCTCTCTGTGTGTGTGTGTGTGTGTGTGTGTGTGTGTGTGTGTGTGTGTGTGTGTGTGCGTGCACATGCGTGTGTGCACACACGCATGTGCGCTCCCACATTCCCACATTCCCCTACTAGGGGAACTTCATGGGGAACTAAAAGTTCCCCATGAAGTTCCCCTAGTAGTTCATGGTCCTCTGTTCCTCTTAAGTACCTTTCTCTTCCTCTGTCCTCTCCTGTTATTTTTCTCAGGTTGGAAGGTTTTGAGGGATCTGTTGCCTGTAAGTACATTTTAACTTTGTTCTAAATTAAAGTGAGTTGTATTTCTTCCATTTGAGAATAATTTATTTCATAAACATGTTTCAAGTATTTCATAGTTTCAATCATGATGTACTGATACTAAATTAAATTTTGGGCTAATATATGGACATCCAATATAAGTATTGTTGTTGCAATAGACATATATTTACTGTTTGATCTGGATCTTGTCATTGTTTCTTTGTTTCTTAAATACCCCACATCCTGCACAGCTTCTCTGTCTCTATCAGAGATATACAGCATCTCAGACACATGCTGTACATCTACAGATGTGGAAACATAGTGGTTTCCACTGTGTTGGTTTCAAGCAATTCCTTGTTGTTTATTCATGTTTGTTAGGTCTTATGATACTCCGTCCTTTCTTTGTGTTAGTATTCTAAGATTGATGTTGTTTCATATTGGTAGAATACTGTTCCCATGAGTTCAGCTTTGTTCTTTTTGTAGTTGAATTTAGTTCTCTGAGATCAGCATTGTTCTTTTCTCCTTGAGTTTTAATTTTAATGTGTCTTAGTTAAACTCCCTTGTGTTAATTTTCTTGTGTTAATTCTCTTTTCCTAAATTTCTTTGCTTGCATTCTGCTACAGCTGTTCCTTTTTGCCTCTGATTTTTTCATTTGGTTTCTGTCATTTCTACTCCTGCCTTAGTATATAAGTTCACCGGTTTTCTTTGTCCCTTGCTGGATTCATTTATCTTCAAACATAAAAAATAAAAGTTGTGTCATAGTAATGTTTCTATCTCAATTTATACAAAGTAAATTGCAAGTAGTAACTTAGTAAGTGTTCTTTGTTGAATATGCAGAGAAATGTTGCTCTGTGAATTGTTTGATAATCCATCAATGGCTGAAAGTTGATGGAAAAGAAAGTAGAAATGAAAACTTACATGTCACACATTAGCATAATCAGATACAGCAAGCTTTGAAAAATACCACCGAACCAGTGAATGACTAGTAAATCTACATCTATTCTGATGCCTACCTGTGAATTGGACAAAAAAAATGAAAACGTTTTGAATTTAAGCCTTTGACTCTACAGTGCAACAAGTGGTGGTGGCATTAGCGCCTTAACAGAACAAAGCACAAATACAGTAAGTCCTCTGTGAAATACCTCACTGAACAAGTACAACAGTCAGTTTCCCTACAGACAGGCTGCAGAGTCACAGGACTGGCTGTGTGGCAGCAGAGACGTTTTCCTGATGAGGTGAAATAAATCCGTCTTATTCAGAGACCCTTCCTGCCAGCTGAGTCTAAATCCCATCCATAATTCCAAAGTTAAAGATGCTCAGCATAACACCACCACACTGCTGCTGCATATAGAGAAAAGACAGACGACTCTGCCCTTTATTTGGATCCCCCAGAGTGCTACAAATACCCATATTATAAAGTCAGCAGTTTTAGCAGCACATGATCTGAATCCCCTGGAACAAACAGAAGAACTTTTTGCTTTATACCAGCTCTGGATATCATTCTGAGAAAATATGATAGGATAGTTTAAACAGTTAGTAAGCTTAAGTAAATTAATTCTGTTTGATTTTTCATAAAACAGGAGAAAATGGGGTTTGAGTTTTAGAAAACATTTTATTGAGCATTCCTACATTCCTGAAAGTTAGAGCTTGAATAAATAAAAAAACATCCTTGATGTATAAAAATGGAGATTCTCTTCTGTAGCTGATGTCTTTCTTCCACTCAGTAATTATTCTCAAGTAATTATAAGAATTTATCTACTCCACGGTGTGCTCTGTTCAGTTTTTAGATTGTTTCCAGTGAATGAAGAGTTATAACAGAAACAGTACACAAGCATCAGAAAAATGTATTCCTGATGCAGAGTTGCTAACTGAATGTTATTTGCAGTGGAACTGTTGAACAACCTGAAATAATTTGGTTCTGAGTGAGTCCAGAGCTTACTGCAGCAGATCTCATTTCAGGTCCCTCTTGAAAATGAGATCCAGTTCTCAATGGGGTTTACCTGATTAATTAAAGGTAATAAAAATAAAAAACCGATAGGAGCAAACAGCAGCCAGCAGGAAACACAGGAACAGACTCCTTCACTTCAGGAGGATTGGCAGTCAGTCTGCCTCAAAGTTTTTCTGGTAGAGAACCATGGCCTCAGATTTACAGGAGCTGACTCTCATCAGTTCAGTTCAAATGGAGGTCAGAACCTGAAGAAGTCAATAGAACCACTTACAAACATGAGATCCTGAGATCCAAACCACATTTATTGTTGTATGACTTTTCCTCACCATAAAACAGGAACAGGCTCCATTGTGCTTAGAATGTGGACACATATTGTGTAATATTGTGAAATGTAAATTTTAAAACATTTATAACGTAAAGGATAATCTTTTAAAACATGCTTATGAACAGATGGTAAACCTCTTATTATGAGTATGTTAAAATTTAAGAAGAAAAAAAGAATTTAAGATTTTTTTTTTTTTTTCCAAGAAAAGTGTTTCATGAACAAAACATTTTAGGTTTTCAGAAACAACAGAAAAGGATTCAGAACTTTGCTTGTCATCTGTTAATCCTTTTCAATAATTTCTCTTGTTTCTTCATTTCAGTATCAACAACAGCTTGTTGCAAGAACGTGAGACCAACAAACCAGAGTCAAAGATGACACCTGGAACACATTGTGAAGTGTATATTCAGAGACTGAAGTCCAGACAAAAGTCAGGGAGCAAAAACAATCTTTAATACATCTGCAGACGGAGAGCAAAAATACACTGCATTAGGCGACAAATCATTCTGCTTTTACGAACTCAGAGTTGCATAGTTGCTTTATTCACCTCTCTCTGCTAACAGAGGCGGAGACTCAATCTTCTAAGACCAAACAAAGAAACAAAGGAAAACAGACGGAACAGTTCAACCTTACACACTCATTCACTATCATGTCTACGGGATGCGAAAACTAAACACTCTATCTCCATGCAGGGAAGACCACGGGAAAAACAGCAAGTTCCCAAATAACCCGTCTGGGAAACTTCAATAGACGCATCTTGTTCAATTAGTTTGTACACCCTCTGCAGCTGCATGGAAAAAACATCTTGACTATGCTACACTGTATGATGCAAATAAAAGATTTTCTCTTTAAAGAAAAATCTACTTCACAACATGAAGACACTGCTACTCATACAGACACACATTCATACACGCATACATTCACGCACACACCTACATACACACACAGTATGCTCTGGCAGTACAATTGGCCACACTTACTATTCCATCTCCTGCTCTCTGCAGCACAAATGGATGTTAGGTTAAACGCATTCACAGCATGAGCATGAACGTTAACTCTGATTTCAAAATAAGAGCACAACATGCTAAAATATTTTCCATGCAATTGTACAGTTTAAAATAAAGCAGAAAACCATGTCTTATAAGGTTCTTAAAATATTTTTGCATTCAGTGAAAGTAAAAAAAGACTTTGATTTGCCTTGAGCCAGGTTTTTGAAGAAAAACTTTAAAAAGCAATAAACACAGAATGTGTTAAGCAGAAAAAAAAACATCCACCCAGTGAAGTGTTTCACTTAGCTGTTACTATGAATAAACAAGTGCAAAATTAACTCCACACTTGTTATCTGGAAAATAAACTAAGCAACAAAAATGTATATTGTAAAGCATATTAACATAATAGATGTTAGAAGAGCTAAAGTCAAAGCTTACAAAAGACGAAATATTATTGTTGCTGTTATTTTAACTTTATGTTTTCTCTTTGCTTTTTTAGAAGCTCCATCTGGTCTGGTGTTCTGTTTAGATGTGGTTCCTTCATGAAGGACATCAGTCGAAATAATGCTGCCAACAATCAATCGTTCTCTCTCTCTTGCCATTATTTTTTGACTTTTCACTAAAAGGATGTGGAATTCAACAATTCAAAGGTGATTGAAAAGCAGACTGTGGGTTTGTTTTTTGTTTTCTCAAAATGGCAGATGGTCACTTTTACTAAGCCCATTTCTAGTTCTGCTGGAAGTTTCTTTGTGTTAAAGGGGAGGTCTTATTCCTCACTGTCACTACATGCATACTTGGTATAAGAAATTGCTGTTAAGTCAAAGATATACTCCAAGCGATTATCTACTGTTTCTACAAACTTATCCAATATAAATTAAAGGAGCAAGTGCATGACTTAATGTTATCTGCTGGTGTTTTTTTTAACTACTTTTAATAATGAACTGAACTTGAAAAAAATGATTCTGTTTGATTACAAAAATAATTTTTGATGCATTTATGATTGGATTGAAACAATATTTTTGTAAAGTGCCTTGAAATTATGTTTTGTGAATTTGAACTATATAAATAATGAATTCAATTGAATTAATGCTGTTTTTGTTGTCATTGCATATTAATGTTTTATCTATCTTTGTAGAAGGCCTGGATTCTTCACTAACAGGTGTGGTCACAATTCGCATCCACTGTAATTTTGTAGGTGAGAAGCTGAAACTACTAAGCTGTGGTATGTTTTTCTGTTTTTGACAGGTGGTTCTGTGACTACTTCTGGAGAAGAGAATAGTTTATTTGGTGAACAAAATTGTTTTATCTCTATGTAATAGATTTTGAGTAGACACAAGACAAACATGCAAACTAGAGGTTAATTTCATTTAAAAAAATTCTTATGTTAGCTGGTATTACATGCCAGACAAATTAACTGGAATTCCAGCCTGAAACTTTTGAGATTTCTTTCCCATGTCTCTCCCAGTAATACCATTACTGTTTTATACACAGTAACAGTATTACTGTGTATAAAACACAGTAATACTATTTTCAGCAGTACATCATTTAAAGATTTTTATTTACAATTCTATAACTTTGTGTCTCATTCCATCCCATGTTCCTCCTATAGGGTCTGAATGCAGAAAACGCTGAACATTTTTTTTTCAGTGGCTTGTATAAAATAAATATAACGTTATAATTCAACATTAACTGGACAACTACAAATATATAAAACTAACAATCATAATTTTAAATAGTCACTTAAAATGACTCAATTACTGAAAACTTTTTGTTGTACTACCATTAATAACTAATACAATTAGTTATGATTGAATGATCAAGTTTCCCCCCTTTTGTTTATGAAAGAGCGAAGCTTATGTCATTGAAAGGAGACAAAGCTGGTGGGATCTTTTTGTTTTCTATTTCTTTCATGAGACTGACACGAGGAGGAATTTTATGTCGAAGTTGCGCAGAGGAAGTGCTCTGTCAGTTTCTCCTGGTTTGACGCCTGGCGGAGGCGAAAGGGAGGCAGAACGGGCGACGGCGGGGAAAGGGAGGACTGCCGGCGGGGAGCCACCGAGGGAAACAGGGATGTACAGTAAACACAGGCAGAAAAATGCCCAAATATCACCGGCCAAAAATGGACGTCTGCTGTTTTTGCTTTGTTTTGTTCTGCTGAACGGTCAACTGGAAAGAACCAATGGAGAGCCCGGAGAACAAGGTAAAGAAAAGGAGCGAACATGCTGCTGGAAAACTTCTCTCAATGACCGCAGTTTCTTTTACAGCTCCGCGGCTTAGTGTGAAAACAACTAGATGTAGGCAGTACATTGCGTAGCTCAAACACATAGAGTAAGTGAACTGGTGAAATGATTTAGTGACAGGCTCCAACTTTGGTCAAACGGAGCGCGCGTCCGAAGTTTTTCGTTCTGAAAATCTTTGATTAAAAGACACGAAGCCGCGAGAATCTGACAGGTTTTATCAACCTGAGGCCGAAAAACGGGATCATAACCGCACAATAACTGCTGCAGTCTTCATCCGCCGCTCTCTGCTCCACAAAGAGGAAGAGGGTTTAAAAAAATGTTTAGGCAGTTATGGCGAAATTACGCTTTAGACTCTAGAGTTATTCCATAATATCATCTCTTTTGTTTTTAGAAATGAGCAATTTTGTTTATAAACACTGTTCAAATTTAACCTGGACTTGAACATGCGTTACCATCTCCGAAACATCCAGAGACACAACAGTCATTATTATCTTAACAACTGAGTAACTTTATGAAAGATGCCTTAAAGAACTCGCTTCTTTACAAACGCACAAACTATTCTTTTAGTTGAAATAAGGAGGCAGCTCGGTTCCACTGTGTCCATAAAAGGCAGCGTTCAGAGTGAGGCTGACAGACCAGAAGGAGCACAGATTGCCATATAGCTGAGGTCATTTTTTGATTGAGTCTACTGATATTTCTGCTATTTTGTCTTCAGCTCTGCTTTGTTATAAGTTTACAACGTCTCTGTTCTGTACTTCTGTATGGTAACTATACTATGGTCTACAGCTCCTCCCTTTAATCAGAGGACAAAGCTAACTGTGTAACTGAACAGTATCATGACCCGCTACTCATCTGAACCTAAAAACAACACAGGTTCACCACAATATGCTCTATTGAAATAAAAAAGAGTATATATGATGTAGTAATCATGACCAGCTTGAGGGCAAGCAGACTGTGTTGCCCCTAAACACAGCAGCATTGTGCTATTCTTTGTAATACTGAGTCTTAATCAGGCTCTGCACACTGCCACACTCCATGGAGGGACTGGTGCCTGTCTCCAGAGGTCATTTGGTGAGTCCAATGCAACTGTGCAGTGATTCTCCTTGTTTTATTTCCATACAGCTTGATTTATTTTTCTTTTAAGCAAGGCAGGGAGGGACCTTCCTTCAGCCGTCTGTTTGTGTTCGTAGCTGAAACTCTGAAAACACTCTGAGGTTCTGGACCCATAAAGTCCAAACTGTGGGGACTTGAGTTAAAGTCATAAATTATTGTTATTTATGACATTATAATTGACCTAAATCTGTGTTCTGTTGCTCTTCCGGCCATGACAGGCAACTGCTGTCGAAGGAACAGGAAGCCTCCTGAGCTGAGCCCACGGCATAGTGGGTTGCTGCAGCTGTGGCTGGTGTTTTAGTCACAATGGAGGAGTGTAAAGCCAACACTGACTTTAGTTGGGAATTGGACAATTTAATATACTAAATCAAAGTGAATTGAAAATGAATGAAGAACTGTATGAACCTCCCAGCCCCCATGCTGCTTTCTACTTGTCAGTTGTACTTTTCTTTAATCTTGGCCATGTCATCATAAAGATTTAAAAAGCCCTCCGAACTCCTTGTGCACTCTCTTGGGTTTTGTATGAACTTGTACTCAGCAGTTTTCTCTACAGTATCTGCCTGCAGTATGGCCCATTTAGCATCAACTGTGCTCAGCACGACCAGAGGATGGGCTCCACATGCTTTGGAACGTGGGGTCTATTCTCCAAGCCCACAGGAATCTCTCTGGCAGCCTTTGAGAACTGTTGAAGGCTTTTTTATTTGTGGGGATGCTGGCGGTAGTAAACAGGGAGTTGCTGTGTAGCTGGCAAAAATATTGCTGATGATAGAGCTTTTTTGTGTTTGTTACTTGTACATCCTACAGAAAGGGTTTTCAAACTTCATCTGGTCTGCAGCGTGGCCTCCTCTGGTCATTATCCAGTTTCCTGTTGTAATGTTTATGCTTAGTGAATCTTCAGTGTGTACAGTATATGGAGAGCTTCCAGAGAGTTTGTCGCTATGCTTTCATTCTGTAACAAAAGAGAGCTTGAATAAGCTTGAATTTTGAAAATATATAGCATTTGTCATCATTTTATGCATTAACCAGCCTGGGGATACACAGGTATTTTGTCAAGTGGTTTTTTTAATGTGTAAATAACCAGCCACAGTTCAGGTTCAACTCCTCCAGAATGAAAGAATATCAGTCCATGCAGATTCACACTCTGGTTCACTCTGTTAAAACTGTTAAAAACTTTTCTAACTTTCTAATTAATTTGCACATGTTGACACAAGTTGCTCATGTTGCCAACTTGTGTCAGCATGTCCAGAAGACATTTCAGAAATATGCTGCCAGTCTTAAACCCACTAAGACTGGCACCATATTGTTTGCAGTAGTAATTGAAATATTTTTCATAAATTCATCCTATTCTCACCAAAATATCTAATTTTTATATATACTAACTAAAACTGGGCTGGGATTAATAACTGATGTTTATTTCAATCATCCATCCATCCATTTTCCGTCACCCTTCTCCCTAACGGGGTCAGGAGGTGCTGGTGCCTATCTCCAGCTGCGTTCCGGGCGAGAGGCGGGGTCACCCTGGACAGGTCGCCAGTCTGTCGCAGGGCAACACAGACAGACAAACAGGACAAACAACCATGCACACACACTCACACCTAGGGAGAATTTGGGAAGGCCAATTAACCTGACAGTCATGTTTTTGGACTGTGGGAGGAAGCCGGAGAACCCAGAGAGAACCCACGCATGCACAGGGAGAACATGCAAACTCCGTGCAGAAAGACCCCGGGCCGGGAATCGAACCCAGGACCTTCTTGCTGCACAGTGGCGCTACCCACTGCGCCACTGTGCAGCCCTATTTCAATCATTTTATTGTTTATACTTGTGTGTCTGGAGTGGGGAGGGTGTTAGTCCCATTGTGTTTGTTTTGTCATGTGACGGTGATAGCGATGAAGTGCAAAGTGGTGGAGAAGCAGAGAAGCAGAGTTATCATTTTCTCAGGGTGTTTAAAGTGTATAATATTGGTTATTATTATTAATTTTTTTTGGTTCTTGTGGCCTGTATTTGAAAGTACTGTGACACAAAAATAGAGTATTGAAAGAGAGCGAAGACATGCGACAAAGATCACCAGACCAGGAATCAAACCTGCGAGGGCCGTTGTAAGGACTAAGGCCTCCTTTGTGGGCTGTGCTTAACCACTGCTCCGCCACAGCACCAATAACCAGTTAAATCAGGCTATTCTGAATAGTGCTAGCTGTTTATATTCTTACTATTAGTTGCTAGGCAGCCAGTAGCAGCTGGAGGAGAGGACTGCTCTTGTAGTTTTCATCTGTTCTGAGTGAGGACACAACATCTTCAGAAATGTTGCAATGTCCAAAGTTCAGAGACATGTAACAGTTATTGTTCGTTGATGGCTGAAATATCCTTTCCTTACCTTACCTGCTGTCAGCTGCAGCACATCTGAGACAAAGCGTTGGCTGGACAAGTAGAAGTTGAGTTTTTTGAAAGCATGGTCATAATAAAAATAAAAATAAAAAATAGTATTTTTTAATGATAACCATGGAAGTAGTATACTATACTAAAGTTGTTTTTTTTTTGTTTTTGTTTTTGTTTTGTTTTTAAAAAGGAGGAGAAACTAAACTTATACATCTGAACAAGAGAATAGAACTGCTTCACGTAGGACATGTCTTACAGATGTTATTACAATTTCTAACTCTGTACAGGGGGATTGACCACAATGATGCATTCAGGGATTGTTTGAAAACTATATAATCAGTAAAGATGGAATCATATTTAGGCATACTGGGATATCCAAAAATAGCAATGATTATGTACGATTGCATTCAGGACCTTTTGATCAAGGCAGCAGTAAAATGTAATCATGCACCATCCTGAACAATTCTCATATACAGCAACAGAAAGCTTTGTAAGAGCGCAAACCACAATCAATCAGCCCAGAGATGCTGAGGGATTAAACTGAATAGAAAACATAAACTACTGATATGTAAACCATTAATTTAGGAACTCAAAAATAAATGTTTCTTCTTATGCACTGATCCCATTATTACAAGAAGCAGAGAAGCTACTTGGTAGTGACTTTTGTTTTCCAAAGGAAATATAACTAGCCAGTTCTCGCAAACAAATGACAGAAAAACATGTCTAAAGGAAAATACATACAACTGTAAATAAGAGCAATATTAAATTTAAAAAATGTGTTATGCTAAAAGAGTAATAATAGGGGTAAAATAAATTTTAAAACATCCCTTGTGTTATTGCTTATATATATCTGCCCATGCTGCATTAATTTGATTGATCAGCATGCAACTGCTGGCATGTAGATTATAACTGAGAACAGAAGACGTTCATTCCAGGACTGAAGTCCTGATCACTGCATTAATTAAATTAAACTTAACTCAATGCCAGTTGTTGCTTTACTGTTTGTGACATATGCCTGTACTTTGCATGGCCAGTGTTTTAAAAACACAACATACTGTTAAGTACTTTATAGTTTGAAAACTGTATTGTAGGTTTTATATATTATTTTGATGATGGAAAGAATCAACAATTTCTTTTATAATCCAAGTATTAATGATCTACTGGTGTAACACAATATGTAATATGTAGCATATTAATTTTGAAATTCTTGTTAAAGCTGTCAGTTCCATTCACACATGCATTCATACAAATAATGCAGATTTATTTTACTCCCAAATACTTTCACGATGTGTTCTGAAGAGAAACAGATCTGTAGCAGCTAAAATCAGTGATATACCCATACACAAACTGGTTTAGTGTCTGCCTTCTGTTCTACTTTGCTAACTCCAAAAACCACAAATAAACATACACTCTGAAGGTTGCTATATTATTATGAATTATTTAAGAGCATCACTCTTGCCCCTTAAGTGATTCGAAACGCTACAGTTTCTTAAGTTTTCTTTAAGAAGCTGAAGATCATAAACTAATGACCTTTGACCCAAGTGTTAGAAACCAGTTGCTGATAAGCAGGTTTTCACTCAGTTAAAAACTCAGTTAAAGCATATTCAGCATAAGTTTGGAGAAGCCAGGCTGGTATCTCTGTCCAACTTATCTAACTTTTAGAAACAGCAATATCCTTTTTCAGGATCTCTCATATAACACAGCTGGTAGGTTTGAGACAAGGAGATCCTAACCTCAAACAATCATCAGCATAGGAACAGTCAAATCTCTTATTCCATTCTGAGTGCTCCTAACTGATGCATATCAGTGTTTCAATGCTGGGAAAAGTTCTAGAAAGGAAAGAGATATGATGAAATCTTCATCGTCTAGCTCAGGGGTCACCAACCCGTTGCCCGCGGGCACCCGGTCGCCCGCAGGGACCTTTTCAGTCGCCCGCGGAGCTACTCCTAAAAATAGCCATTATTATTAGGGAGCACTACCAAAAAATAATTTAATTAAATGTTTTTTCATTGAAGTAATAACATTTGACGTTTATATTTAGAGTACAAACGAGGGAAATGACAAAAACGTTTAAAATAAATTGCTTTATGCATAAAATTCTTTCCTGCTGTTAAAGTTCAGAACTGCGCGCAGGCGCATGCAGGAAACTATCGGAGCGCAGCAGCGCCTGCAGCTGCACTCTGCGTACCGTCACATTTTCCTTTAAGTTAATTTGTTAACTTAAAGAATAACTTCTGGAGTTTTTATTATTTTATTATGTCAGGTTAATAAGTGGCTTTCTTGCCTGATAAATAGTCATGAAAATAAAGGAAACCCATTGAATGAGAAGGTTGTGTCCAAACTTTTGGTCTGTACTGTATAGTTAAGGTTGAAATGATCCCTAACCCTCAGCATTTTAGACCTAAAAATTATTTTCCTGAAATGAAGAAGTTTGTTTCTGATGTGGAATGATGCAGGTAGTTCTCAAGAAGGTAAGACAATGTAAAAATTACTACAAATTATACTAATTATGTTTTCATGTTTTGGAAAGATAATGTAATAAATACCTTTATCAATTGTAAATGGAAAATGTTTACTGGGATTGTAGCAATCAAACCCTTTTTATTGTTTTTAAGAAGCTATTTCAGTGTCAGTGCGTTCTGTAACAAACAAATATACCAAGAGATTTTGGAGAAAATGACTGCTCAAGGATGCGCACTCCAGATGACATCATCAGAGCGTCGACCACGGCTCCGGTGCGCTCATGGATCCTACACATTCTAACATTCCTACTTGGATTCACCCCACTTAGGTGAGGACCACACTGCCAATGAGTACTGCAGCTATACTATTTGGACATCTTTCATAAAAATATATATATATATATATTTTACATACAATATTTGTTAAAACTGTCACCAGATTATTTGTATTATGCTACAATATGATACAGATAATCTGGGAAAAGAAAGAGATCTCTGATCTCCTGATTTTACATTCACGAGGTCAGTCAACCTCGTGCTAAATGTGCTAATGGCGGAGAAGCAAATCCACCATTAGATGGTAAAAATGGAAAACTATTTTCCCATCGTTACTGGTGGCCATACTAACTAGCCTTGGCATTCACAACAGGCTCTCCTGGCTGTATCACAGCAGAGACCAAGGAGAGCGTAGGGGGGAGCTGTTTGTCCATGGGAATGATTGCCAGCACTAATCACTCCTGGCTATGATTGGTTGTTTTTAGTTAGCACTGACAGAAGACAGGAGCTTGATTCTTTCACAGCACAACACAACATACCCACAACACAACATAGTGACAGTTTCAACAAATACTTGAAGACATGTTTTAATGTTTTATTTTTTACATATATAAAAGTAAGACTATGGAGAAGGGGCATTAATTTTCTGCCAGGATTGTTTAACATGAAGAAGCCACTCATTACGTCTAGCAGTCTTTTAAAACATTGTGCGTAGGCCTGTCATGATAACAGATTTTGCTGGGCGATAAATTGTCTCAAAAAATTATTGCGATAAACAATAATATTGTTTGAAGACCTTTTTACATTGATTTAATGGAAATTACATAATAAAACATGCGATTTCCTGCCAAAGATAGATGCACTTTACTTTCAAAAGAACACTTAACACTGGGACTGATCACAAAATAAATAAAACAACCAAAACCAAAAATAAAATAGATTCTTAGTCTGCATTAACAATAAATATACTTGAATAAAAACTAAACAGCATAAAGCCAAAGTGGAAATAAATACTGCATTCAACCAAAAGAGTGCAGATTATGAATTGTGTATAGTATATTGCCCTTCAGTAATAATTAGATTTAAATAGAGAAGACATCCGACTGCCTGATGCAATAGTTCAAACTACAGGATTTTTTACCCCGAACGACAATCTCAGAACGAAAAATGTTCTGAGATTGTCACTTGTGTGTTACGGTATATCATTGTGGCCGCTCCGATTTAAATCAAGGATTTGCCCAGACTGGGAGAGTGACACAGGCTGTTGAATGTGACCGGTATCCAATCAGAAAGCGCGGATTCTCCCCCTGCTTTCTGAGGGGAAACACGGAGGGAATCCCGAACAGCTGACACGGAGGTACCCGACCTGAGTTGGAGCGAAGTTTCTACCAGAAAACCCGGCAACCTTTCAGCTGTTCTTTGTTAACGTGACATACATAGTTATAATGATTTTCATTCAGTCAGACTGACACTCGCCACATGCATTGCAGGTAGATTGTAGTAAGGAATTGATTAATGCCTGGTTTCAGAGTTAGCGAACTGGACTCATTATTTTGTGTCCATTGTTGGACACAACACGGTTTCGATCGAACCGTTATACAGAGGATTTCTGTCGGCTAATGTCTCTCAGGTTTTGATAAAGGGCCGACAATCGGTGACATAAGATCGTGCAGCGCGCTGGGCATTACACTAAGGAAGTAAGGAAGGGAGGAAGTGGAGAGCACCGGAGTTGAGCCTTTTTTCCATTCAGTGTCATCAACAGAAAGAGAAAAAGGCAGTTAGAGACGATATAGCCGATAATTAAAATGAGGTCGATAGTTTTAATTTATCGTTCGATTAATTGACTTATCGTTTATCGCGACAGGCCTAATTGTGCTATCATTTTTCATGCACTGGCTTTCTTTTCCTTTCCATCTGTCCAGTTATAAAGTCCTCCTTCTTCCCTTTTGAAAGTATGATACCTCATTTTGCTAAAACTGCCTCTGACTCTTGGTATATTTGTAATTTTCTTTATTCCACACACAGAATGAATAACATTCATTCATAAATTTTTTATGAAGAGTAAGTTAGAGATGGAGTGCTTTTTTTTAAAATAAGATTTCCCGTGAAGCGGATGTGAGTGCAGTTCTTGGAATAGTTAAGCAATTGTCCTGCTTGTAAGAAAGAAAGGTGCTTTAGGGAATGGCCATAACTCAATATCACAGTAGAACATCTCCAAGCAGTACCCAACTTACACATGTTGAGAGTGTGAGTAATACACTGTGTGGTTTGCGTTTTATATTTTGACATGAACTGGAATCGAGTGATGGAAGCTTAAGTAAGTATTCCATAACACTGCAAAAACACAAAATTTTACAAAGTCTGAGCTTAGTTTCTGGTGCAAATATCTTATTATGCCTCAAATAAGACAAAACTAATGTTTAAGTAACTTTTCAACAAAATATAGAGGATTGTTTTGAGTCAGTAATTCCTTAATTTTGACAAAACTGTACCTGCTCTATTTCACTGATTATTTCACTTATAGCATGGCTGGGTGTAAATTTTAACTTCCATTCCCTCATTCTCTGGGTTTTCCCACTCTCTGTCCCCTTTATCCCAAACTTCACAATAATATACAATATTAGCTGGAGCGGGGATGTATGAAAGATTAGGATGCGTTGGGAGGAGCAGAGCTGCAGGTCAGTTAAGCGTTGTCGTTCTTTTCTCCTTAATTCTGTATGATGCTCATATAAATATGTTGAACTATAGGAGCCAACTACTGTGACCCAAGACGAGATGGAAAAAATCTGGTTGTGTGAGATATAAACTGAGGAATTGGTGAGGGTTTCTGTGTATGACTTAGCTTTGGCTCATTGATGTCACTGTTTGTTTGTGTAGCTGCTAAATTACTGACTATGTAAATGTAGCGGTGATACAATCAAACAAGCTTTTGTGATTGATTCCGCAATATTTTAATTTAATATTCGTTACAAAGTAACTGTAAGCGTAACGCTACATAGCCGTTAGAAAACAAGAGACACAGCACACCACAACCGTTCCAACCCCTCCGCACCACATCGAACTGCGACACAACTCATAAATGCAACACACAATAAAACCCAAAACAGTATTAATTTACTACAACTATTCCATGAAAATGGCTTGTGCGCCACACTCTCCCCCTCAATAAAAAAAAAATGTCCTCTGACATTTTAAAGAGCATTTATCGTCACCTATTGACCCCTTTACTGGAAGTAATGTCGTAAGTGAGGTACTTTACATGACATTCATAATAGTGTCCACTACTAAGGAGGATTTTGTCAGTTTAGATTACAACTGTCCAGTAACAAGTACTTCTAGATCTGTTCAGATCATCTCTCTAGTGTAACAGAACCTTAATTTTAGCCACAGTTCTTTCATTCTGATACCAGTCTTTTGTCTTGAAATGACAGTCACTGCATTGTCTCTGGAGAGTTCATACATAGTCCTTTTCTTTTGAATGTAGTTCTTGAACTTATATACATTGTGTCTTCAACTCTGTACTTCAACACCTGGAACTATCCAGGGTCGCCAAAGTTCTTTGCAGGTTGGAGTCATACTTACAGGTAGTTCTTTAAAGCCTACTTCCACCATGGTTGGCTCGCCCAAAGCACAATAGGTCAGCATCCTCGGACGGCGGTGCTCTCTCTTTGGATAGCTCGATGTAGATGGTGAGACAGCTGGATCATCTTCTTCCTCAGAAGCTGTTTCTACCGATAGCTCAGGAGGATCCTGGTGCAGCTCCACATCTTGGCCTCCATCCTCTTCTTCTGGTATGTTGTCCATCCATGTAGCCTGAGTTTCCTTCACTTTCAATGCACTGTCTTGATCATGTAGGTCTGGTGTAAATGGTTCAGCATCTGGGTTTAAGCTGACAGCTCGGTGACCACTGTGCTGAGCAGGAGGAAACCGGCATACTAGCTCCATTTCCTCATCTCTCTCACTGTCTGAAGTTTCTTCTCGTTGACAAAGATGACGTGACAGTGTATTTGACTTAGTCTTTTTAGTCCTTTTTGAGCCTCTTTCTGGGTTGTCGATTGGAAGACTGTCACAGGGGAGCAGGAGGTTCCTATGCAGCACACGACTTTTGCCACCTCCTTCTGGTACTACTTCATACACTGGACTGATATCACTTCTCCTCCTTGCGATGATGTGGACTTTATCCTCCCAAAAGGATCTGAGCTTACCAGGGCCTCCTCTCTCTGATAAGTTGCGTACAAGCACACGCCCCCCAGGCTGCAGGTCAGCTCCATAAACTCTTTTGTCATATCCTTTTTTCCCTCTGTTTGATACATGGGTGGCAGTTTTGGTTGCGATCTCGTAAGCCTGCTGCATCCGCCTTTGTCAATCTTTGACATACTCAGCATAGCTTTGTTGCGTTTCATTTGGCTGTATGTTAAACAGGAGATCTATTGGCAGACGTGGAGATCGTCCATAGAGCAGATAATATGGAGCAAAGCCTGTGGAGTCACTGCGGGTGCAGTTATATGCATGGACCATCTTGCATAATGACTTTTTCCAGTCAGCCTTTTGCGCACTTGTGAGCGTTCGGAGCATAGACAGCAGCGTTCGATTAAATCGCTCTGCCTGTCCATTCCCTTGTGGGTGGTAGCAGGTTGTGAGGGACCCTCGCACGTGACAACACCTCTGCAGTTGAGCCATCAGCTGGTTTTCAAATTCCTTCCCCATGTTGTGGTGGATTTTCTCTGGGAAGCCAAAGCGAAGAGCAAAGTCATCACATAGTTTTTCCACTACTGTTTTTGCAGATTTGTTTTTTGTGGGGTAGGCCTGTGCAAAGCGAGTGTAGTGGTCCATTATCACCAGAATATACTCAAAGCCTTGCTTACCGGCCTCTAGATGCAGAAAATCGACTGACACTAGTTCGAAAGGACGTGTTGTCACAACGGGCATCAGTGGTGCTCTGGCTGCTCTCTGTGGTCGTTTTGACTTTAGACACTCACACACTTGGGTCACAAAATGTTCTGTCCTGCTGCATTCTGACCCAGTAAAACCTGTCTCGAATCAGATTCAGAGTCCTTTCGACCCCCAGATGACCCATCTCCTTGTGTAATTCTTGAAACACTAACAGATGGTGTTCTTTTGGCAAAACTAGCTGAGACTTATTTCTTGCTTTTCTGTATAAGATCCCATCATCGCTGATTTACAGTTTTCGCCACGGCCTCAAAAGCACCCTGACATCTGCAGGCTCAGTTTTCGCCACTTCTCTCGGGGGGAATTGATCTTGGCTTTTATAATACATGACTCGCTTGATGAGAGGGTCTTTCTTTTGACTTTCTCTGATCTGTTCTGGTGTTAGTGGGGCAGGCAATGAGGATGAAGATGCATCACTTACTAAATCCAGTGTTTTGATGTAAGCTGTGGTTAACCAGACAGATGGGGAATCTTGAAGCACAGTCACTCCCTGAATTGAAGCACTAATCACATCCTGAGTCACCTCCTTTGTGTTTTGCTGCAATAAGTCATTTATGTCCAGTGGCATGCGAGAGAGGCCATCTGCATCTGTATTGTGTTTGCCTGGACGATATTTAATGGTGAAATTGAAATCTGAAAGTTGGGCAACCCACCTGTGACCTGTGGCATTTAATTTGGCGGTGGTGAGAATGTAGGTCAGGAGGTTATTATCTGTATATACAGTGAAGTGAGGTGCATAATACAGATAATCTCTAAATCTTTCACATATTGCCCACTTAAGTGCTAGGAATTCCAATTTTCCTGAATGCATGTGGTAATTTTTCTCAGGTGGGGTCAGTGTTCTAGATCCATACCCAATGACAACCATTTTGTTATTCTGTCTTTGATACAGAACTGCTCCCAATCCTTCCTGGGAAGCATCCACATGCAGAATAAATGGTTGGGTGATCTGGATACCCAAGTATGGGAGGCTCACTGAGTTTATCAATAAGTGTGTTTATTGTCTCTTGATGGTTCTGTGTCCAGTGAATGGGAGTGTTTGATGGGAGGTTACCTTTACTTCTTGCAGTGTTGATTTTCCACCTGTTTTTATGCTTTTCCGATGATGGATTTTCAGGTTGATTTTCAGGTGAACTGACCAGAAGCTGGTAGAGAGGCTTAGCCATTGGAGAAGTTTGGTATGTATGTTCGAAAATAGGAGAGGAATCCCAGCATTTTTCTCAGATCTCCTACAGTTGTGGGGGTTCTCTCCTTCAAAGCTTGAACTGGTGCCACTTCTGCCGGATCCATCGTGTAGCCCTCACCAGAGACAAGACGCCCCAGAAATCTCACTTTTCTTTTAAACACCTCACACTTCTTTGGGCTCAGCTTCACTCCATGCTTCTGGTATCTTTGCAACACAGTTCTCATGTGGTTGAGATGATCCTCAAAACTTGGACTGTGAACTAAATTGTCATCCAGATAGGGCTGGCATATCACATCCCTTAAACCAATCAGGCACTCCTCCATGCTTCTTTGAAACTCTGCTGGGGCAGCACTCAAACCAAAGGGGATTCTGGTCCACTGGTACAGACCCCAGGGTGTTATAAAAGCTGTTAAGGGCTGACTTTTCTCATCCAGGAGCCCTTGGTGGTAAGCCTTCCCCTGATCTAATACAGAGAACCAGGAGCTGCCAGTTAGAGAATCCAGCATGTCTTGGATTCGGAGAATGGGGTGGCGGTCAGGGTCGGATTTTCTGTTTAATTTCCGGTAGTCACAGCACAACCTCAGAGTCCCATCTTTCTTTCTTACACACACCACTGGTAATGCATATGGAGAACGTGACTGAGTTATCCAGCCTCTGTTCAGCAGATCTTGAAGGTATTCTTTAACTTCCTGATGTAATGGTTTGGGAACTGACATATATGTTTTCTTCACTGGAGTGGTGTCATGCAGAGTGATATGAAGTTTCAAAGAGGGAATTAAACCTATGTCATCTTCATGACATAGGTTTATCATAGGCAGATGCCTATGATAAACCTATCATAGGCGAATGCATGACACTCTTCTCTCAGTATCTGTCTCACAGTCTGTCTTTGTCTTTCCGTTAAGTGGCTGAGGTCGACTGGAGGGTCCCACTGTGTTGGCTTCTGTTTTTCTGCTTTGCTGTTGGTGATCAGGAACTGTGCTGCAGCTGGCTTTGCTCTGGGTGAGGTGTCATCTTTCCCAGTGTTGTATAGTAACGAAGTAAAAATACTTCACTACTTTACTTAAGTATATTTTGGAGTACTTCATACTTTCCTCGAGTAAGAAAATTTTTGATAACTTTCACTTTTACTTCACTACATTTCCGAACTTAATTGCATACTTTTACTCCGATACATTTTCAATGTGTGGTTTAGTTACTCGTTACAAAAAAGCGAGAGAGAAACGCAAATGTTTTGACTCAACCTACTGATTGACTGCAACAAAGTCGGTAGCCCACTTGCCTGGGCTTGTTCATCACCACCAATAGGATGCACAGGTTTCACCTCCCCACTACGTCAGAAAGTCCAGCAAACAGTCTGATTGGTTAGTGCTCCGTTTGTGTAGGTTTGTGCAGCTTTGGTTTCCGAGATATTAAAATGATTTTTTAGGTCATCCAGAGTTCACCATCCCCGCATTTTGCTCCAAAACAAACCAAAGTGGGCTGGTTCGTTAGTGCTCCGTTTGTGCAGGTTTGTGCCGTTCAAACAAATGCAGCAAAGTTGTTTTCAATTTGGATTTTGGCTATTCTGATATCCGGTGTGAGCGGTGCCTAACTCGAGGTTGATCTGATTCATGAACGCTAATTTGGGCCAGCCGTTCTCTAGGTCTCCCCTTCCTCAAGGTGTCGGAGTTTCACTCAGGGAGAGTCAACAAATTTTACATCCAAACTCTCCTGAGAAACTAATGGAAATAGATTTCTTGCCTTCAAACTGACACAAAATTCATTTTACTTACTCTTTAAGTAAGTAATGGATGGCCTAAAAAATAATTTTTAATATCTCGGAAACCAAAGGTCTGTACCTTTCTCCCATTAAATACCAAGTTAACAAAAAAGCTCTCCCTCTTCAGATGCCAAATAAGCTGCATTTCTCTCCCAATTCTATTTTTCTTTTGCATAATGACCAGTTGTGTGCACCTATAGTTTGTGAAGTAGAGTAATCGTAACGGCTTTTTTTCTTCATGTTGGCTGCATTTTCTGTACTATTTATTTTTCTCATTTTCATCACTGACCTTACTTAAAGGGAAAACTTAAGGCTTACAAAAACTTTATTTTCTGTCCTGGAGGGTATTCTAAGAAGCTGGTTCAGTTGTAAAGCAGGTTAAGTTAACCTTGTGGTTTAGGTAAAGCACCTAATTTTCTTAACTAAATGATGCTGCAGGTTTATCTATTAGCAGGTTTCATTTTGCCTGCACTTGGTTGTGTTCATTATTTTAAGTGTATTTAACAAGTTTACCAAAATATAAAAAATGTCTTTCAAACTGCATTTACCTTGTTTTACTTTTTACTTATACTTTTCATTACATTACTTGAGTTCATCCATTTTTACAGTACTTTCCATACTTAAGTACAAGACATTTCAGATACTTTAATACTTTAACTCAAGTAACATTTCAATCAGTGACTTGGACTTTTACCAAAGTCATATTTTGGAGCGGTACCTATACTTTTACTTGACTCCGAGATTTCAGTACTTTATACAACACTGATCTTTCCGTTGTTCACCATCAGTGATGTTCAACTGTTGTGCACTTACAGTATAAGCTGTCTTTACTGATTCTAAGTGACCCAGGGCTGCACGCTGATGTAGAGTGACATCATACTTATTGGTGTTGGAAATTGGAATTGAGACAAATGCTGAGCTTTCCTTAGGAACTGTTATGAGACCCTCCTCACCAACGCTGACACCTTCTGGCAGCACCGAGTCCTCCAAAGGAACAAAAAGAAGGTCCTCTCCTCTGAACTGAGTCCCAGTATTAACTCTAACATGGATGATGGTGATTTGTCCAGCTGTTAATTTGATTTGACTTCTCCCTGTATGCACAAGACCCACATCAACCTGACTATCTGATGTCTGAATTAGTTTGACAATTGTCTGTGCAGTTTGGACAGTTACCCAAAGGCTCCACACACATTTTGGATGACTTCAGATTTTCTGTGTTTAAGTGTGTTATCTCCTAGAACTTCCTCTATAACATTGTAGCCAATTTTTAGCCGTTGTGCCACACCGGAATCACTTGACACAAGTACTGGTACCAACAGGGGGTTCTGCTGAGAGTGAGTCTTTACCCAGTCTAAATTCCACTTCCACCCGGCTCAGAAAAGGAATTTGTGTCTGATTTGCTGCAAATCAAGCCCAATAAGTGTATCCACCTCCAGTAGTTCATTCAGAGGTCTAACTCGCTGGTGTGGTAAGTGTAATTGTCTCCATTCTTCATTAATGAGACATGCCTGGGCACCAGTGTCCCATAATGCTTCTACTGGACTGGCATCCAGCCGACAATGAACAAGACATCTCTTACCTATGAGGTTCAGAAGTTTCTGTCTGCTCCGTGGATTCATGTAGTGAGTTGTTGGGGTAGATAAAAGTTCAGCATGGGAGCCTGTTTTGTTTGTGGTGGGACTTAGTGTTTTGTGTTGGGCTACTGAGGGTCCTGGCCCAGCAGCCCTGCCTAGTTTCCCTACTGTCCCCTGTTCTGACGGCAGCTTCTGGCAAGGTGTCCTCCTTGACCACACTTATAACAGTGAGTACACATCACCCCCGACTGTGCTTCTCGACAGGCTGAGCAACCTCTGGGTCTGCTGTAGCTGCGTGTGGTGGCACTCTCTATCTGATGTTTCTTAGTAACCTCCACTGTTTCCAACACCAATTTCTTTAGTTCTAACATTTCAGCCTTCAGTCCTTCGATGAGTTTAGTTGTTCCTGCTTCCTGTTCTGTGTTCTGACTTTTCTTGGCCCCTTTCAGTACACCTTTGGTTATTACTGCATCCCCTACCTCACCTCTGGTTACAGCTTCTTCCATGGAAGCAGGTTGGAACTCATTTATGCGTTCGTCAGCTCTGAGTACATTTATTTTTGGGAACCTACTCACTGCACCTTTTCTCAGTTTTTTTTGCCTTTCTTGTTCCAAGTTTGCAGCTTCACTCACCTGCTCAATTAGGACCTCATCGGATACTGCAGGATTAGTCAGGTAAGGTTTTAGTTGGAATTTTTCTGCATCGCTTAGCAGTCCAGTGTCTATGGAGCGCAGAAATTTTCTTTGTATCAGTTCTGGACTGAATTGTTCGCTTTCATCCTCTTCTTTTGATTTCCAGAGCATTTTCTCTTTCAGTTCTATAGCTCTAAATAGGAAGTTCTGTGCAGATTCTTTTGGATCTTGTGAAATGTTCATCAGCTGATGAAGGAGGTCAGAGGAAGAGTCAACTTTAAAATGACTTCTTAGAATAATTCTCAGAGTAGACAATGTCAGTCCTGCTTTGATTTCCAGCATGTCTCTCAGATGGAGCCCTGGGCTTATGGCCCGTATGACTGCTTCCAGGATCTCAGTCTCTGAATATCCTTTCCTCTGCCCAGATTCAATTTGGTTAATCAGGCTCGTATAGGACAGTTTATCCCTCTGACCAGCTTCTCCAATCTGCCCACAAATCCGAAACTCCCGCCTGAGGGTCACTTCTGGTATTTGAGGTGATGGAGCACGGTGTGGTTCAGTCTCCTCCATATGCACCGTCATGCTCAGTTTTTTTTCTAAAAGCCCAATTTCCTCCTCAATCCACTGTCGGGCTTTGTTTTGTTCCTCCTGCAATTCTTTTTACTTGCCTTTTAGTAAGTTTAATTCACCTTTGTTAGATTGTGTCTGTTCTGGTGTTCTGGCACCTTCCAACGTCCAAGATTCCATGAAGGTGATTAAATTCTGGAGAAACTGTTGAAACGATTCCGGTTCTTCCTCATTTCCGATATCATCAAGTGTCGACTCCACTAGTCTGATGAGGGAACGCAGAGTTTGGCCAGTAAACCCTCCTGAAGGTTCATCACTCTTGAGGCGTTTACAAACTAAAATCAGCTCTGACTTCTCCAACATCAGCAGCGTTCTGCTCACTTTGTCTTGAAGCTGCTCCATCGGTATTTCCTCCTCCGACTTCGGTTCGTCTCGTTTGGATTAGTTACTTTTAGTTGAAACTCCTCCAGGGTCTGGCTCGCCAAAAATGTAGCGGTGATACAATCAAACGAGCTTTTGTGATTGATTCCGCAACATTTTAATTTAATATTCGTTACAAAGTAACTGTAAGCGTATCGCTACACAGCCGTTAGAAAACAAGAGACACAGCACACCACAACCGTTCCAACCGCCGTCTCCTGGCAACGGCGGAGGGATATTAACCCCCCTCCGCAACCACGTCGAACTGCGACACAACTCGTAAATACAACACACAATAAAACCCAAAACAGTATTAATTTACTACAACTATTCCATGAAAATGGCTTGTGCGCCACATAAATCAAGATGGCTATACTAGCTTTGAATAACCCATTTGGTGAATAATATGGTGCCTTAAATATTTATTGAGAACTTGTTTATATTAGGTTTTTTTACATTCCATGTCAACTAATTTATATGGTGCATATTTATTGGATTTTGTCATGGATGTAATTTATATTTATTGAATATGCATATTGACTGAAAATTATTGTTTGGAATCATTTATAGTGCAAAGAGTGCTACTTATGAATTTGTGTGCGCACCAGAATGTTTTTATTATATATATATATTGAGAAAATGGTCCTGTTTTATTATTCAGGCCAGGTTTTGATGGCAAGCTGAAGGCCTAGAGCCCAAGAAAAGACTGCATTTTTGTGCGTGAAGACTTCTGATTCTCCTGCCAGGCTGGTAGGAGGCTCCTTTCAGCCAACAAACAATTTGTCCCCACTCTGATCTGACTTATGTCAGTCCATGTCCTGCAAGTATTTTATAATTCCCTTGCTTGGGATCTCCAACCAATCCCAGCTTTGGGTGGATGAACTGAAGGGTGTGGGTTCATCAATTATGGAACTGTGGGATTGATTTAATTTTGGTTTTTTTGGTTCTCTCTTGCGCATTTTATATGGCCATTCAGATGTTTTCACTGATGTAAATATTTATATAAATTTTCTCACTATAAATACAAGGCACTCGCAACTGCAAACTTCTAGTCAGTCTGCGCCTTCACGGGCTATACCTTTCTTCTGAGAAAACTAGCCCATTGATCTTATTGGTCAAAAACCATTGAACTGATTTAGAATATAGTATACTGTTGGATTTACAGATATGTTACACATGGAAAAAAAATGTTTTAAGTGAAGTAATTTGCCAGTGGAACTAGTACATGTTCATCAATATAAAGGGCACAATTTGTTGGCATGCCTGGTAAAATTTGTAAAAACCCACACAGGTAGTTTATTTCATTTATTTTTTTGCAGTAGTTTAACCTTGAAAATCTCACAAAAATCACACTATTGCATGTCTGCTTTCTATTTCAAGGGACCAAAAACACTGAATGTCCATCATCACCTTACAGTAGCTGTGGACATGTGCAAAATTCTTTGATCATATTAAAATGTAATCTGATGAAATAATCCAAATTTACCATTCATAAGGGCACAAAGTTAATCTGATCGTAACCTGGTGCTTAGAAGTACCAGGTATTATTCAGTATCTGACTTGCAGATTTGTAAAATTTCCATAAAAAAAACATAAAAGAAGTTGTACTTCTGTCTGTGATGAATCTATAAACCTTCAAATACAACAGTGTGTTCGTTCTGTATCTTCTGAGTGCCCAGAATGGACCTGCAGCAGGTTCTAATACCAACAGCAACACATGCTGGAGGAAATAAACATTCTTCAAAGTTTTGACCTAACAGACCAATCAAAATGTGACTGCATGAAGTATGTGGGCTCAGCCTTGGACAAGAAAAGCATCATTCAGGAAACATAGCAAAATAAAAGCATTGTTACTAATGTTCTTTTAAAAAATTAATGCTAGAAAATACTTTATTCTGGTCCCCCAAAAATATTTTGGCCCCATAAAAGAATTTCAGCCCCCCAAAATATTTTTTTTTTTTGCTATTTTACTAATTAAAAATACATTTTCAAAGAATTTAACACTTTGAATCCACAAAATACTTTTTTACTTTTCCCCTGTCTTCATGCAGCTTCAAGAAGTGTTCCCTTAGTTTTGCCGGTGGAGACTAGAGTTGTTCAACTTGGCGTTGCTCATCATGCAGGTGGGACTCTGACTCCCATCCCGTTCCGTGATGCACATGAATCCATGATGTATATCAGGGGAGCTCAAACTTTTTGAGACCAAGATCTACTTTTTCTTTCACCAGCTGGCTGAGATCGACCTCATGACATGAAGACGAAAAAATTAAATATTAAACCCTATTGACTCATTTTCTATGCGAATATACATCAGAAACGATAAAGTGATAGAAAACCTAATGCGGTTTCTTCCTCAGTGAGATTCTGACACTGGGTCAGCGAGTATCAGTCAGTTATGGTAGATCTGAAATTTGGTTTAATGACGTCAATATGAGAAGCTACAGACTGATTGAAGGAACCAAAGAGCTCTGCAAAGGTAAAGGCAAACCTTCTGAATCTGGGATATAATTAATTTAATTTCACATAATTATCATGGTAGAAGCCATTTGTTTGTTAAAACTTAATCAAATATATTTGTCTTATTTGATGTTGTGACGTTGACTGTAAATGAACGAGGTCATTAGTTCAAGTTTGTCGTTTATTGATCGTTCAGAAACTCCAGCGGCTGTGATGAACCACAGCAAAGGTCAACAAAGGTGAAACAGCCCGAACAGGTGATCAACTCAAAACCACTCACACCTTTTTACTCTCCGTGATAGGTATTTTCTCAACCTACATAAAAAGAGAACCACAGACAACATTTGAGTTTTCAAGCAAGTCTTTTGCAAAAGGAGAAGGCACAGCAAACCACTTCCTCAAGGTGTCTGCCAGGCGTTCTGACTTTCTGCATCAGAACTGGTCCTTTATTATAAAGCATAGCAGGAAAGGAATGTGGAGGGAGGCAGTTTAAGGAGTATCCCAAGATAAGAAGTGGCTGCAGCTTCAAGATCTATAAGCAGCTGCAGCTCCAAAGTCTAACAAGTTCCTTTTCTCAGGGATGTGAATACTACATCTATTAAAACTACAAATGTAAGAATGATAAAACAATTATTCTAACACTCTGTCTCTCTTTATCCCCCGCAAGCTGAGCAGAGATTACATTTAAAACATAACATTCAGTCCGTTACAATATTAGGTTTCCAGGTTTGATATTTAGTTCTCGATTTTTAAAAACAAGCCTCTCATTCAGTACTCAGCGCTGGTTGAGTACTGAATTTAAACTCCTGCTCTGCTAGTCAGTCAGTCTTTGAGTCGCCTTTTTTTTTTGTTAATGAATTTGAAACGCACTGAATTGTGCAACACCTAGTTGAAACTAATTACTGATTATTAATTTTAACACTTTTTGTTGATTTTTTATTTTATTTTATTTTTTTACAATTTTTATTATTATTCTTTGATGAAGCTACAAACGTTTTGGATCTTAATGAATATTTTTGATAAGCCTGTCAGAAGAGGAAGTGCTGGTCTCAGTGTCCTGGAGGCCTTCAGTTTGTCACCTGCTGCGGAGATCGACTCAAAACCTACTACGTATTGAGCAGCACCTCTATTGTACATATTCGTCCAACCACTTTCTTTTTTTGCTCGACATGTTTAGTATGGATTAAAAATTCTGAGAAAGAAACCACACGATGTACAACTACGACAGCCATTGAATACTGCACGCACTCAATTCCCCGCAGCACTGATTGGCCAAGCAATGCCATGTGATCCTCTGCAGCAAGTGATGGCCAAACAGCGCGTCATTACTACCTTACACAAGTGTGTCTTTACGTCCGCGGCAGAGGATCCGCCGAACTCCTGGAACCGACTCATCG
The DNA here is from genome assembly GCA_922788865.1 of Poeciliopsis turneri. Lineage (NCBI taxonomy): Eukaryota > Metazoa > Chordata > Actinopteri > Cyprinodontiformes > Poeciliidae > Poeciliopsis > Poeciliopsis turneri. Next base: position 259,174 of record CAKLNU010000552.1, on the reverse strand, counting down.
AACCAAGGTTAAGAACCACTGACTTAGAGCTATAGATTCAACCCGTTGGAATGAAACAAGCTTTTATGAGCGGTGTGATGCTGTGAGAGTGGAGTCAGCTGCACATTGTTTGAAAAAACAAACCACCATCAAACTCCTACCATTTACTGTTGTCTTCTATGTAATTCTTGCTGCTGTTGCTGTTGCTTGTGCTTTGTGTTTTCTAAAATCGCTGAAGAATACTGCTGAATCAAACCAAATTAACATAGCCCAAGGATTATAGCATGTTTTTTCTTGCAACCACCCGATGGTGAGTTGTTTATTTTACATACTTTGTTCTTTTTAGTATGTAGAAATCCATCCATCCATCCATTTTCCGTCACCCTTCTCCCTAACGGGGTCGGGCAGTATGTAGAAATGCAGTGGCAAAATGTCCACAAAAAAATCAATGTATTGGCGACTTAAAAATGGTCTTATAGATTAAAAGATCATTCTCCTTCTTTTTTATTTTTGTGGTTGAAAAGATGACAAATTCTAAAAGAATTAAATAAGCCCTTTGATTATATCCTAAAAGTACTACTTTTAGGATATAATCCTAAAAGTAGTTTCTTTTTTGATTGAGCAAATGTTTATTTTTTGATTGAGCAAATGGCCTATAGAACTGTGGAATTGGTTAATTTATTGGAAGCTGTGCAACAAAACAATGAATTGTTGTATATTGAAACAATACTTATTTATTGACTTTAAAGTCAGTTAAACTTGAAAGTTATATTTGAGCTATAACTTGAAATTCATTTGAAAGATTCCTGAGAAAGGCTTTATGGATAACATTTTAACACCGTTTAATCGTGAATGCTAATTCCTTTTTATTTATGACCTTGTACACCACACCAATGGCATCCTGGACTCCCTCTTATGGTACCACAGTTTCTCTATCCTGTGCTTTTTCTAGGTTCACAAAGACAATGTGAAGCTTGGTTTTTTCTGTGCCATTTTATTAGAACTCTGAGAGCATCTGTTGTGTAATTTCTGGGCATGATCTTAGCCTCACTTTAACAACTCCCTGCACTTCATTATGTGGCTCATCAACTTTATCCCTCTGTAATTACTACAACTCTGTACATCCCTGTGGTCTTGAAAATTATACAAGCATGCTCCTCCCCCAATTACTCAACATTGTCCAGAACTTTGTCAAACTTGCTGGTCCAAAACACCACTGTGCTCTTTACGAGGCATCTCCATAACTATACAGTTGTGTCATTTGGACCAAATGTCTTTCCACACTTAATATTCTTCAGAGCAGCATCTAGCTCCATCCTTACTAATTTTCTTTCCTTCCTCTTCTTCCATTTTCCATCCCCTCTGTCCTTCTCTCTCTCTCATTTTTCTCATTCATCGGCTGTCCAAAATTCTCCTTCCTTTTTTTAACGCTCTAGCTTTTATCAGCGTGACCTGCAGCCAATATCTCTCTAGCTTAAAGAGAGGGATAGATCATTTTCACTTATTCTCTGACCTCTCACATTGGTCTTCAGAAGTCTTCTCCTTCTGAAGAGCAGAAGACTTTGCTGCTGCTCTCATTGCTACCGTCGTTCTTTTAATACTTTCCAGCACCCCATCATTCCACTCCAGCTTTCCTTGTCTTCTTTCCTTTGATATGAACTTCCTTCACTCACTTTCCTCCCAGTTCATCTGACCACCTTAGCCATCCTTTCTCAGTCCTCTTGTAGCAATCCACTACCCTTCCTCAGCTCCGACCTGAATTTTCTGCAACCTTTATTCTCCAGTTCCAACTTTTTAATCCTCAGGCCTGCCTGTACTCTATTCCTCTTCCACTTTCAGTCATGCAATCCTAATTTGCATGACTCTCCCTGTACTCCTTTCTGATCCTTAACCTTTTTCATGTGGCATTTCCTGCAAAGGATATTGTCCACTTGTTTGTCCTGCGTCTTCTTAGAATATGTGTTGATCACCTTCATTTTCATCCTCTTTGCAAAATCCATAACCCATACTAACCATCTGTTCCTCTGACATCAGACCTTTTGGATTTGATTTTTTTTTCTTGCTGTAGAAATTTTTTCATCTATTAGGAGAAACAACAATGAAGTATGAGTCACCCATTTTTGAAAAGGCTTCATGTATTTAGTCAAGTTTAATGAATGGATGCTTTTCAGTAAAGACAATGGATGATTGTGGTTCTATGGATTACAAAATTAAAATGAAAGCAAATAACATGACTAATAATTTTTTATTTTTCTAAAAAATTGAAAGTGTATGGATCAAACATCTGAGTTGGGTGGTATGGGGTTATAGGACCCCATTCCTATGAACAACCCTATGTGTCCTCAGAGGACCCTATGTGTAACGCCATCTTTAGTTGCGCAGATCTGACTGAAAGGTGTAGTATTAACCAGTTTGTAGAATCAGAAGGAGGTACGACATGGAGTCATGATTGGGTGAATAATTAATACAACTATTGAAAAAGGGGTTTGTTGATACTGCTATTTATTGCAGTGGCAATAATAATAATGATAATAATAATAATAATGATGATAAACCAAAACAACAACAAAAAATAAAGTTCTCAAAAGAAAAGAGGAAACAAACCAACAAAACAATTATAATGATAATCAGTGACACTTCAACCCAATAGAGTCCACACGAGGTCCACAATTGAAGGGAGAATAGTTATTTTCCCTTTTTAATACTCCTTAGAGTCAGTTCAGTTCCTATATGGAAGGTGTAGATCTGTATTCCTACCACCAGATGGTGGGTGGGTAGCTCACCATCTTCCATCATCCAGTGAAGGGGTCCGGAAGAAAAAAAACCTGACCTAAAAGGCCAGCAAACACACATTAAGTTCATATATATATAAATGTTATTTTTATACAAGTAAAAAAAATAATTCAATACATATTTGCTATGTTTTGTCAACTTCATAATAATAATTTTAAAAATCCTTTTAAAAAGTGCACTTTATAATTCAAGTTAAAAGTTTCTTAATTGACATAATTAGCAGTCGTTACAAACAACTAATATTTAATCAAATCAATCAATTTAAAAATGTGATTGATCAAAGTAGCTACAAACAAATCATGTTGGATACCAGACTTCATTGCTGCATCAGCATAGAAAACAACACCAACAAAGAAATCATGAAAAATAATCAAATCTAAAGTTAAAAGGGAAACCTTTAAGTATTAAAGGTGTGATCTTTAATTCAGCTGCAACAGTGTGACTTGTCATTAAGTAAATAATTCATAAATAGACTAAATGATGTGGCCACTGATTGTCGAGTTGGTAGCTAATGCTAACTGGCGGAGCGTAGCAAAGATAACGCCCTACTACAAATAACTGATATTAACGGATAGTAACGGATTGTCTGAGGAGGTGGATGCAATGGTAACTCGTTCAAATCAGGAAGGTATACCAGCTGTTAATAAATCACAACCTGGCGAATATTGCAATGGGAGGGAAATATTAGCGGCGCTATTATTGCAGATACAATACAACGTCAAGTCAGATGGTATTTAACAACTCACCACAAATCTTCAAAGCTTAGAGATTAAATGAATGATGAGTCGATTTAAAACTTCAAGTTGTTTTATCAACAACCGACTCGACAACCAACAGTGAGCAGCAGCCAACCTGGAAACACACATGACAATGAACTTAAAGGGATGGGCTTAAAGGGAAGATGATTGGGTCATGTCGGTCACATGGGTTACATATGGGTCTCATAAGGTCCTCAGAGGCCACAGTGCATAAAAATCATGCACTGTGGCTGATTTTTATGAATAAGACAGGTCTTGACATTTGGCTCTTACTCATGTGGTTCCCAAATCCCATTGTTGTTTATCTTCAGTTTTGGTGTACACTGTGAGTTCGTGCTGATCTAATTGCCTCAGTGCAGCTGTTATAACCAGGTAATTTGTGTTTTTTTTCTGACATTGCATCAGAATTCTGCTATTTCTTTTTAATATAATGTAATGATAAGCAATTTGTATTGCTGTATTTTTATGAGAGTATTTGTCTTAAGGAGTTTTGCTCTCTGTATAAAATGCTATGATAAATCAATTTTAAAAAGCATCAAATCACAAACAAAATAGCCAGTTCCAAAAGGTTAGCATGTTAGAAAGGTTGGCATCATGAGCCACTTCAGACATATGTATTCACTCTTCCTTCTCCCGACTCCACTCAATTTATTGATTTTTCCTTTTCTTTTCCAGAAATGTCACAAAAATGTTTCCCTTTTGTGCCTGCAGCCATTGTAGACCAACTGCTGCTGACATTTCCTTTATTTCTTTCAGTGCTATCAACGATTAATGGTGACCTTTGCCTGTGTGGCTGAAAGCAGGTGGTCTTCCCCAACCTGGAGAAATAAAGCTATTTGTGCTAGGATTTAAAAGTCAATTTAGAGAAGTCCACCCTTATTATCCTTTTGTAGTAGCCAAATGTTTCATGTATTCCTATCAGGCCGAAGCTGTTGTGAAGGCCCACATTGCACAAAGCATTCTAAAACAACAAAAAAACAATGGTTTATTGTATTGGATGGGGGTAGGGTCATTGGTGCTTTTTAGTTGCACACCTGACCAGAATATGGAAGAAGCCTGTGATGGCTTCTATGCTGCCCATTATTGTTAAAGCACTTTGATGGATGTACTTGGTGTCATGAATGAGGTGTCCTCATGACACCTCAAGGTGTCATGAGGACTGATGCAGCTGGACCCAGGGTTGAGGTGCAAAATTTATGGTTTTAATGATAATAAACAAGGTGTTCAGGCAGCACAGGTGAGCAATCAGACACTGGTAACACTGGAAACATGACTGGAACACGACATGGTGGTAATGACATCTAGACAAGGACTTAACAGGGAACATTACCTACACTACATTACACATTACTCACCTTCTTAAATGAATAATTAATTTAGATAAAAACAATTTATTTCAGTAACTTAATTCGCTAAGTGAAACTTGTCACATATAATGTAGAATGTTTCTAAGCCTTTATTTCTGATAATTATGGGGATTTCCTGCTTATAGCTGACAATAATTACTAGGATTAGAAAATTAAATCAGACCAATTAAAAGTTTGTTTTCAATACAGAAATGTGGGCCTAATGAAAAGTATATTTAATACCTGATAAAAGGTTATTTTCATTTCATATTTTAATCTGATGATATATTAGAGTGTGCCTCATCGGAACACATTCTAATGCATTAACTATGACTGTAGGATTTATAGAAGCCGATGACAACAGTAACAGTAAACATCTAGCTCGTCTTCCTAACTGCTTTAAAACTTGTTGGGTTTATTTGACTGCCAGGACTACACATGGCAGAGCGCTGCTTTGAGAGCAGTCACAATAATAACACTTTATGCATCTACTTCGAACATCAATGGAGAAAACATTTTTAAATAAAAACCCTTTCTGCGTTTAAAGTGCCCTGAATTAAATCAAGTTAAAGCAATTTACAGGGTCCTCTTATGCTAATAAAAACGCATCATGAATTCTGGGTACATTGTGTGTTCAGGTTGCCCTACTACTGTAGTGACAGCTTTCCATACACAAGACATTGTGAGGGTTTTGGTGAGACTGTGAAGAATTAATAAATATGAAAAGTTCGGTTGCCACCTGTAATAATAGTTACATTGTTGTTGAAGTTGAACCGTTAGACAGGCTGAATTTTCACAAAATTAAACATACAAAATGTCCATATAGTTACATATTGTCACGTTCCTAAAATAATGGCCTAAGACGGTCGTTTTTTGCCAAAAGTGATTTTCTGCCTTTTTTGGAAACAAAGAAGCAGTAATTTTTATTTTTATCTTTTGCTTATATGACAGGATTTTAGGAATGTTGAATGTGTATAGGTAGAAAAGTTACATTTACCTGGGTGGCATTATTTTATATCAAAATTCAAATAGGTCATCTTGAGAGTCTATTCTGCATTCTTTATGTCTCAAGAAGAATAACATGGTTTATCCACAGTTTGTGAAGCACTTTTCCCTTTTTCACAAAACAGTTTGACAAATGGGAGAAGTTTCTTTTACCTTTCCTGGATTTCCTTTTGATATTGGTCATTCATCCCGTAAGAAGTTCCTTTTAATTCCCCTCCACGACTTTTGAATTCCTTTGCTTAAAATGTTCCAATTTGGCTACAATGGGTCTCGGTTTAAGAGTTTTTAGCATCGACAGCAAGACAGTTTGAGTGCAGATTACTGAAGTCTTTAATTGATTGTTGTGGGTTATCTTGGGGTTTTTCTGGTATTCCACTGAATACATGGAGTGGACATGCTGAGTACATGTCCACATGCTACAGCATGATACATGCTACAGCATGTGGACATGTAGCTCTGGATCCAGACATGTAGCTCTGCTACATGGTTTCTTTCATTATTTTATTTTCATTTGATATGATTTCAACTTGGGAGGTAAGAGCGTTGACAGCATGTTTGAGTTCTTTATTTTCACTTTGGACTGTTTCGAGCTGTGTCTGGGTAAATTCAAGGCTAGCTTCAAGTTCTTTAATGTCCGAGTGTAATACTTAAGGATGGATAGTTTGTTGTTTATGGATTTGAGTACACTGACCTCAATAGTCGTAGTTGCCACCTCGTCTCTCTCGGTGGACCAGTCCCGTTGTGCTAGTTTTTGTGCAGAAATCATGCCGCACAGCTATAGAAACACTTGTTCAGGTAGCGTTCAAGTTGATCCAGAATGATAAGTGGGGATTCGCAGGGTGTAATTGTAGATTACTCATCTTCGATTTTTACCCTCTTTCTTTTCTTTCGTAGTATTCATTTTCCTCTAGTGACAGGGCTCCGCCATGATGAGCCTCCAGTTGTCTCGGGACGTTCAGTCTCACAGCCTCTCTCCTCGCAGTCTTCTTTTTTTTACTTCTCTCCATTTTCCACGTTTTTGAAAATATCTGTGACGCCTGGTTAATTAGAGAATAGAAAAATAATTCAAATTAGAAAATAACTGCCAAGATTAAAAGAAAAAAGGATATCCTAATTCAAATATTAATCAGTTTAATTTTTGTTGTGACATCAATTGACTATGTTCTGCGTTTTGTTTTGAATATATACTGTACCTACATGTTTGTTAGTTTATGTTTGCTTTGCTTGTTTGTTCCCCCTGTTTGGTTATTTGATTTGTATTGATGTTTGTTCTAATTAAAAAAAAAAAGTGAAGAAAAAATGTCTGAGGTACTGTGTTCTTTATGTCTCAAGAAGAACAACATATTTCTGAAATGTTAGTTATTCATGACAAAAGTTTAAATGTGGTAGAATAAGATTAGAAATGCTCGTTGCCATATGCAATGGTGTGTTATGGTTTTTCTTTAAGAACAGTGCTTTCAGCAGCTAACATCTCTGCAAACGCCACACATGCTGGACACCAACTGTTTAGACTTTTACCTTCAGATTGGTGCTATGGATCATTATTTGGTTGTGTCTGATGAAGACAATGAACACCTTCGAGCTTAGAGTCTGAGTGGTCAGATACTCCACCGTAAAATGCACGCACACACACACATGCACACGCTTAAAATTCAGGACAAAGTGTTATTTTTGCATTAACCTTGGCCAATAAATTATGATCCTGAAATTCTTATACTTATTCTTATATTCTTATACTGATTCATTCTTTCATTCTTTCACCCGAAATGTCTTGCTGGAGATAGGCACCAGCACCCCTCCCCACCCGATGGGTGTATGGATGATTTAGGTGGGGAAATTCTACTAACATTTTGATTGTAATCTTACTGTCAAGTTAACTTAGACTTGCTTTAATATGATCTCTTTAATAGCAGATTTCTTAACATATATATTTAAAAAACTGATTTTCTTCAATGCCTTCATTAAATTAAGTTGTTAGTTTGTCCTTACACCTTCTTTGTTGTGGTTTACTAAACTGATTTGGCATACATGAAAAGAAATGAACCTTTGTTCTCTGAAGCTGAAATAAAAGCTCTGAACAGGCCTTTTTTTATTTTTTACATATGTTCTGTTTTTTAATACTACAGTATAATGATAATGTCCTGAGGTTATCTATGATTGAAAGCACACTGAGCCATACCTTGATGCTTATGAATCACTCTTTTAAATTCAACATGCAGAGAAGTGTTTTGTGAGTTTGAAGAAAGCTCGTGATTTATCTGTGCTAATATAGTCTTCCTATAGAGATCCCTGCTCCCTGTTTCATCCACTCAGATCAATCCTGTGGATGGATGTAAAAGAGCACTTCCAGAAAAAAAGGTTTCCCAATAAGTGAGTCATTTATTTTCAGCTTTTAATTAGCTTTTATGAAGATTGAGCTGGATGGACCCTCAGCTGTGATTTTATCAGTAAACTAGAGGGGAGGAGCTTCCTTGAGAGAAATTTTTGACAACTAGTTAGTAATGGAATGATATAGGACAGAACATTAAACATAGATTCTGCAGTGCTTTTCAAAAAATATTTGTACCCTTTGAACTTTTTCAAAGTATTTGAAAAGAAGTGTACTTTCTATTGATATTGATTAAAAATATGTTTTCAGTCATCTATAAATTGTGACCTTTTTGTACTGAGATTCTGGACCCAAATGGAGATTGTCAAAATAATTGATATTTTGATAAAAACAATCCCAAGAGGACATAATTGGTGTAAATGAATCAGTTTTGATCATTCCAAGATGTCACTCAGTTTGCCCCTTTATTCTCTTATACCATCTGAATATTAATGTTTGATAATCAAGATAGTAAGCTGGTGCTAAACATTAAAATATTTCATAACATGGCATTATAGCATGTTCATATCAGTCTTTATAACACATAATTTCAAGCCGCAAAGGTAAGAAAATGCATTGTTAGAAGGAATATTCTCTATGAACTAGATGAACACAAATAGCTAAAGAAAACCGAAACGCTCATGTGAAAGCTGTGCTGTTGCAGGGTTTCCCTCAACAACCGCAACATACTTGGATGTATTTCACTCTGCTGAGGTTTACTCTAGCCAGATATCCACTGGACAGGTCAGTGCAAAGATCCATTTGTTCAACTGCATACATACTTGGTGTCACACAATAAACTTCCCGGCGGGAAACAGTGTTCAGGTGGAACAATTTAATAGTCGATAACAAGCTGATAGGTTTCAGAGTTGGCGCAACTATTTGCAAGAACGTGACACTGACAGGTGCGTGTTGGTGTAGTGGTTATAAAACTATATTAAACAACGGAATAGGAAAACAAGAGCTAATGATTTGCGATCGATTATTCTGGTCTTTCAAGTTCAGCGCTACAGACAGATAACGAGGCGTAACATTTTGGAGGCACCGCTGGGATTGAGTGAGGCAAAGTTTGACTTCTGCTAGGACCAGACGTCTCCAGCTCTCATTCAGTTCCCTTTTAACTTACTTACCCAGGCCGACGACATCTGCTGGACAACTGTGTGGCAGTCTGAGTTTCTGCAACCGAGGGCAAAAGTAATCTGAGGTTAACCTAATGTGCCAGGAGTGCTGCATCCAAGGTTTAGCAGAAAATACTGCTACAACAGAACACTGATCAGCTACCATAACGAAGATGGGGTCAACTGAGGTAGAGGCATTACAGCTGGAGATAATAGGGCTTTTGTGCACGCTGCCAGCAGAAAGCCTAACAGAACTGTGTGATTTTCTCACCATTGCTGGGTCAAAATTTGAACATGTGACAGGAAAGAATAGGACATCGCTCATCTTAATGATTAGTAATCATCTACAGAGTGATGAGTTCCAAAAGTTAGAGGATTTGGGAAAGTCAGAGTTTCTCTGCTTGAAAGACAAGATAACTGAACTCCAAGTTCAGGCTGCAGCTATCCAAGTAAAGGAACTTAAAGTAACACGACACGAACAACAGAATGAATGATGAGACACTGGGCAGTACATCAACAGAAACCAGACCCTCTCAGTCTCATGTACCATCCCAATTAAAACATGCTCACGAGGAGGATGTACATAAAGGTCCAACTGCCATGTCCAGCCTTGGAATTCTAGCTTCAGTCCTACATCAGACCCCTGCTGTATGGCACAAAGAATTCAAAATATCTGGACAAATTGGAGACCCAGGACAAAAGGATCGCCTCACGTTTTCCAGTCTCGCACGACAAATTGAGCATGGGCTCCTCAAAGGCTTTCCAGAGACTGAGATCGTTGATGCTGTCTTAAGGGCCATTGTCCCAGGGATGCAATTACGGAGCTACTTAGAGGGAAAAAACAACCTTACACTCCCCACTCTGAGAAGAATACTGCGCTGCCATTATCAGGAAAAAAGTGCAACAGAATTATATAAACAACTGTCATCAGAAGCACAGAGCAGTAAGGAGACCCCTCAGAGTTTTCTCATCCGCACGCTAGATCTACGACAGAAGATTCTGTTTGCATCTCAAGAGTCAGAGTCAGGCTTACGTTATGATCCAGTGCTAGTGCAGAACATGTTTCTCCATGCAGTTATGACTGGTTTGTTGAATGATAACATAAAACGTGACCTTCAGCCATCTCTAGAACAAGCTGGTGTTTCTGATGAACTTTTATTCGAAAAATTAAATATTGCATGTGCCTATGAAAGTGAGAGGCAGGACAAGAAAAAAATGCATGCACCACAGCGATCTGTGACTGTTCACTCTGCTCAGTCTGACCACACCACCACTGAGAAGGACAAAATAAGTCAGTCGAGTCACAGCAAGAGCCAAACAGATATTCTCTCAGAACTGCAGGAGATGAAAGCAAACATGACTCTGCTTAAAGATCTGAAAGCTGAAGTGTCTTCTATTAAAGAGTCTATGCAGCAGTCCTCTTATCTGCAGAGGCAGCACCCAAACCCAGTATCAGGACCAGATTGCACACCAGCTCAATCAGCACCAGTTTACCACAACTCATCACAGACACACCAGCCTGCAGTGCATCATGGTTACCATCAAGCTACTCCAGTGCAATACAGCTACTTGCAACCCCATTCAACACATCACAATTATTTACCACCACCCCAAGGACAACATGATCATCTCCCACCCAATCAGAGATATGGAAATCAACGCACCCTCCCCACCACTTCACCACGGCCGAGGAGGAGGTGCTACGCCTGCCAGCAGGAAAATCTGGAGGATTGCATTCACTGCTTCAGGTGTGGCAGCAGTGAACACTTCTCAGCTGGCTGCAGAATGAGGAGATCAGGCCAATTCAGAGGGAGCGCTTTAAACGAGCAAGGGTTACCCCAGCGGGGCAGGGAGTGACCGCGTCATCAGCAGTGCCCCAACACTATGCGCACTGTGGTGCAAGCGGGTTAAAGGTGAGACTGAGACAATGTTCATCTTGTAAGAGTGTGTTATACTGCTCCGAGGGATGTCAACATGAACACTGGGCTGAACATAAAAATCAATGTTCAACAACTTCCTGTAGTGCTGTCCGAGCCACACCACGAAAGGAAAAACAAGTTAAATTTGCTCCACTAGTTGGAAAAAATATCTGGTTGACTGCTATATCCAAGGTCAGCAAATTAGAGCATTGTGGGACTCTGGCTCACAAGTGACTGTAGTCAGTGAACAATGGAAAGCAGAACACCTGCCACATGTGACTTTGAAAGACATTTCTGAGATAATTGAAAACAGTGATACTTTGAATCTCATTGCAGCTAATGGCCAAAACATGCCGTACTTGGGATGGATAGAAGTCACATTCAAACTAGCTGCAGATGGAGTCCCAACAACAGAAGTTGTTGTCCCTTCACTAGTAATTAAAGGCAATAGTCTTGCTCGCCCTATTATTGGTTCAAATGTCATTGGCCTGATAGTGGATACTGAGCTGCAGCAAAGCAAAGACACCAATAAACAGCAGTTAATCAAAGCTGTCCAAGCAGCTTTTGCTGACTTTGAAATGGATGATGCTGAAGTGTTTGTGGCTAGAGTTGCTGCTGAACAGCAATTTTTGGAGTATGATGTCAAGACCACCAGAGGACAAGTACATATCCCAAAACATACATCAGTAAAAGTAGAGTGCCGTGTTATGATAACCCCTCTACAGGAGACCACTCTGATTTTCGAACCTAGTGTCAACCCACAGTGGTCGGAAGGCCTAGAGTTCACTGACACTCTCATAAAACTAAAGAAAGGTACAAAATCATTCATGATTGTGGATGTGCAAAATCCAACGGACCATGACATAACACTCTCGGGAAGGACTGTTATTGGGACAGCACAGCCAGTCCTAGCAGTTTACCCGACGACAATCTTTGAACAGTCCTGCTCCATGCCTCCATTAACAGTAGCTAATGTGGAGATGAAGAAACAACAAACCTCTGATTGTGACTGGGATCCCCCAGTTGATTTGGATCACCTCAGTCCCCCAGAAAGAGATCTGGTTAAACAGATGTTAAGAGAGGAGTCAGGTTCCTTTTCCTGTTCGGATGAGGATATTGGATGCATCGAGAACCTGCGACTGTCCATCTCACTGAAAGACACAGAACCTGTGGCTAAAACTTACCTCTCAGTTCCAAAACCATTATATCAAGAAATGAAGAGCTATCTACATGATCTGATCACACAAGGTTGGGTGCGCAAATCGAATTCCCCCTATTCTTCTCCAGTGGTGTGTGTTAGAAAAAAAGATGGAAGCTTACGCCTTTGTATTGATTACCGTGAGTTGAACCATAAGACTGTACCGGACCGCCAGCCGATTCCAAGGGTACAGGACATTATGGATGGCCTGGGAGGCAACTCATGGTTTTCGCTGTTAGATCAAGGTAAAGCTTACAATCAGGGGTTTATGGCGGAACACAGTCAGCCCCTCACTGATTTTGTGACCCCTTGGGGTTTATATGAATGGATTCGTATACCATTTGGTTTAATGAACGCACCAGCTGCTTTCCAGCGGTGCATGGAAGAATGTCTCGAGGGACTCAGGGATGATATTTGCATTCCATACCTTGATGACATCCTTGTTTTCAGTAAGTCATTCAAAAGCCATGTTGAACATGTCAGAACTGTGCTTAGACGATTGAGAATGTATGGCATCAAATTGAAGCCAGCCAAATGTGAAATGTTTCGGCATGAGGTTCGCTATCTTGGGTGCGTTGTTTCATCAGAGGGCAGTAAAATTGACCCTGCTGATACCATTGCTGTCAGGGCCCTGAAAGACAAACGGCCAGCTACTGTGGGAGAACTAAGAGCCATTATGGGCCTCCTGAGTTATTACCGTCAGTATATTCGAGATTTTTCTCAAATAGCTGCCCCTCTTTATGATCTCATGAGAGCTCCCACAGATTCAAATCAAAGTGACAAATGTGTTACAAGGCAGAGACAGAATAAAAGAAAAACTGGGACCCCCTCCAACCTTCCCATTGTTTGGACAGAAAAACATCAGCACTTGCTTGAGGAACTGTTAGACCACCTAGTGGAACCACCAATCCTCACCTTTCCTGATTTTAGTAAACCCTTTGTACTACACACAGATGCTTCCAATCTAGGTCTGCGGGGAAGTTTTGTACCAGGAACAGGAAGGAAAGATGCGTGTAATAGCATATGCCTCGCGGACACTCACCAAATCTGAAAAAAAACCTACCATTTCCACTCTGGAAAATTGGAATTTCTTGCCTTAAAATGGGCCGTCTGTGAGAAATTCAGAGACTATTTGATTGGCTCGTCATGCACTGTATATACAGACAATAATCCGCTCACTTATGTCTTGTCTACAGCAAAGCTGAATGCAACCAGATGTCAGTGGGTGGCTGAATTAGCAGATTTTCACCTTACCATTCGATACCGACCAGGGAAAGAAAACATCGATGCAGACTGTCTGTCAAGGCTGCCAGTGGATATTAACATCATGATGGAACACTGTACTGAGGAAATGTCATCCCGGTCAGTTCAAGCAGTTGTACAGTCAGTTGAGGACCCAAGTTCCCATGCAGTGTGGTCCATGGCACTTTCTGCTCAATGCAAAGAAATCGACACTTCACACCAAACACTTCTTTCATTGGAAGAGATTTGTCAAGCTCAGAGAGAAGATAAAAATATTGGCCCAGTGATTGAATATCGTCAGTTAAATAAAAAACCTGACAGAAACCAGCTAAAATCACTCAGCAGAGTGAATGGGAAAAACTGACCTTGGATGATGACAACATCCTGCGTCGCAAGACAGCCAAACGAATACAACTTGTTTTGCCTGAAAAATACAAAGCAACCGTTATGAAGGAACTACATGATGGCATGGGACATCAACGGGTTGATCGAACCACTTCATTGGTGAGAGAACGCTTCTTCTGGCCATACATGCAACATGACATTCAGCACTATGTGGCTCAGAGCTGCACATGTATAAAGCAGAAAAAACCAAGCCGAGAGACTAGAGCACCTCTTACTAATATTGTTACAACCCAGCCTTTTGAATTGGTTTCTCTCGATTTCTTGCATGTTGACAAGTCAGCTGGTGGATATGAGTACATATTGGTCATAATTGATCATTTCTCAAGATTTGCCCAGGCTTATGCCAAACATCTAAGTCAGCAAAAACTGTGGCTGATAAACTTTTTAATGATTATGCATTAAAATTTGGATTTCCCCTACGTATTCATCACGATCAAGGTGGTGAATTCGAAAACCAGCTCATGTCACAGCTAAAAAAGAACCTCTGGAGTTTTGGGCTCGCGGACAACACCATACCATCCTGAAGGCAATGGCCAAGTTGAAAGGTTTAACCGTACGCTCATACAAATGCTGAGGACCCTTACAGAGAAAGAGAAGTCCAACTGGAAAGACTCACTGAACAGATTGGTTTTTGCATACAACTGCACGAAATGTGAAGTCACTGGCTTTTCCCCCTTCTTTCTTCTGTTTGGAAGGACTCCAAGACTGCCAATTGATGTACTCTTCCGCTTGACACCAGAAACAGGTACACCTGATCACAGAGAGTACATGCGAAAATGGCGAGAAGGAATGCAACAAGCTTATGAGATAACGAGGAACAATGCAAGAACATCAGCTGAAAGAAGCAAAAGAAACCACGATTGCAAAGTAAAGAGCTCAGAGTTGGAACCCGG
Organism: Poeciliopsis turneri; assembly: GCA_922788865.1. Lineage (NCBI taxonomy): Eukaryota > Metazoa > Chordata > Actinopteri > Cyprinodontiformes > Poeciliidae > Poeciliopsis > Poeciliopsis turneri. The sequence goes on along the minus strand of CAKLNU010000552.1, from coordinate 244,150 downwards.
AGACCGTGTCCTGGTTAGGAATTTGACCCCAAGAGGTGGGACTGGTAAACTCCGCAACCAGTGGGAGGACATAATCCACAAGGTTGTGCGGCGAGTAAACAAGGATGCTCCTGTATATGAGGTGGTACCTGAACAAGGAAAGGGGAGAGATAGTAGGACATTACACCGCAACCTCTTACTTCCCTGTGACCACCTACCTCTGGAAGTTCCCCTAAAAGTTGCCAGATTATGGAGAAAAGGTTCAAAACAGACACATGACAGTGAACTTGACAGTCAACAAAAAGACGTCAGTGATGAGGACTCAGAGGATGAATGGTTTTACTACCCATGCCCTGAACCACACAACCGAACAGGTCCCACTGCTGAGGAGCACACCAATGTGTCGGCAGGCCCTGAGCCCACAGCAGTAAGGGCAGGCATGAGGCCGGAAGAGGAACAAGAGTCGGTGTTAAACCTGGAGGAAGATCAAGCGATGCCTGACCTGCTAGTGGAGCAAGATGAAGCGCCTGAACACTTGGAAAATGGTGGGGCCAGCCCTCTATTACCATCCATGTCACCTCCTGCATGTGTGAACCACAGTGGAGATGAGCAAGTACAAGATAGGCCTCAGAGAGAACGACGACCACCACAGCGATTCACCTATGACGAATTTGGTCATCCTTCTTGTTATAGTTTGGGACTTCCACCAAGGTCCACATATTGCCTTGATCCAGTGCACTATTATGGACCCATAGTCAAGCATCGATCTGTATGCTTGACTATGAAACCTTTCAAGCAAGGCCTATGTGGCCAGGGCCAGTTCAGATGTCCACCTATGATCCTATGTTTGTCTATTGCTGATCCACCTTTTCTAGATTTGATATTGGCACTTAAAGACTTTGATTAGGTCAAGTGCCTGTGTATGGACCGAGTAATCTCGCCATTGTTTTATGGATTATGGTTGTCATCATACTCCTTTCCTTATTGAATGTCGAGGACGACATTTCTGTTGAAGGGGAGTGTGTAGTGGTTATAAAACTATATTAAACAACGAAAAAGGAAAACAAGAACTAATGATCTGCGATCGATTATTCTGGTCTTTCAAGTTCAGCGCTACAGACAGATAACGAGGCTGCTCTCGTGAAGAGATTAGGCACCCAACTAGTTCATCGAGCTTTCTAGTGACCATTTGGATTCTGGGAAATGAAGGAATTTATCATGAGAAAAGTAGGAAATCTGTACGCTTGACTATGAAACCTCAAACGTGTGGACAGTGTGCATGCTTCATAGAATATGCACAATGTGTTCAGATATGTGGGAGCCTTAAGTCACCTGAGTGCATTTTTCAAAAACTGACAGATTTTCTGACTTATCTACAACAAGATGATGTACAGTAATCTGTTTTATTCTTTGTAACTTTCTCATTGCCCCTTCACAGCTATGTCTCTTGGCAGGTACACAGTGATTAATGGTCATTTCACATCTGATATATTTGATGCAAAACAACTAGAACTACAAAGAGCCAAGATGGTTAGAAGTCAAAATGATGAGCCCTACACTAATTATCCTAAGTTCTCTGTATTGCAAATAGTAAAGGAATTAGCAATTATTTCAACAACAACAAAAAAACATGTATGCTTTACATTTTACCATTAACAAATTGTGCTGGTTTAAATTATTTTATTTTTTTTGGTTTTGTTTTGTTTTTAAGGCTCAGACTGAAGCTGTTGGGATTTCTTTAGAACCCTAACAAGTCATACCTCATATGCTGTATTGTATATCAAAACAACTCCAAGTTTTTAATACACTGTTATTTATTAATTTACAGAAAAAAACCCTTAATGTTTAAGTTTTCAGACAACTTTAGGTGAAACTTTTTTTATTTAAATGTTTTTTGTTCAACAGGCAAACCAAAACCCACTTCTTTGTTCATTACAAAATAAAAGTCCCAGTAGATAAAAAAACAAAACATAAAAGCCTGGAGTCGCAGGCTGACAGAGACTGGATGATGCTTTGCTAGAGAGAGTTCACTTTGGGAAGAAACACAGCACCTTTTTAATATCTGGATTCCTTATGGGATCAAATGTCTTTACATCCTTTGACAATATTGTAGAAATGAAGCTAAACAAAAATAAAAATCCTGTGAAGACTGGCACTTGTTATAAAGCAAATGGTTGGACATTGTAGGGGGACTTGGAGTTCTAGTTTTGCTTTCATTTTGTGATTCATGCAACCAGCAGCAGCTACGTTAAAGATGTCTTACAAAAAAACAGGATCTTTCAAATCCTGCAACTGTGTAGGGGAAAATGTTAAATACTTTTTTTTATAATACAGAACCTTAGTTTGTTATTTAGTTTCTGGATTTAGAAGAGTTCAAACTCTTACTGTGTCACCTTGCACTGTCACACCATTTTAGTGGAAATATGCTTTTTGAATCCTTTATATGTGCTCACCTTTCAGCCTGAAGCAAAATGCAGCAAAATAAAAAATAAGGAAACTTTCTAAATTGAAAACATGTTGGCATAGCAACAGCAATACATGTTCAGTTGTACTTCTTTTCCTCTCACCTTGTCAGGATGCCTAATTTCGCCACAGATTCTCCAGCTGTAGATTTTAAATGGTGGATTGTGCTAGCAATTATCTGTGACATTTTCTCTCAAAAGAAATGTTCAGTGTTCTTTCCCTCCTGTTATCCAGCTCTGTTTACTGGCATAACCATCATTAGATGGTGGGTTTGAGTTGCTGCCTTTGGTTCTCGTCGCTTGCCCTTCTCCCCCTCCCTCCACTTACTACCACATACACACGCGGACACGTACACACACTACCCCCAACAAACACATGAGGGAGTGGGAAGGACACAGATTTTTTGTTGTAAAAAAGGTAAAAACTTAATCGGAGGTGAAAAGACACCTCTTGATCAGACACAGACTGAGTGTGTTTTTTAAATCATTGATGGTGTGGTAAAGTTAACCATTATTTAAAAAGGATTCAATTTTTCTTCTGCAAATTTACTGATTTTACCTGAGGATTTTTTAGATATTACTTTTCTCCTAAACCCCTCTTCTCCCACCAGCTGCTGTTTAGTCTGTGTTTGAAAACCCTCCTGTGCAGAAAAAGGCAACGTTAACAGTCTTTTTTACTTGCCTCTTGCTCAATGACACTGTGACACCTCACTCTACTGCAAGTTTACCCAGCCTACATAAGCAGTCTAACATCACATTAATCTTTATGCTGCTTTTTGTTCCCCAGGGATGCCCAAGGGAAGGACGGTGACGGCACAGTGGCTTTCTCAAGGTCGAAGCAGGAAGGCGGTACAGAACATAACACAGGTCAAAATCTCTGCTGATTTCTCAATAACCTTTGCTACCAGAACATATCAGGATGACTTAATAGAGTCAAGATGGTAATTCCTCATAATTAGTTAGAGATGGCTGACTGCTGGAAGAATCCAAATTTGTCTGTGGTCTGTAGACTCTGGGGTGCAGATTCTATCTTGCAGATGGATGTTTTTGCATTTTCTCTGCTGCCTCAGAAACAATGTTGAGGGATCAATAGCACATTTTCACTCCTAACATGCATTCATATTTGTCTTTTTTGGATTTTGCAACTTGAATATTTACGCACAGCTCAAGAACTTCAGAAGAACTTGCTTGTTTTCCAACTCAATCTTTCTCACATTGTGGTGTTAGACAATCGAAGGACATCTTTTTTCCTGTCCTTCTGTTCTGGTGTCCTGAGGGGATGCATGACTTCTGTGTGATTGGAGATATGAAGGTTTTTTGTTTCCTGCATTTTAATTGCCTTCTACTCCAAAGCCTGTTCTCTGGTCCCTATGCAGCAGGGGTTGAACACACACAAACATACATGCACACGCATACACACAACATTATAGATGCAGGTGTAAAGATGAGCTAATGTGGCTTTTAAATAAAGTGGGAAGGAGTTTATAAAGTGTGCACAATGGAGCAGCTGCATTCACTTCGTGTCACATTTTTATGTTACCAAACTACTTTCCTCTGTAAACACTGATTGTGAGCTCTTATCTTTTTCCCAGTCCAAACTTAATTGTTGGAACAAGTAACTTATTTCAAAATTCTTTTTGATTAATTGATATTCAGGGCTACCTTAACAAAGAACTTTTAAATTTGTTAATTTATTTAAACAAATATTTTCATTCAAAACACTATTTCATTTTTTTTTTCTTTATTTTTCATACTGAACATTCCAGTTTATCACATACCACAAAATGAGTAACATATTTGCACATCAAAGTATGAAAAATATGCAAAAACGGCCTCTTCCAGATTAATAAAATTGACTTTTTCTGTTTATGCATTTATAAATAAACTCTCTGCATGTTCAGGATGTTAAATATGATAAAACTGAACTGAAAGTGATGAAAAGGCTGCACTTTATTTATGAGTCGAAATCCAAAAGAAAAGGGAATGGTCTTATTGACCCTGCAGTTGAAATAACTAACAATTTAATAACATTTTTGTGTAAGTTACACATGATTTTTATTTAATGAATAGAATAGTTATATTCTTAATTGACTCACTATGGGGAAATATCAGTTTTGTTTCTAAGATTGTCTGTTTTGAATTTTATTCACTTAAATATTAACATTACTTGCTCAGTGAAGTTGAGTCCTGGACACTGGTGTGTCCAACATGCTGACGAACATGTAAATGTTTTAGGCATGAGAAGTTAAAATAGGTTGAAGTAAAACCATATTGTTTCAGCCTTGTGCTTTACTTCTATAATTTTGCTAAAAATTATTACAGCTGAGATGTACATATAGTGAGAGTGAATGCTGAGAAGGATAACATTTTTAAATGAGGTCCGGTGGGACTTCCTACATTTTCAATACGATTTTGAGCGTCACATAGGATGCATTATGTGATGCAGCCTGGATACTGGTTGGAACCAGTTGCAGTTCAGGTCCCCCCTCATTTGAACTTAGAGCTAACAAATGTTCCACTAAAGAGAACAAAGCATCACTGACAGCTGTGGGTGTCCTAGCAACCACTGACACTAGTATGTAAGGTTTTAATTCAAGGTCGAAACCTAGAAATTCAAATTGCTTACTAACAGATCTGAAAAAAGAAGCACTTTCTCTTGATATATATTTTTTTAATTTATAAAGGTACATTTGTGCTGAAAAGATTCATTTACATTGCTATGAGAAACATTTCTAATGCTATATTTAAAAGTAGAAGCAAAATTACAGGCAAAAATAGACTCAAATCGCTTAATTAATCATGTTTATGAGATGAAATAGGGAACATATCTATCCATCCATCCATCCATCCATTTTCCGTCACCCTTCTCCCTAACGGGGTCGGGAGTTGCTGGTGCCTATCTCCAGCTGCGTTCCGGGCGAGAGGCGGGGTTCACCCTGGACAGGTCGCCAGTCTGTCGCAGGGAACATATCTACAATTTTTTTATTGACGCATTGTATTTACATACTGTATGTCACATTTTCCACATTCAAAGAAAATCAAATTGTTCCTGAGGGCAATCCGATATAGTCATTGTGGATTAAGACCATAGAGATGGTTAGTAAACTATTAAAATGTTTATCTGGACTTACAGTAGACAGCATGCTTTACATTTAACCAATAATATTCAACCTGAACATTATGATGAACCTTTGGTTTTGAACTCCACCCCGTGTCCTCCCTGCAGCGCGGATGTCTTGTTTTTCCTTGTAATTTACTGCATCATCGCCCCCTTTCTTTGTATGGCCAGCTACATAAATGGATTTCATAAAATCTGCGTACAGAAACAGCTGCTTATGGATCTAATGTCGGGGACAGAAGGACAGACGATTTGTCATGTTTGTCACTCTGGGTCTTGTACACAAAGAGTCGTGTGAATTTGTCCAAACATGAATGGAATTATGGCTCAGTGCCATGTTGGACAGATGCTCCTGCTTGGCCTGACAGCTTCCTTGGCAAGGAGCGGAACATTTGGGATGTGTTGGAGGAAGTGAGAGGAAAACAGAGAAGAAGGCCAGAGTTTGGAGAATGACACCGTCAGAGCTGTTGTTATTCTTATCCAGGTTCTGCGTTCAATAAGGAGAAAAAAAGCTCTGAGATTTTTGCCATTTGTTCTGCTACCACATAAATGACAACTCTGTCATAAGGCAGTATGGTTTTAGTGTTTGTCTGACCACTTTAATATCTTAGTAAAACAGCTGAAATGCTATTACATTTGGATCAAATGCCTTTTAGAAAATGTTTTAAAGTAACACAATTACAGGAAAGTGACTATTTTGTTTATTCTAACTCTGTTAGGGACTAAAAGCACAAAAAATATTACCTTCATCTAAAGAATTTCAGACATCATTTACAACCATTTTTTCTGTTTTGATTTGCTTCTCATGACTGTTGGTCTGGCATGTGGGGGTCAGAGGAATGTGGGGCGCTATGGGCTGAAGCTGGAACCTCAACCACAGTAGCACATGAGGTCATTGTTTGTTCATCCACCTGTTGATCATTAGCTGACAGGCAGGGAAGACCGTGTAATAGACGGTGATCACTGAAGGGATCTGACTGCCTCTTAATACTTACTAAGGAACATAAATATGTGCAGAACGACTCAGTCATTGTTGATGGTAGAGGAATCACGTGAGAATGGATTCTGATGTACTGTACCAATGGTCTTGAAAACAATAGGGAAAATGGTTTTAAAAACATGTAACTCTTTGTGCCTAATTGGCAGTGTAGAGATGTGCCTCTCTTAGTTTGGGCTCCTCTAAAGGTGCTACCAAACAGACCAGCCACACTTTCTCCAAGTAAAAGAAATGTCACGCAAGAACACTGTTCAGTTATCACTGACTTTCCAGTTCTACATATTAACCTAGGTCTAAACATTTTCTTCATCACTAAAACCTTCAGAGCTGAACTGTACCTATCAGGCACATAAACCCTGTTCCAGCAGCTAAACTGTAAAAGGTTTAGAAATTTAACATACACCACACAAACCTTTTTCAGCAACACATGTCATTTCACAAATAATAATAATAATGTAAAGTTTCTGTGTTTTTGAACATCTGTCATCAGCTTCAGCTCTGACAGTTCTGTCTCTTAATAATCAACATTGGACCAGCTAGAATACATTGGACACATCCACTGACTCAACATAGTGTGGATTGGTTTTGTTGCCAAATGGTCTTTGTCTATAAACCTAGCTGTACTAAATACAGTGGCAAAGTAGCTGCGTTTTCCTCACCACCACACACCGCATTTCATGACAGTAGGAGGAAAAAAGGAAAGCCTGAGAGGAAACTTTTTCTCTCATCTGCATTCGAACTACATGACATGTGTAACAGAGTTTAGGTTGTAGAATCCCACTTGCTTTATATTATCAGTGCAATGGGAAATAGCGCCCTCCTCTCTGTGTGGCTGGTTATATGTTGCTGGCCCCTGTAATCAGTGCCAGTCTATGAAAGCTGCACGAGCGGTGAGTGTCATTCTTCAGCACACAGCACAGAAAAGTGTTAGAAACATATCAAATATCATTTTTAATAACTTACACAAATAGTGTGTGACTACTATTTACAATTTGTGTGCCTGGCACCAGTTTTGTAGTTTTAATTTTGTTAATATTGTAAAACACTTTCTGTGTTAAGTTAAAGCTGACATAACGCTCTGTTGTAGTGTGCTGAGGGAAGCTGAGCCATTGCATTGATTCCAACCCGATTTGTTCTTATTCAGGAAATAAACTGCCTGATCACCCAGAAACTCCTGGTCTTCATTAAAAACATCTACACAACGCAGAGTCGAGGGGTTACTTGGGTTGGCCTGGTACAGGTGGAGTGAAGCAGAACCCGGTTACACATGTTTATTTTTATTGTAGGTTAAATGGTCTACAAATTTTCTGCCATTCACGAGCAACATCCTCAGGCTTTGATTGGCTGGGTTAGTGTAAGTGAAACATCACAGGCCCTTCAGACTTTAGGGCTTCTTTGATATTCCAACAACATCTGTCTCAATTTTTGTTTCATCTCCCTCAGCTCTCATGTCACAGCCCTAGCTTGTCCAGCCCAGCTCGGTGAGTGTTGCAAGTCTGGGCTATATATATGATACCTGATTGTCTCCCAGGTTCTGTCACACTCTCACACTACCTCAAACACATCTTTATAGATGTTTAGTGCTGGTTTTAAAGATTCTGTTTCTGCAATGTTGCATTAACCAAAAAAAAAAAAAAAAAAAACTATGTATATCATCAACATATTCCCCTAGTTATTAAGTATTTCCATAAAATATATAATACTTTTCAAGGTTTTATTGTCCCTAGTAGTCTTTATTTTACAGTGAATTGACAGGAACATTTGACAGATATGCTTTTACTGAATTGCATGTCCAGTCAGCAAACAAGTGTGATTAGGTGACCATCTGATAGCCAACAGCAGCAACAGTTTCATAACTGTGACCTTCTCTTCTCTGTGCAGACACGGTCGACACATGTCAGCATGGAAGGCTTTATGCGCTACAGCTTGCTTTTGGAGCTTTCTGTTGGTGCCTCTGTCCTTCTGTTTGTTTGTCAGGAAAGTTCAAAGTCTTGCGTTGGCCTCTTTCTCCCCGTCTGGTATTTCTTTTTATTTTTCCGTCTTCTTAACGCTTCACATCTTTTCTTTCCGTCTGCCTGGTGATTAGATCATTTCTCACCTCACCAGACCCCTTGAGTTGCCAATGACATTCACCCCGGCAAGATTGGGGAGACACACACAGATGGAAGAAGCCTTTTCAGGCTTTATTCTCCCAAGCTTCTGCATTCCCCTTAGACGGTCCCTTGGACGCAAGTCAACAGTTTAGGCCCTGCATTGCTGATGCCAGTTCCAGCTCTTATATCTCAAATATGATCTGTGTTAATTGTATATGATTTGTAACTGTCAATGAGAGTGCAGAGTGTTTCAGATGTGTTACAAATTGGCACATGGTTCTTGCAAAAATTCTGCTTCATTTTGTGCCAGAAACATTCAGGCACTAAACCTAAATGTTCAGTACCTGAACACCAAAACAACCTAAGTATATGTCATGGACACTACTTCCCACTACGAGTAGGGAAGTAGTGTCTTCCCTACTCTTGAGGGAAGACAAGAGTAGCCATTAACAGTTGGAAAGCCGGGCTTCGTTTATTTAGCTCGAGCATCCGCTAACAACATGAACATACCCTTATTCAAACTCGTTTATAGCCGTATAGTTCCCTAGTGCGCCCCGAGTGGGCAGGAACCCAAACTACTGTTACTATAGATATATAATAGTATCTCACAACAGTATATAATAATTAGCAGCTATAATAAATGGTTTTTCCCCATCATTTGCGGGATTGAAAAATACTTAAAATATACTCCTGCTTGGAGTTTTTCTTGTGCTGATCATGAGTATTAAGGAAAGTTTGATCACACATGTGTGCTTTTATAGGAACAGGGAAAAAAATCTCAACAGCTTTATTTGTTGCGTCTTCTGAAGCTGCACCTGATGTTGATTGTTGATGATCCATTTATCATTCAAATATTTTATCCAGTAGCATGAGCATCCATTGTGCCAGCATTAGGCTTAACACATGCATGCATGCCTTCAGTATCCATCCATCCATTTTCCGTCACCCTTCTCCCTAACGGGGTCGGGAGCCTTCAGTATCCCTGCATACAAATTGAGGAAATCTTTAGTTAAAGAGATATTTTCATCTCAAATGGATGTGCTTTGATGATCTCTATCTACTGTTCGGGATCCTAAACATCAAAATCAGTTTTTTCCTGGCAGGGCTGTCACCACTGTTTAGATGATTTTAAAAAAAGCACAAAAAAAAAACAAAAAAAAAAAGAGTAAGCAAGTGTACTTGATTTGTTTCAAAATCGTATCACTTATCATTAAGTTACATCGCCAATAGAGTGTTCACTCTTTCTGAACACATCAGAGCTGCCAACTTTCCTCAATGGACCACCGTGGTTATTAGATGGTAGGGGGTTAATCCACTAACACCTAAGGACAATTTAGAGAAACCAACCCAACAGTGATGCCTTGGATAGTGGTAGGAAGACAGAGCACTCATGCATGCACACAGAGAACAAAGATGCTCTATAAAGACCTTATTCCTGCAAAGCAACCATGCTGCCCCATTGGTGACTATATACAAAGAATGTAGACATGGATTTTGATGAGTTCGCAGTAGAGATGTTCCGATCAATCGGCCATCAATCATAATCGGCCGATTCCCATGAAAAAGTGTATGATTGGTGATTACCGATCATTAAAATCGATCACCTACATCTCATTTCGCAGCTTGCAGATGCTCTCCTCTTTCCTTAACACTGTGCAAGCGCGCAGGAACAAATCCTAAGCGATGTGGCAAGGAACTTTAACGCTCTGAGAGTGAATGGGGAAGAAATACCTTGAGGTGGAGCACACCAAAATGCATCAATACAACGAATCTAATATGATGTTTAAAAAAAACAAACATTTGATGGCATTTGGCTACATTGAGGCTCACTGCTGGCAAAAAAAACAAACATCCGGAGCAGCCAGATAACAGGTAAAGTAGTGCTTTACCTGTTATCTCACCTTTCTGACCTTGAAGAACATCATGGTCAGAAAGCTAAACAAATAACCCGAAAAATAATTTAAGTCAATGAGCTAGCGGTGTAAGACGCTGGTTCTGCTCTCACTCTTGGACCGCCACTACTGGTAGTAATGTTTCACAGACGGCGCACTGTTTCTACTCCACCCGCAGTGAACTCTCACACTGAACAGCTGCTTAAAGCTGCAACAGCTAACTTAAACAAAAAAAAGATTTTACATGTATATTAAAACTTTCAGTATGTAATAACATGATAATCCCTGAAAAATATAATCGAGGCCTCCTCACTGTGTTCTGCATAATTACTCCGCTCAGTTACAACCAGCCAATCAGAACCAGCATTAATTAGCTAGTCAAGCTCTCAGGAAGGTTTAAGTCAGTAACTCAGGATAGTTTATTCTGATGCATTTGACTCTGAATGAATATTTATTTTTTCTTGACATTATTTGGTATAGGCAGTGTTGTGAACTATGGTCAAATGTTAAATATTATTTTACTGATTTCAGGTTTTTCAGTTGTTCTTTTGACTGAAAGCTGCTGTATTGTGCCTGTAATTTTTTTGTAATTCATGTCTAAATTAGGTAAATTTATTACCAAATAATTTTTCCATTTTGTCAGATCACTTAGCAGAATTTATACCTAAAGCGAAAAATTAACAGCCAGGTGATCGGCAAAGATTGGCCTCATGGGTGATCGGTATCGGAATCGGCAGCAAAAAACCTGATTGGTGCATACCTAGTTCTCAGTATTCATTGAGGATGTCTTAATGTTAGCAATTCACACTTCAAAACACATATATGACGATAGTAAAGAATAAATGGCTTCTGTACAGACCTCACTGAAAAGTTACCGTAATGTTTTGATCTTTTGTTGTAGAAAAAAAACTATGTTTAATCAGTAATGGCAGGAAATGATGTGGGAGGCAGAGAATATCTCTGGCAAGGTGATATCACATGGAGATATAAACTTTAGTATTTCAAACAAAAATTTCAACTGAAGCAAAAACTGGCAAAGTCAAGCATGTCATCAGCAAGCAAAATCAAACAGAAGATCAAAAGGAAAAGACATCACAGAAGTGTGTCTGCTCTTTGACTGACAGCGCATCAGAAATCATTTCAGGATAACATTTGGCTCTCGGAATGAAAGATGCAAATTAGATGATTAGATTATGCAGATTACGCCTCTTTTCATGTTCAGTTTTCTCAGTCTGATGAGAGATGATGGAAAAACTGGAAATTTGGCACAGTTGTATTTTTTATGGGGCAGGCATACTGCATGTGTTGGAGTGAGATGGAAATGACCCCTGTTCAGGCTGCATCTGGGATAAGCCCATCCCGAGGCTACATCTGCTTCCTTCCTCATACTGCCATTGTTGAGCAATACATTGTTAAGTTGTCTCAGCTAAACCACCATCTGGACATGCACTAATACCACAACTGGTCCAAGTCCACAAATCCCTCCCTTAACCATATTGACAGTTGAAGCACCTGTAACTCACAGCCTACACTCATACATTGTAGTGGAAGGAATATTTGTAAAATCCATACATCTTCATCATTAATCAGACTAGCTTATTCTGTGAACAATATTCTACAATTCAAAACAGTTACTTAAAAATCAGATGCTAACCATAACATTTGTTAAAATATTGAAATTATTCAAAGACATTGATGTTTAGGCCTCAGACCATTGAGGGAACTTCAGCAAAAGAGAATATTCAGTCATTAGTTCAGCTGAGTAAGTAAATATTTTCAACTATGACCAAGAGCACTCCTATGCAATAGAAGCATCATCTCTGTGTGTGTATGTGTGTGTTTTTGTGCTTCTGTATCTGTGTATGCAGTCATGTGTTAAATTAGCACACATCTCTTTCTTCTGTTACTGGTAAGCTTCTCACCAGTGTGTTGTCTCTGTAGTGCTGTGTACTTCATGTGGTTCTGATTGGTTTCCCTGGCAGGTTTACAGGAAGGTCTGTCTAACGCTGTGTTTTAGTTACCTTGGGAATCATAACTCTGAGTTGAGTTGACGTCACACCCGAAGTAACAGGTGTGACAGACAACATAGTCAGAGAAGTCAGGATTTAAGCATGACACCACCCATGTAGACATTGTTCACAATACCGTTGACAAACTTTGTTTTAAGCTTTACTTTTCATAAGCAAACAGCAGTTTAGAACTGTAGACACTAAAAGTAAGATGCACTCACACAAGTGTGTCACCACAGCTCACTGCTGTTGATGCGAGGAGCGGCCATATTAAAATGTCAAGTTGGCTATATAAGTTGTAACTGGGATAGTTGGATTTATTCTTTTCACAGTGGGAAGTCTGACTTGTGGGAGTGTTCCAGTTGATTTTTCCAATTTCCCACTATACATATAATGCACCTTTAGTTTAATCCATGCATCCATACATCCAGAAAAAGATAAAGATCTAAAGCCTGCTGGGGGAACATCTTGTCTTATGTGCTAATCAATCGATTGTTTATTTAAGCCTCGAATCGAGGCTTAAATAAACAAAGTAAGTCCTGGTTTATTTTGCTACCCTGGTTTATGAAACAGCCCATTAGGTATTACAACTTCCTATTAGATATTCTTGGAGTCCACAGTTTGATTCTGGAGTGGCTTTTTCACTACAGGAAATAGATAGCTTTTGGTTTTATATGGAGAGATTATTAGAGCAAACTGAGTTGGGGGTAATTACAAGTGGCCTCGCTTTCCTCAGAATAGATTAGATGGAGATTGATACTGTAACAGTGCTTTCATTGCAGTTTCATTCAATCTGTCCTTGTACTCACACATGTGTGTGTGGGGGGAGTGAGCAGGGTTCTGCCTTTTTAAATACATTTTCTGTATGAATGAGGATGTGGATATGGAAGTGCATTAATGGGTGAATGGTTTACAGGGAAGGTCTGTGGATAGGATACAGCAGAGAATCAATCATAACAGTGAAATGAGGTGAGGAGAACGATGGAAGCAGCACATTTGGGTGGAAGTTTGAGAGAAACAAAAAAAGCAGTTAATTTTGGGATTGTGCTTTGTCAAAGGCAAGATAGTGGCAGAAAGCTGAATGGGGCTCAACTGTTCTGTGTTCACATGATATCAAGTGGAGAAGCTGGGATTTATAAATGTAGGAGTTTCTTAGAGAAGGCATTTTGTAGTTATTTTTTTATATATACATTTAGTTCAATGTTTGAAACCCTTGTAGCGATTTCACTTTGTATGACAGATGTGTCGTTACTGATTTTTCCAAATTGAATTACTCATCTGATTATATAGCAGCAAAGTAAAACTGAAATAGCTACATTGTAGAAAATGCTCTCTGTGAGTAGCCTTCAGTATTTTACATAAAATAGGATCATACACCATATGAGAAGTGATTGCTCAGTATCAGGTTATCATGCGATAACCTTAAAGCTGTATATCATGAAAATGTTTTTTTTTAAATAAGTGAAAAAAAAAACTAAAATGCTGATTAATAAGTCAACATTTTTACAAATGAGGTGTTTTTGACAACAACATAAATACACAAAACTAAAAAAAAAAAAAAACATGTTTAGTGTTCCATAAAACACAGTTTCTGTGTGGAATGGCATTCTACAAAAGTAATTTAAAATGTTCCTGTTCTAGGAAAAAACAGTGAAGTGTTTCAAACAATCAGCAGAAGCATTAATTGAAATCATTCATCAGTAGAGCGTGGGCGCAATATAAACATACCTGAAAATTGTCATGGGGTGGTGTAGTGGAGGTGGTGAGGCAGACGCTGGAGGCCCAGGTAAGGTGAGTAGTGGTGATTTCATAACAAAAATATCCAGCAAACACAGTCAACAAAAGTAGTCCGCGACCAGGCAGCACGGCTGAGCGGAAGCCAAGGCTCACACCGGTGGCAACTAGTAAACAGGCGGAACAAACGACAGCGACGACAACGTACAATAACGACAGAATAATGACAAGGACCCGACCAGGAACAAAGGACACAGGTGGGATTAAATACACAGAGGGTAATCAGGGGAACAAGACACACCTGGGAACAATCAAGGGGAAGACAGGACAATGAGGGGACTAGGACACAGAAAACTCAAACACAACAGAAAAACACGGAACACAACAAAAATAGTCTTCATAAACCATCATTTTAGCTTTTGATTATGGAATGCAGATTGGTTCCATTAAGTAAATCGCAATCTTTAAAAGTGTTCTTCAGGGAATTTCATCAACACAATACCTATTAGAGTCTTGTCTGAATTTAGAAAAATAGAAAAAAATCTCAGCATGTTCCTCTTTTATGCTCCCTTCCAGTGTGAGAGATTGTCTTCAAAATGTGCTTTCTGTTGCAGTGGTAATAAATGGTTGTATAAGCAGATTATATGCTTTTATTGAAAATGAAGAAACAAGTGAAAGCAAGTTAGAAGCTTATGCTTGGTTTATCTGTAACAATCTTCCTCAGCTTAATCCTACAAACTCTGTTCTACTGATGAAACTTCAGAGGTTTTGTAGCGGAAAACACCTGTGGTATGGATTTTTTTTTTGTGGGCAGGAAAGATGGATCTCTTCGACCCTGCATTGACTACCGGGGGTTAAACCAAATAACCATCAAGAATAAATATCCTTTACCTCTATTAGCTTCCGTTTTTGAACCGGTTCAGGGTGCCACTGTATTCACTAAGTTGGATTTAAGAAACGCTTATCACCTTCTCAGAATTCGTGAAGGTGATGAGTGGAAAACTGTCTTTAAGATGCCCCTTGGGCATTTTGAGTATTTAGTCATGCCATTTGGCCTGTCTAATGCACCCGCATTCTTCCAAGCCTTAGTTAATGATGTGCTGAAAGACTTTTTGAACATCTTCGTTTTTTGTATCTTGACGACATATTGATCTATTCTAGGACTCTGTCAGAACATAAAAGACATGTAAGACTTGTTCTCCAGCAGCCGCTGGAGAACAAATTGTTTGTAAAGGCTGAGAAATGCGAGTTTCACTGTCCATCAGTCACTTTCCTAGGATTTGTTCTTGAGGGCGGGCAGGTAAGACCATCAGAGGAGAAGATCAAAGCTTTTCTGGACTGGCCTACTCCTGAGAATAGAAAACAACTTCAACGGTTTCTGGGGTTTGCTAATTTCTATCGGAGATTCATTCGAAATTATAGTCAAACGGCCCAACCACTGATTGCTTCAACCATTGCCCCTTCCCAATAGACCCTGGTCGCATATAGCAATTGATTTTGTTACTGGATTACCTGTGTCTAAAGGGATGACCACCATTGATCGCTTCTCCAAGACTTGTCACCTCATTCCATTAAGAAAACTGCCCACAGCCCTTCAGACGGCTCAGCTCTTGGTTAAACACGTTTTTAAATTGCACGGCATCCCACAGGAGATCCTATCAGACAGGGGACCTCAATTCTCTGCTCAGGTATGGAAGCAATTTTGTTCGGCCTTGGAAGCTAAAGTCTGTCTATCATCAGGTTATCATCCCCAGACAAACGGCCAAACCGAGCGCATGAATCAAGAGCTCGAGTCTGCACTTAGATGTCTCACCTCCACCAGCCCCACTGACTGGAATCAGTTTCTGCATTGGGTTGAGTATGCACACAACTCTCACGTCCCAACAGCTACCGATTTTTCTCCTTTTGAGATCTCCTTTCGTGGACCGGAGGAGACGTCCTGCTCCTGACTACGCACCTGGTCAACTGGTGTGGTTATCCACCAGAGACATTCCACTGAAATCAATGTCCAAGAAATTATCTCCACATTTCATTGGTCCTTTCAAGATCGAGTCTGGTGTCAGCCCTACTGCTGTCTGGTTACTGTTGCCTTCTACCCTCCGGATCCACCCCACATTCCACGTCTCCCAGATCAAGCCTGTCCTGACACCAGCTCGCTATGCCCTCCGTCCGAGCCCCCTCCACCCCCCTGTGATATTGATGGGCATCCCGCCTACACGGTCCGCCGGATCGTGGACTCCCGTCGGCGCGGCCGAGGTTGGCAGTACCTGGTCGACTGGGAGGGCTACGGTCCGGAGGATCGGACGTCGGTAACTGGGTCTTTTATTTTGGACCCTTCTTTGATTTCTGAGTATCGTTCCTCCCTGCCTTCCCCCTCGGTTGGACTGCCAGGTGGCGGTCGTTGAGGGAGGGGTACTGTTGGGAACTGCCGTTGTCAGTTTTCGTCCACCAGAGAGCGCCAGAGGCCGTGTTCCACCCAAGGGCATGTATCAGCACCTACTGACCTGCGCACCTGGAAATCATCCTGTCATCAGGGGCTGTATAACTGGAGGAGACTCCGGACACCTCTCTGCCAGAGTGTTAGCCAGTTATGGTGTTTTCTCCCTGAAGCCCTGGTGAATCCAGATTTTTGCCAAGTGTTTGGCTCCTGAACCGCTCCACTAGACGTCGTGGGTTACCCCCCCAACAGATGCCAGAGAACCCTACTTCATCTGTTCGGCCCCGCTCTCAATCCACCGACCTACTGACAACTACCAATCCCGCAGGATATTCCCCAGTCCACCCCCTCCCCGGCTGAAGCTGACCTGAGTACCAGCCAAACGAACCCGGAACGTTATCCAGCTTTACTTGTGTTTATTGTATTAAATCTCTTAAACCATACCCTGTCTCTGGAGGTGATCTGCATGTGGGTTAGAAGATTAGATACCAACATGACAGAACCGTGGATTTTGTTTAATAAAGTTGCACAAAAGTGAAACTCTGAAGTTTTTTTTTAGTTCTTTTTAAGGGTGCAACATATGTTTTCCTCGTCAACCGAAAGCATTTTGCTGTGCCGTGCATAATGTTGGTAGCATCGTGGCTCAAACGCCTTGATGTCATCCACAAAAGATGATATGAACTTGTTAGTTCCTCTGTCCATTGTTGTAGCTGATATTTGGTCAAAATCCGGCAGAAATGATGCACTAATAGACTCGGAAATAGTATCAGTCCAAGTGGAAGACCCCATGTTTACATAGAAACAAAGCGCCGCGAGGCTTTTTTTGTGAGACTTGTGGCCATGTGAGATTTTCAAGGTCGATTGTGGGCGGAGCTTGGTAAGGTCCATTTATCTTGAATACAGCCCAAAAAATCATTGGCTACCCTCTCACCTCACTGGAAGATTTGTACAGTGACTGCTGTCTAAAAAAAGCACAACACATCATAAAGGACACTTCCCACCCCGGACACTCTCTGTTTACACTGTTGCCTTCAGGCAGACGATACAGAACAATCAAAGCAAGAACCAACCGTCTTAGAGACAGTTTTTACCCAAAAGCAATAACAAAACTAAATGCAATCAAAAAATATCATCAATCATCATGAATGATGTGTGTCAGCTATTTGTTTTTTTTGTGTGTGTTTACATCGTGTGTAAATTGTGAGATAGTTTGTTAAGCGTATGCACTGACTGATGGCACTTTTTAAAATTTCGTTGTTCCTGCGACAATGACAATGAAGACTTTTATCTTAATGTACAAACATAACCTCCTGTGTCGTCAATCTTTTCTAACACCTACGAAAGCAATGGCTGTAAGTTTAATCTGTGTTTTGTTTGGTGTTATATCTTTTATTAGAGTTTATTTAGAGATTGTTTTCCAAATGTTTATTCCAGTAATTAGCCATGTCCCAATAGTTTGCATAGTATTGACTGCTAACGTGACCACCTCTTAACAGCAGCTAAGGTTAATTCTAATGTGTTTTTTGATATGTGAAGATTATTCTGTGCATTTAGAGTTAATGCATTTTTTATTTTCTGTTTATGTTTATAGTTTCACTCAACACTTTCATTGAGCTTCTCACACAATTGTACAAAATTGTAAGAAGACCGTAATAAAGGAGAAAGATACTCAGCTTCCTGGCTCACAAAAATTGAGTTTGGCTTGCTGTTAATCTGCGTTACGACACACAGAGTGTCCAACATGTAGTGGTAACAGTACAATGCATAACTGGGTCTTTTTTGACCCAGTGAGCTATTTTTTTTTTTTGCAATAACTTTGAAATGAAAAGTTTTCAGAATAGCTGGAACATTACAGCTATTCCACAAACAAGATGTTACTGACATCATTAAAATTCTTAATTTACCTTTTATACATTTTAAGAAATAACATGTTTTCAATTACTACCATATTCTTCTTGTAAGTGGGTCAAAAATTACCTGCAATCATTTCCTATGGAATTTAATGGGAATCTTTACCTCATACCAACTGTGACTGTCAGGAAAGCACTGTTTGTGAACCATACACACCGGATCCTGAGCATCACCTGGAATAACAATATTTTACACAGCAAGAACTCTTACATATAAGTATTATCTTTGTCTTTTACCTCTCAAATGTATGTATGTCAATCATGAGTCCTGTGAGAGTTATTGTCACGAATCAACATATTAGCCTACTTTAAAGTTAGCTAACACTAGTTATCTAACCAAGCGAGCTAACATTACTGCCTATGTATTAGGCAGTAATATAGATATAAATGTAGGCAGTATTTGAATGTGGATGTCTGAATGTGTCTCTGTGTGTGTCTGACAGCCTGGATGAAAAAACCAACAGAGAGAGAATGTGTTGAATGACATCAAAACCTTTTGATCAATGTGTTCAAGGTTCTTTCTTTTATAATCTCAGTAAATAAAATAAAAATTCATAGTTAAATAAATGCAATAATAAATGAGCCGGAAAAGGGCACAGTGCCTTATGCAGGTTGGGATGGATGTCCTGCCCCAACTGGAGGAGTTTCAGTATCTGGGGATTTTGTTCAGGAATGAGGTAAATATGGAGCAAGAGATCGACAGGCGGACTGGGGCAGTGTCTGCCCGGTCTGTCATGAGAACTGAGTCAAAAAGCAGAGTGATGATTGTTGCTGTTGTAGTAATTCCTCCTACTTTGGAATAACACAAAAAACTGTTTAATTTATCAGTTCAGTCAAAATTATAGAATGTTGTCAGCAAGTTTGATCTGACAAAACTGATCATATATTTGAGCTAAACTAGCTAAAGACGACAACCTGACTCAGGAAGAAGGTTTTCTAACACTCCGTTCCAGTCTCGGAAATCTGAATATTGAGTTGGGTTGATGTCACATTCCAGGTAACAGGGTTCCAGGCATCATAATCAGGGCAGTCAGGATTTAAACATGACAACGCCTATGTAGATGTTGTTCACAATATCTTTGACAAACTTTATTTTGAGCTTTACTTTTCATAAGCAAACCACACTTTTAATTTGTTCCGTTTAGAACTGTAGTCACTGAAAGTAATTTAAATATTAGCTGCACTCACACATGTGTGTCTAGTTAAAAAACATGTTTTCACCACAACTCACTACTGTTGGCGCCAGGAGCGGCCATATTGACCACCTAAGTTGACCTCTATGTTGAAGCTTTGGAGCAGTAGCTCCTGTCTAACTTCTTCCAGATGAATAGCTCCCTGACCTTATCTGACCCCAGTCACACTGGGGCAAAATAATGAGGTCCTGGATACAACCAACTGAAATGAGCCAATTACTTGTTTTTCTTGGTTCTGGCTGTTTGTTGGTTGTGGACCAATAAATTCTGGGCTTTGCCAGCTTCTTCCACACCACACCAGACCATAGCAATGCTTACTGCAGGTCACGTCCTCATGTCACCATCCATCTCCACACATCAAATATGACCGTCAAAGCTTAGCCTATAGCTCAGCTTTTCTATTTTATTTTGAATACAGTTTTACCAAGTTAACACTACAATCTTCTAATGGTTATTTTAATGTTTCCTTACTTGTTTCTCACAATCCATGATTTTGTGTGCAGTTTTCATGTGGTGTTTAAAACATAGATAATAAAAACAGAATACAGCAATAAAGATTTGCATGTAAACATGAAATAAAGGTGTCATCCAATACAATGAAACTATAATTTTTTTTACTTGTGTGTGCTTGGCCCACTTCTTTCGACAATATTAACACATGGCATCCACACAACTTTAGTTGAATATTTTTTTTTTTTTTTTGCTATAGCTTCAATTCATAAGTCACTTCACAAAAAATAAGTCAGTTCAATCCAGACAAACAGACAAATTCCAGCTAAATTCCAAGTGACTTAGAAATTGATCCTACTTGTCAAACTGTATTGTAGTATTGTAGCAGTACTGTTGAGTTTATTATTATGTACTATTTAATTTCACTTTGGGATCAGGAAGGTATTTTTGATTAAAATTTTTCAATTGAATTCAATCTGGTTAAAAAGTATTCCTCCTGTAGCTTAACTCTGCACTCATTGAGGACAAAACATCATCAAAAATCTTCTGTATGTAGTTGTAAAGACCAAACTACAGCTTGGTTCTCTTTGTGGTTTACTAACCTGTGTCAACTCTCACAGCTTTCTGTTGCAACGTATCTGAGATAATGAACTTGATGTATGATCAAACCAGTAATCACTTTAATCCCTGCGTCATAAAAGTTTAAATAAATGCAATAATAAATGAGCCGGAAAAGGGCACAACAAAAACAAAACTAACGCATCTGAGCAACAGGATAGAACTACAATACATATAATGTATATTTGATAATGTTACAATTGGCAGATTGCTAAGAAAATGTAATTTAATTCTGGTAGTTCATCCACAATGCACAATATATTAAAAATGTTGCATTATTGTAATGAAAAGAGCTGATTAGATGGAATATTTGGTGCAAATGTACATACCAAATGCCATGCAAAGTAGTTCTGAATATCAATAGCATATCTGGGGTCTTAGATGGACTTTGACTGTCCTTGATACTCATACTTGATGTTTATAGTGGCCCTGAAGGTGAAGATTTTGTAAATATTGTGACAAAAGACAAGATGGAAAGAGTCAGGAAAATTGTAAAAATAAAATTTTTCAGGTTAAAAATAGTAATTGTAAACTAAATAGTGATTGTTCAAGTATGTTGAGAAAATCTACTGCAGTTAATTTTTTTGATGTTATCCTCAACTTTATTTCCTGTAAGAATCCTTTCAAAATTCTGCAGAGTTTGTTGAGATTCTGTATCCCACTATGGTATGGCAGCTGCAATAGGACAGTCACCTCATGAGGAATGTTTGACCTACAGATGGTTCACCACTGCAGAGCCTGCATGAAGTAAACCAGTGGAGAAAACCCAGCAGCCCACTTCCCAACAGCTTTACCGTTTTTGGGTGTCAGATTTCTTAGCATAGGTAATGACACAGTACACTTACAATAATTTTGAAAAATTTTTAGCTCACCAGTTCAATAATCACATAACACACACGGCAAAAACCTGAAAATTTGGTTTTCTGAACAAACTTTAATCAAGTTCAAATTGACCCACCAAAATCAGTAAAATATCTCTTGGCACTCTTCCTTGGTTACTGTTGTCATAGTAACCAAGAAAACACAGCAGAGTTATAAGAAAACACCTTGGACAAAGTTTGTTGCATTATATTTTTGCTGTGATTTGACTTTTTTTCCATTTGTGTTTTCTCTTATCTTTTTATTGAACAAATTTGTCAAGAGCGTTGAAGATGTGGATATATCTCTAATCATCCATTGTAAAACTGATATTGACCTGCTTCAAAGCATAGCGGTGGGGCCAAGCATGAGCACAAAGTAGGCGGAGGAAGAGCTTGCCAGAGCTGAGAGCAAGCCCAAACCCGTGGTATGTGAGATTAAAATGCTCAACAGCACAAGTTATTGTTTGTTTGTGTAGATATATGCCCTCACATCAGCCTCACTCGCAGACTGGTGACACAAATGCCCATTTGTTGAGCAGAACATGAAAAGTGAGGATGTTTAACTATTTCACCCACATCCTCCTGGGGTGTGATGTCATCAATGTGTTTCTGAATCTGTTCTGTTGTGGGTTGTTTACTGTTCATTAAATCAATTAATTGGATTTGATCTGATTCTGTAGTTTATGTTGCACTTTATGAATATTTCCAAGATTTGGAATCACAACTGAGATTCTTCTGACTTATGTGTAACAATCCTTGGGAGAAAAAAAATCAGAAGAGCCAGGTCTGATTTCAGTGAAAACTGGAAACTGTTTCTGGTCATGAAAAGCCTGATCAGTGTCCATTCTGAACCCCTCTGTCGTCAGCACCATCTGCAGATGCTTCATCCTCCCAACCAGTCATCTTAAAACAGGAACTTCTCCACATGTTCCCTTCCCACCCATCCATTAAAGCTGCTGGGTTGAATGTAGTCACTCGTCTCACTCCGACCCCGCTGGGTAGACCGGGGAGTGCCTTTCTCCTGAAAAATAGCTCCACTGTGGATTTTGCTGTTGCTCTAGTTTTGAAAAATGTGTTTATGCACAAATACAATTTTCCTCTCTCTATCACAGCAGACATTTCACTAGTCCTTTATTATTGTGTTGCTCTCTAAGTATATGCTGAAGCTGAGTGTTTGGTTGAGTAGTGTTTCAAATGCTTGCTTCCATGCAGCTTTTTTTGTTAGACCAAATGATAGTGATTCTGACCCTCACACACTGGGCGCCATAACTGCAAGCAAAAGTAGGATTTCCATGAAGCCACCTGATCACACTGTGGGTTTTACATTTTCTTCTTTTTCTCTTTTTTTTTTTCCTCCGAAGTTAGATTGCTGTTATTTTGTGGCCAAACAACAAACTGCTTGTCCTCCCAGAAATCGGGGTTTGGGAAATAAAGAGCATGGAAAAAGGAGATGAAATAAACACTAAGCTTATTTAGTGTTGACCTAAATGTGGCTCTCATTAACATGGCTCGCACATGAGAGGACAAGCATGAGCCAAGAAATGGCCTCCTGCTCCGTCGACTCCCTCCTTTTTCTCTCTCTTGTCAAACAAATGTCTTCTCTGTCCCATTCTCCTTGGTTCCCTTTATACATTCTCTCGTTTTTCTTTTCTTTGACTCTAGTTTCACTCACCCCTACCTATTTTCTTCCTTTGCTCTGTTTTCCTCACTGTGCCTCAGCTAAGAAGGTCCACTGTTTACTTACGAAAGATTTCACAGAGAAGTCTGCGCACAAACAGAAAATCCAAGTTACTCCATAGCAATAAAAAAATACATTAACAGAAAAATTTGCTCCTGAGATGCTATTGAATGTTGCTTTCCTTCATGTTATTTCTGTAAAGCTGATGTCGTAACTTTTCCCATTCTACATGCCCAGGTAATGTAATGTTTGCAGCCTGAAAAGTTCAGTGTTAACATGCATATTAACGCCGCCTGACCTACTTTTCTTGGCATCGATAGGAAAGACCAAACCAACAGCAAAATAATGAAAGTGTCAGCACCGCGGTCCCCCTCCTATCAGCCCAAATAATAATGCAATGAGCAGAAAGCAAGACGGAGTGAAAGCAGAAAAATCAGGGCTGTAACAATTTTCCACTCAGCTGGAAGGCTTCTGAGGTCTGAGCAGACAGAGCATCCAAACAGGCCATTAACATCACAGCCTGATAGAATCATGCAGAGCACAGAAGAAACGTGGTCTCCTTTCTGTCAGGGACAAATGGAAAATGAAAAGACATGAAGGAGTTTGGGGGAAACATCTGTCCTACATGTTGCTGTTTATCTTAGAGAACAATTTATTTCTCTGTTTTCACATGTCTGAGTGACTGCAGATGAATAAGTGTTTGTGTTCAGTCAGGGTCTGAGGGAGGAGAGTGAGCACCTCTCCAGTGATTAATCAGCATATTCTTCTGAAGGCTAAATGAATTATTTCATTACCACCTCCATATTTATCCAATCCTTTTTTCATTTGATAAATTAGTTACGTGCCAAAAACACATTTGGGAAATGGAGTCTTTCAAAAGACCAAAAACATATGACTGAAACAATTCAAGCTGTAAAAACTAAACAGCTTTACAACATTCTGTGGTTCTGTAATGTATATTATTTAACATTCCCTTTTGAACTGTCACATCTGTTTGTTTCTGTCTTTTGCATACATTAGATCCCAGCTGAGCGAGTCGTCCTACTGCAGCATCTGGGGACACACAGAGGTGTCTCTGTCCAGCCCAGCACAGTCTGAAATGCAATTAAAAATCCTGAAATAAAATCAATAATTCATACCATATTAATTCTTAGATTTTGTTGTCAAAATCCAAGATTTTGACAACAAAATCCTATGTGTGTCAGGGCTGATAGCACTCTTGTGCTGTACAGAATGTAGGAGCCGTATATACGTTGTTTAGAACTTAATACAAAATGTTATTTTGTGTTCATGTCAGTTTAACTTTTTAGTCTTTTATTTGAAAAAGATAAGCATCTGTAATTGTATTGTGCTTAAGCTTGTTACGTGGTGCCTTTTGATTTGTTGTTGTCTAATTAGTTTATAAAGACCAAAATTACTTGCTCATTGTTGAAGTCTGGCACCCGGAGTAACACAGTCTTTTGACCGTCACTTTCTATTTGTTTTGAATCTGTTTGTTATTTTTATTTTCTTTTGCTCAGTAAAGACTTAAAGATGACCGCTGGATTCAAGACCTCTTTATTTGTTTTTAGAAGAAATGTGTCGTGTACGAAGGAACTTTAAGGGGCTAGACTAGTGAGAGCTTGCCACACTTACACTGGACCGCTGGCATACGTGTGAGAAAATATAGAAGATTTATCAGGTATTTCTCTGAATATAAGAGAGGGACAGGGCATGGGGGAGGGGAGGTGTGAGAGGTTTGGTCCTTGGGATGGAAGTTCGGCTGGAGACTGCAGCTCCACGGCAGAGCGTTGGTTAAATGCATTGTATGAGCAAATGTTTAGGCACCCCCGAATGGTTGCCAGGGGAGTTTCAAGGATTTCTCAAACATGCATAAAAGAATCAAGGCAACACTTCAGATATGTTTTTGATGAAGGAATAACATCATATGATGTAAAGCTCAAAAAAGTCAGGTTTACATTATACCTCCCCTTTTAAAATATGTCACATTACTTAGCATCTCATCTTCACCTGTTCGGAAAGGAAACTGATTGCTTTTCCTTTTCCTCCATTCTTCATGATAAACTCTTCCAGTTCTGTCAGGCAGGGGGGATTAGCTGTGAATAGCTCTATTTGAATTTAGTCAAAAATTCTCTCAAATTTAGGTCTGGGCTTTGACTAGATCACTTCACAATAACCATCTCGTTGTACCTTTAGCTGGCAGCTAAAGGTACACAGAGGCTCGTTTTCTTGCTTGTTTCTGCATATAGGAAACAAATTGTCCTCCAGGAGTTCTCCTACAGAAGCTACTGTATAGGTTTTACTACCATAACAGCAAATTCTGTGAAATTCTGTGTGTCTTATTGGAGTTTCCATTTTCTTTGCAAAATTCTGCGATTCTGTCCAGTTTTCTGCAGTACATAAATCATAGGACCTATAAATAGTCTAAAACCATCATATCTTTACTACTAAAGATATACAGACCACTTATCTGTTAGGCGTTAATGGACATACTTAATAGTTCAACAATTTTTCAGTTTTATTTTGCAGGCGCAATAAAACCTGTGATTAAAGATTTTTGTTTCTCAAATATAGTTTCATTTTAATTATGCTGTCAAGAGAGATTTTTTATGCCTAAAGTTTAGTCTAATACTTTCTATTCAACAGTACTTATTTTGTGTCCCACATCATCAAATCTTAGCTCATCTGTGAATCAATAATTTATTATCCATAAATCTATTTTCATTCCAGTTTCCCAAAAGTTTTATGAATTCACACAAATATTTTTATAAATCTTATAACTATTTGATGATCTAACATTTCAATGAAGTGTCTGTATGATGAGGCTGGAGAACTGGCACCATATGGATGGATCCCTTTAAACTTGTGTTGGAGATTTTTCCCAAAACTTGACCAACTTAAATTAAAAATGACTCACATCTGCCTTTAATTGTTCAGTTCTTTAAAAAGGCAAATAAATGGAATTAATATGTTTACAATGTTTAACTCCTTTAAAAATGAGGCTTTCTCAACCAAACTGAAAATTATTTCAGTTCGGTAAGCTACTTTATATAGACTTATAGTTTATATAAAGTAGAACTGAAAACCTTTGGTCTGAGTTCTTCATTATTGTAGCTCCACAGACTCTTCGCTTACCCTATTCTGAGGTGTGTTTGTGTTTTTTGTTTATGTTAATGAGACATTTCAAGCCCCACACCCCATCTTGTCACAGAGCGTTCCACTAGACCCCATTCGGCCATATTTATCTACCGGCAGAGAAATGTTTTATTCCAAAGTTTCTTAAAGATGTGTTATGACCTGTTTAGGCCAGATAATAATATGAAGGATTCATCCTCCTCAAAGCTCAAGCAGTCAACACAGACAGTTTTGAAAATCTTATAATGTTACTTATATGCATTTTGCATGAATTAAGAGGGAAGCTTTTTCTTGCATATTGTGAAATAATTATTTGGTTTAAATTGCAGCATTAAGTAAAAACTCACAATTCAATATTAATGAACTTAAACAATCTTTAGACATCTTGTCTCTTGTTGTTAAGCCAACTTCATAAACTTTAATTTCTGAAGTAAAACCAATACAATTTTCTTGTTCACTCAAATTGCCTTTTCAAGGCAGCAGGTGGACTTTTATTTTCAAGTTAAACAACCTTCAAATGTTTTACAGTGCACACATCTAGACAAAAACATTTAAATATATGCTATTTTAGTAAATAGCATATATTTACTAATGTACTTGTTACTGAGAGTATCCACCCGTTCTGCCTCTGCTGTTGTGATTCTTCCTGGAACTCATCAGAACATTTCTGCATTTAGAGCCAATCATGAGCTCCTACAGTTCATGATCTGACAGGGAAGTTTTGACTCTCATTTCTGGTGTCCAGTTTCAGATCAGCTGCAACACTCATTTTAGAAAAATAGAGCTTGAACAAGTATTTTCAGATCATCAGTTCATCTTCAAGCCAATGTGTTGCTGTTACAAACCAGACATACAAAATTTCATATCTAAAAGAATAACAACCTTTATTTGCTGCCACTGCATAAGTTAAACATTGCCCTACCCTAAGTATAGAAAGATCATTCTTACACTACATTCATAAAGTATGTGACAATATGTTAAGGTTTATGTTTAGGGTTTTCTTTGTTTAAATGAAGATTCTTTTAATTCCAAATTCCAGGCTTTTCTGGAAGCTAGTGCAGTGTTGCCCAAAGTCGGTCCTTGAGGGCCGGCATCCAGCATGTTGTAGTTCTCTCCCTGGTGGGAGTAATAACCATTTCAGCATGTCAATGTTCTTCTTAGGCCTCTAATGACTCATCATTTGATCTCGGAGGGCTAAACTAGGGAGAGAACTAAAACATGCAAGATGCCCTTGCCCTCTGCTTGTATTTTTGATAGTTACTAACATCTTTTGCAATGAGTAACCATGCATCAGGATGAGTTTACATAATAAACGAGAAGCTGGTAGTGGAATGAATGAACTTGGAAGAGAAAATACAAACATCCTTATGTTTGAGCTCTATGTCACCATTAGGAACTAATCCATAATAATTCAATTAATTGTGTTTTGAGCCTATATTTGGATTAATGTTGAAGATAGAAATGGTGTGTAAATGTGACCGGTGGACTTCTGCATTGTGTATGTGGTGATCGGACAAACCACAAAGCACTAAGTCTGGGTTTGGAGGCGGTCTCCGTTTATTAATCTGTCAATCGGGAGATATTAGCATTAGCACATAGCATGTGCTCCAGTTCTCCAGCCCAATCTATACAAAATAATAATGTTATAAAGGCGTAATAACTCAAATGAAAACATCCAAACACATATAATCAACACAGATGGAAAAATAAACATTTGTAGAATATGAATGAAAGGGTTCCAATGGACCACAAAACTTGCCTGTCCCCAGTGGAACAAATGACAAAAGGGAAGAGGAAATGAATAATTTAACATTTATAACAGTCCTGGAGGACCCTAACAAGAGAAGAAGAAAGTAAGGCGGAGCTGGAGGACCAAACCCCCCATAGCAGACACAGAAACACAAGAACAGCCAGATGCAAACTGACAAATACATTAAAGAAAACATTTTGTGTAAATATACAACTATTAAGATAGACCCAGTTACATAAACTAAACATACAGTGATGGTAATCACAAGGTGATTCACATTATATGATTTTATAAAGGGCATAGTTCAGAATAAAGACAAAGATAGTCTAATCAGATATGTCCCAGGGTGTGTAAGGATATGAAACACACTGTGTCTCATCTCCACTAAATTGAAATTTAGATTCAATTGCTAAATGAGTCTGGAAACTTTTATTATTTTCAGACATATTTATTTTCAGAACTGATTAAAAGGTAAGTTGAACACCTTCTACCGGCCTAAAATTATTGCACATCTCAAGTATACTGTAAAGATTTAAGACATTATTTTCTGTAGAGCTGTCATTATATGGCTATAATACTTTGTAAGTATTAAGAAAACATATAGGAAAAATATTAATGGCATTGTTTCATCTGTTTTTTCCATATTCTCTAATGGAAAAGGGTGATTTTCTTGCAATTATCACTGTTGCTATTGGGGACAGGTATTATCTGCCTATATTAGCATACATTGACAAAATGATCAATAAACGACAATGTAGCTGTAACCAAAGAATAGAATTCACTCGGGTTCAGATAGCCGTTTACTATCAACCAGTTAGATTTATTACAAATTACTGGACTGAAACACATTCAACCTCGTCTTAACTCATTCTGAGTTTACCTCACAAACAAACAAAACAAACAACATTCACTCCAAGCATGAGTGAAACACTCTCATGGTCCTTGGTAAAAGAAAATAAAAGAAGCTGGCCAGCAAAACAAAACAAAAAAATTGTTCATATAGAGCTCTATATGTGTGTGATGCATACGCCAAGATGGATGCCAGAGGTGGTCCTGACTTAGATGGCGACCCAGAATGAAGATGGCAGTCGGCGTCCGCAGACACAGGAACTTCGCGGCCTCCCTCTCTTCCTCCACAGGAACACGAACATCTTGCTAATGTTCCTCCCACCAATATCAGCCACAATAATGCAGGAAAACATATATGAGGCAAAAAGATGTCAAGCGATACGCAGAAGCTGGGCAGAGACTGGCATGTCTCAGTTCTGCAGCAGCTCTGAAACTTCTTGCCCTAGCTACTGCAGTCAGAATGCTGCCGTAAAGTACTGCCGTACTCTGCTTTTAAAGGGGCACTACCCATAAAGTAAAAGCAAAACAAGAAAAACAAATAACACACACAAATAACAAATAACACACACTACCCAAATATAGCGGGGTTACCCTTGTTTTTCCTCACATGGCAAATGGCCAACATTGGCTGTTCGGTAAGCTCAAAGTTCCAAATGTGTCAACAGCATTAACATCCTATTGACCTGTTCCAGTCTGTCTCTGAAAGAAATCCTCTCCACATCATGGCTGTTGATCACTGTCGTCTAGCAAAACGCCATAAAACTGGACCATTTTCTTCCTACCGCTCTGCCCTCTGTTGGCGATCTTGGGAAAGTGTTTGTATTAATATACTGCTCAAAAAAATAAAGGGAACACTCAAACAACACAATATAACTTCAAGTACATCAAACTTCCGTGAAATCAAACTGTCCTCTTAGGAAGCAACACTGATTGACAATCAACAATGATTTTGTTGTCAGCACATTCAACTTTGTACAGGACAAAGTATTCAATGAGAATATTTCATTCATTCAGATCTAGGATGTGTTATTTAAGTGTTCCCTTTATTTTTTTGAGCAGTGTACTTTTCAAGACCAGCTAAACTAACTTCTTAGCTCATGCCAAGTTTCTATCTTTTTTTATGTATATTAAGTTGAAACCTTTAGGCATTGCAAACTGCTGAAGAAGGGGAAAAAAAATTATGCTAAGTGTAACTTATTTATTTTGCTGACAGATAACAGTGGATTACCCAAATAGAAGCAAAGGTTGTAAATTGTGCTGAATTTTTTCATCCTGAATAAACGCTAGAAGTTACTTGTGAATATGAAATTGCAGCTTTCTGTTCCTAGACTGCTTGAATGGCTCTAATTGAGTGTATTTGTTGCTCCTTTGAAGATGGGATGATTGTGTTCACACTGCCATTACTGTTGCCAAGAAGGATTTTCATTTGACTTAAAAGACACATCATGCTGTGAAGTAGCTCTGTAAAATACTCCATGCTGAGTCACAAATAGAGTGGATTAGGCAGGGGAGGAGGAATGAAAATGTATGTCCTTTTTGGCTCCAATGGATTTGATTTTTATGGAAATGACTTTGAATGAATTAGGACTTTCGACCCCCACGGTTTTGGAGCGTAAGATGTTTTATGATTGAGTTTTGAACTTGTGTGTAATAGATTTTAATCTTTATCTGTTCACAGTGGAATATTCTTACAATTTAAAAATGAAAAGGTATATGAAAGAACTACCTTATTTGTAATATGTAAAAATAAAGATGATCCAACTGATCAAAGAAAGAAACAAAGTGATGATAAGTTTTCTTATGCATTTTATTAAAAATGGCATGTTGAACATTATTTGTACCTTGCTGAATAAATAATGTATTGCCATTGGAGCAATCAAACCGTTATTGCTGAGCAACTTTTTGTGAATTTCCTCTGGTATTGTTTATTATCTATGGTGATGAGGTCAAAGTGTCAAGGTTGGAAAGCCTCCTTGACATCACCCTAATCACCAGATCTTATCAGATTTAAGTTGGACTCTGACTCCAAAATGTTGATATTACGCTTGTCAGGAGAGACCATGGATGTCAAACATCTTGAGAAAATTAACATAAACAGACCCATTTACATATGCTCAATTGTTGCTCTTTTTCCACCCCCCTTTTCTCCCTACAGCTGCTCACCTGATCAAAACAAAAAAACCTACTTAGCACTAATTGTTTTTAAGACAAAACCAAAAATTATCTAAGTTTGAGTTGTACTCTAATTAATAATATCTTGTTCTGAGAACTAGAAAGAAGAGTCCTTACAATAAAAATTTCCTGAAGTACCAAAAATCATATCATGTATGTTTCTTAGCATCTGTATCAAGTTTAGAATGCTGGAATTGTGACAACTCTACAAGAGACAGTTGACCAAAGTAAGAGATTTCTTTTAATTTAAATCTGCCAGAAGCATTAATGATTTGGCGCTCAACTATATGTGTCTATGTTGAATGGGACGGTAGGTTTTGACTAGTCTTCAGCGTGACTGCTGACCTTTGCACATGTGACCCACATGGATCTAAGACTGGATCACTGGACAAAGATGAGCAAAACATTTGAACCCAAAAAGAAGAGACAACAGAGGACTGGGTTGAAAAAAACATAAAGATAAATTAAGCTTTTAATAAATGTGCACAAGTCGTTTCAGCTGCACTAGAATGATTTACCTTTTTCTTAAACAACAAAACTTAACATGTTCATAAAAAAAATCAGTTCAATTGATAATCAAAATCACATAGAAGTATAGAGTTTGCTTCTTGTCAAACATACAATTGAATGGTGCTGCTGTAGTTCATTTCTTGGCTCTGGATTATTTGATGTGTGTGATTAGCCTGACTGACATGTCTGTCTCAGCACAAGGTGACTTCAGAGCCACAAGATCCTGACACACATGAAACCGCTTCCCAAACAAGCTGAAACCAGAGCGCATGCAGCTGTCGCCTCATGAAGCATCTGATGGAGGTTGTTGGGTAATGAAGCGACAGTGTGTTGTTTTTGCCAAGACATGGGCTTTTCTTTTGTGTGAAAGGGCTAAGATAAGCTTTTAAAATGACATTTAATGAAAACAGTTTTTAGTATTTCTTTAGTGAATGTTCTAAAACAGAATACTGACTTTACTACAGTGCCTGTAACACAAGGATTCATTGTATAACAAAAAATATGTCAGAAGGAGGGACTATGTCTCTCGGCTGGCTTGGGAACGCCTTGGGATTCCCCCGGAGGAGCTGGAGGAAGTGGCTGGGGAGAGGGAAGTCTGGGCCTCCCTTCTAAAGCTGCTACCCCCGCGACCCGACTCCAGATAAGCGGCAGAAGATGGATGGATGGATGGATAATGGTCTTGTTGCTTACTCACACAACTGAGGAGCTTTCCATTACTATCACACTTACTTAGATGCTACAGAGGAGGTGCGTCATGCTGATCTTGATTCGGTTTGGGGAGCAGTAATAGATACTGCTTGCTGCCTGTGCCTGTCCCCATCTTCATTTCATCCTTCTACTGCCTTTCACTGCAGGACCTGATTCATTATGTCAGCTTTGACAAAGATTAATTATAGAAACACTTAATGTCATTTAGCTTTAACAATACTGTAGAAGAAAATCCTTCAAGGCACTTTTGCACTGTTACAAAGAAGCCTAATTCCAGTGTTGTATAGTAACGAAGTAAAAATACTTCACTACTTTACTTAAGTATATTTTGGAGTACTTCATACTTTCCTCGAGTAAGAAAATTTTTGATTTTTTTTCTTTTGGAGTACTCTACTTTCTTGCATACTTTTACTCCGATACATTTTCAATGTGTGGTTTAGTTACTCGTTACAAAAAAGCGAGAGAGAAACGCAACTGTTTTGATCCCACCTACTGATTGACTGCAACAAAGTTGGTAGCCTGCTTGCCTGGGGTTGTTCATCACCACCAATAGGATGCACAGGTTTCACCTCCCCACTACGTCAGAAAGTCCAGCAAACAGTCTGATTGGTTAGTGCTCCGTTTGTGTAGGTTTGTGCCGTTAAATTGTTTGTTTGTGCAGCTTTTGGTATCCAAGATATTAAAATGATTTTTTAGGCCATGCAGAGTTCACCATCCCCCCATTTTGCTCCAAAACAAACCAAAGTGGGCTGGTTCGTTAATGCTCCGTTTGTGCAGGTCTGTGCCATTAAAACAAACGCAGCAAAGTTGTTTTCAATTTGGATTTTGGCTATTCCGATATCCGGTGTGAGCGGCGCCTAACTCGAGGTTGATTCGATTCATGAACGCTAATTTGGGCCAGCCGTTCTCTAGGTCTCCCCTTCCTCAAGGTGTCGGAGTTTCACTCAGGGAGAGTCAACAAATTTTACATCCAAACTCTCCTGAGAAACTAATGGAAATAGATTTCTTGCCTTCAAACTGACACAAAATTCATTTTACTTACTCTTTAAGTAAGTAATGGATGGCCTAAAAAATAATTTTTAATATCTCGGAAACCAAAGCTGCACAAACAGAGCTCTAACCAATCAGACTATTTGCTGGATTATTTGAGTAGGTGGGGTGTCAGCTTCATGGAGGTCTGTTTCGCTTCTCCCATAGAAGAGTAATCGTAACGGCTTTTTTTCTTCATGTTGGCCTCATTTTCTGTACTGACTATTTATTTTTCTCATTTTCATCACTGACCTTACTTAAAGGGAAAACTTAAGGCTTACAAAAACTTTATTTTCTGTCCTGGAGGGTTTACTAAGAAGCTGGTTCAGTTGTAAAGCAGGTTAAGTTAACCTTGTGGTTTAGGTAAAGCACCTAATTTTCTTAACTAAATGATGCCTGCAGGTTTATCTATTAGCAGGTTTAATTTTGCCTGCACTTGGTTGTGTTCATTATTTTAAGTGTATTTAACAAGTTTACCAAAATGTAAAAAATGTCATTCAAACTGCATTTGCCTTGTTTTACTTTTTACTTGTACTTTTCACTACATTACTTGAGTACATCCATTTTTACAGTACTTTCCATACTTAAGTACAAGACGTTTCAGATACTTTAATACTTTAACTCAAGTAACATTTCAATCAGTGACTTTTACTTTTACCAAAGTCATATTTTGGAGCGGTACCTATACTTTTACTTGACTCCGAGATTTCAGTACTTTATACAACACTGCCTAATTCTAAACTGTCTATCCTTCAGCATTCCTTTGCCCTCCACTCCCTTCACATTTCAGGCTCTCTTAAGTTTTCAAAGTGATTGCCTGTGCTTTCAATACTTCACCCGCTCAGACCTTTCCTGCACCGTATTCATGCTGCTTGAATGACTGACTGAAGAAATTACATCAGAGTTGACAGTAGTCCTTCCAACCATTTCATGGCCTAGTTTCACCCACTTTTCACTGAAAAGAAATGAATGAGCCATGAGCATTTATCACAGCAGCTGGAAGATAATTTCTTCTAACATTTATTTGCATTTTTAAGTCCAGACAAACACATCATTAAAACTAATTGATGAACTTTTGATTCTCGGAGGCTGACTTTTCCTACTATAAACTTGAAAAAATATGAAAAGGACTTCAGTTCTATTATGATTTCAGGTGTGGTCAGCACAGAGGAACTTATTTTGCAGAATGATGACACTCAAGGAAATCTTTCACTGCCTTCACAGAGGGTGTTGTGCCAGTGGAGTGGAGCATATAAGCAGATTCCCTATGTGACACAGGAACAAGCTGCTAGAGTATAAACAAAGAAAAAATATATGCTGCTCAAAAAAATAAAGGGAACACTCAAACAACACAATATAACTCCAAGTACATCAAACTTCTGTGAAATCAAACTGTCCACTTAGGAAGCAACACTGATCGACAATCAACAATGATTTTGTTGTCAGCACATTCAACTTTGTACAGAACGAAGTATTCAATGAGAATATTTCATTCATTCAGATCTAGGATGTGTTATTTAAGTGTTCCCTTTATTTTTTTGAGCAGTATTCAGCTTTCACTCATTCATTGGGGCCGTGTATCCCCTCTCTGGGTGGGGACTTGTAGTTAAGTCCCCACAGTTCTGACATCCAGATTCCTCCTTTTTGCCGTAGCATTTGTGTTGTATCTCGTCAATCTGAAGTTGTGACAGCAATTGTCGTTTGCGGATGTTGGAACTACTAGTTGTTTAGCACTTAGTGTTGACTGGGGATGTCGAAGTAATCATTCTTTGCATGTAACCTCTCTGATTAGGCTTACTTGAGTAGTAGCATTCCAACAGATCCAAGTTTTTTCACCTCTCGCCCATTTCTGTCTTGTTCCAGTAGCCCAATATATATATATATATATATATATATATATATTAAAAAAAATTCCCTTCTCACCCACCGCGGGTGGTTCTTATCCTCTGAGCTCGGGTCCTCTACCAGAGGCCTGGGAGCTTGAGGGTCCTGCGCAGTATCTTGGCTGTGCCAAGGACTGCACATTTCTGGACTGAGATGTCTGATGTTGTTCCTGGGATCTGTTGTAGCCACTGCTCCAGTTTGGGGGTGACTGCCCCGAGGGCCCGATGACCACAGGCACCACTGTGGTCTTCACCTTCCAGGCCCTCTCCAGTTCCTCCCTGAGGCCCTGGTATTTCTCCAGTTTCTCGTGCTCCTTTTTCCTGATGTTGCAATCGCTTGGTATTGCTACATCTACCACAAGGGCTTTCCTCTGTTGTTTATCCACTATGACAATGTCTGGTTGGTTCGCCATTACCATTCTGTCTGTCTGGATCTGGAAGTCCCACAGGATCTTAGCTCTGGCATTCTCCACCACCTTTGGGGGTGTTTCCCACTTTGATCTCGGGGTTTCCAGTCCATATTCTGCATGCAGATGTTTCTGTACACTATGCCTGCCACTTGGTTATGTCGTTCCATGTATGCTTTCCCTGCCAGTATCTTGCACCCTGCTGTTATGTGCTGGACTGTCTCAGGGGCCTCCTTGCACAACCTACACCTTGGGTCTTGTCTGGTGTGGTAGATCTGGGCCTCTATTGCTCTAGCTTTCTAGTCTTAATATCTGTGGCTTTTATCTCCTCCTTTGGCCAGCTAATTATTCCAGCAGGGTATCTGATTACTGGCAGGGCATAGCTGTTTATCGCACGGATTTTGTTCTTGCCATTGAGCTGGCTTCTCAGGACTTGCCTTATTCGTTGGAGGTATTTAGCTGTTGCTCCTGTCCTTGTGGCCTCATCGAGGTTGCCATTTGCTTGTGGTATACCTAGGTACTTGTAACTGTCCTCTATGTCTGCTATTGTTCCTTCTGGGAGTGAGACCCCTTCTGTGCGGATCACCTTCCCCCTCTTTGTAATCAGCCAACCACACTTCTCTAGTCTGAATGACATCCCAATGTCCGTGCTGTAGATCCTGGTGGTGTGGATCAGTGAGTCGATGTCTCGCTCACTCTTGGCGTACAGCTTGATGTCATCCATGTAGAGAAGGTGACTGATGTTGGCCCCATTTTTGAGTCGGTATCCGTAGCCAGTCTTGTTGATAATTTGGCTGAGGGGGTTCAGGCCTATGCAGAACAGTAGCGGGGACAGAGCATCTCCTTGGTATATGCCACATTTGATGGACACTTGTGCAAGTGGTTTGCAGTTGG
Organism: Poeciliopsis turneri; assembly: GCA_922788865.1. NCBI lineage: Eukaryota > Metazoa > Chordata > Actinopteri > Cyprinodontiformes > Poeciliidae > Poeciliopsis > Poeciliopsis turneri. The sequence continues at coordinate 207,383 of CAKLNU010000552.1, read as the reverse complement.
CTTCAAGGTTGTTTTCCACAGCCTCATCGAGTTTGCAATGAAGGCTCTCAGAGTCCTGTTGATGTTATACATCTCTAAGCATTCAATGATCCAAGTATGCGGCATTGAGTCATAGGCTTTCTTGTAATCAATCCAAGCCATGCACAGGTTGGTGTGTCGGGTTTTGCAGTCTCGGGCAACTGTGCGGTCTATGAGGAGTTGGTGTTTGGCTCCTCTGCTATTTACACCGATACCTTTCTGTGCCATGCTCATGTGCTTATCCATGTGTTTGCTTATCTTGGCTGCTATGATGCCTGACATGAGCTTCCAGGTTGTGGAGAGGCAGGTTATTGGTCGGTAGTTGGGTGGGACTGGACCCTTTGATGGATCCTTCTGGATTAGGATTGTCCGCCCTTCAGTTAACCATTCAGGGTGAGTTCCACTTTGTAGCAGCTGGTTCATTTGGCCTGCCAGTCGCTCATGGAGGGCAGTGAGTTTCTTTAGCCAGTAGGCATGGATCATGTCAGGCCCTGGTGCTGTCCAGTTTTTCATACCTGAGACTCTTTCTTGGACATCTGTCACAGTGATGGTTACCGGGGCTTGCTCATTGAGAGTACACCTTAGCTGGTTGAGTGGAGAAGAGCCGATTAATCCTTCTGGATTCATTCTTTCTTGTGTATCTCTTTAGGCGGCTGGCCAAGGCTTGGAGCCTCTGTTTGGCAGTTTCGAGTGCTTCAGGTATGGGCATCTGCCTGTACTTTCTGGGTACTTGTCTTTTCATTGTACCCTTGTGGAGCTCTGATAGTTGGCTCACTTCCCTCCTTGTTACCTTGATTTTAGCCTCTAACCGTCTTTTCCATGGTGGGTATTGGGTCTCATGGTTGCTCTTATAGCCAAGCATCTCAAGGATCACTGATGCTGAGTTGTAGATCAGCTCATTGGTTTCTGTTATGGTATTGGTAGGGATCGTTCTCATTCACATTCTCAATGAGACTTTCTGATGGTACTTCACTCAGCCGTTGTAATTGGCGCCGGGGAGGCCTGGTTGTCATTCGGTTCATGATTCTCTCTCTCAGGTCAGCAGCTGTCTCGTTCAGCTCTGATTCGCTCACTGGGGCTGTGTATCCCCTCACTGGGTGGGGACTTGTAGTTAAGCTGCTAGTTGTTTAGCACTTAGTGTTGACTGGGGATGTCGAAGTAACCATTCCTTCCCCAGTCTTTGCATGTAACCTCTCTGACTAGGGTTACTTGAGTAGTAGCATTCCAACAGATCCACATTTTCATCTCTCGCCCATTTCCGTCTTGTTCCAGTAGCCCATTTGTCATCAAGGTGCTCTGGTTCCCCAACACCTGACGCAGACCTTGTTTGGCCGGGCGACGTCTGAGCCGGCATGTTATGCAACTTAGTATCTCTCATGGTATGAGGTAGGCAGTAGCTTGAAGGGTCTTGCCTAAGGACCCAGACTGGATTCGAACCCCGCCCTCTCGGGTGATATACTGATGCCTTATCTATTGAGCTATCCAGTCATATATATAACTCAGAAATGGGGCCAACATCAATCACCTTCTCTACATGGATGACATCAAGCTGTACGCCAAGAGTGAGCGAGACATCGACTCACTGATCCACACCACCAGGATCTACAGCACGGACATTGGGATGTCATTCGGACTAGAGAAGTGTGGTCGGCTGGTCACAAAGAGGGGGAAGGTGATCCGCACAGAAGGGGTCTCACTCCCAGAAGGAACAATAGCAGACCTAGAGGACAGTTACAAGTACCCAGGTATACCACAAGCAAATGGCAACCTCGATGAGGCCACAAGGAAAGGAGCAACAGCTAAATACCTCCAACGAATAAGGCAAGTCCTGAGAAGCCAGCTCAATGGCAAGAACAAAATCCGTGCGATAAACAGCTATGCCCTGCCAGTAATCAGATACCCTGCTGGAATAATTAGCTGGCCAAAGGAGGAGATAAAAGCCACAGATATTAAGACTAGAAAGCTACTAACAATGCATGGAGGGTTCCATCCCAAATCCAGCACCCTGAGACTGTACACGAGCCGCAAGGAAAGAGGCAGAGGACTAGTGAGTGTGAGAACCACTGTCCAGGACGAAACATCTTAGATCCATAGATACATCAGGGACAAAGCCTCAACAGACAATGTGCTCAGTGAATGTCTCAGACAACAGGGAACGGAGGTTGAAGTGCCAGAGATACCATAATGGGAGGACAAGCCCCTACATGGGATGTACCACCAGCAAATAACCCAAGTGGCTGATATCAGTAAATCCTACCAATGGCTGGAAAAAGCTGGACTCAAGGACAGTACAGAGGCCCTCATCATGGCCGCCCAGGAACAGGCCCTAAACACCAGAGCAATAGAGGCCCAGGTCTACCACACCAGACAAGACCCAAGATGGAGGTTGTGCAAGGAGGCCCCTGAGACAGTCCAGCACATAACAGCCGGGTGCAAGGTACTGGCAGGGAAAGCATACATGGAACGACATAACCAAGTGGCAGGCATAGTGTACAGAAACATCTGTGCAGAATATGGACTGGAAACCCCGAGATCAAAGTGGGAAACACCCCCAAAGGTGGTGGAGAATGCCAGAGCTAAGATCCTGTGGGACTTCCAGATCCAGACAGACAGAATGGTAATGGCGAACCAACCAGACATTGTCGTAGTGGATAAACAACAGAGGAAAGCCGTTGTGGTAGATGTAGCAATACCAAGCGATTGCAACATCAGGAAAAAGGAGCACGAGAAACTGGAGAAATACCAGGGCCTCAGGGAGGAACTGGAGAGGGCCTGGAAGGTGAAGACCACAGTGGTGCCTGTGGTCATCGGGGCCCTCGGGGCAGTCACCCCCAAACTGGATCAATGGCTACAACAGATCCCAGGAACAACATCAGACATCTCAGTCCAGAAATGTGCAGTCCTTGGCACAGCCAAGATACCTCAAGCTCCCAGGCCTCTGGTAGAGGACCCGAGCTCAGAGGATAAGAACCACCCACGGTGGGTAAGAAGGGAATTTTAATATATATATGTGCTTGGGTCTGATCCAGCACAATGAATTAACACCAGCCTAAAGTAAACCCGACATAGGAGAGAACCTCCACAATGCGCTTAGTGTATTATTTCCACCTTGTGGTAGTTCTAAAGTTAATTTCAAAGGTACAGTTGTATCTCCCAACCAGAGTCCCAAATGAGGTTGAATAACCTCTTCTATTGCCTCTTTTATTCCTATCTGTTGCTCTGCCTTAACTGTTGATTGTTGTAAACTTTACAGTAATCTGCAGTTTGTGCAGGAGTCATTTGTTTGCATTTGCAGCGCTGAGTTGAATTTAGAATCATTGAATAAGAAAATATTAACTGTCAGAACATTTCCTGACTCCTGGTAACAGATCAAAATAACTAATGGAGTAAAGTTTTTGTCATGGTGTTATTTCATAGTTGGATCAATCAAGCAATCTATCTGAAGATCAATCAATCCAATCAAATGTTATTTGTATAGCACATAAACAAGGCATTTCAAAGTACTTTGCATCATGACAAACACAAAAACACAAAATCTAGCAACATAGAATCAACAATCAAAACATGACATGAAGTCAAGTGCCATCATTCTCATATCTAGATCTAGATCTCATATCTTTGTACGTTTGTATGTTTGTTATGTGTGACAAAGTGGTTCAGTTTGTATTCACCACTTGTCTCTTATTTTTATTAATTTACTTTCTTTAGTTGGTCATAATGCTTAAATTTAAACATTACTTTGCAACTTTGCTTCACTTACTATCCCGGGTTTGTTTGTGTTAGCATTATGTTGCAGTTTCCATCTATTTATATGTTTAGGTTAAAATTATTTCTTCTGGATTATTGGTTAAATTTGTTTATTTTGTTTCAAAGTATATTCAGGGTATTTGATTTCTTTTTTACTCACCATTGTTTATCCCTTGTAGGTCTGCAGCAGGGCAGGAGTAAGGGAGGGGCCGGCCCAGTATTTCCTGCTTAAATGCCTGGACAATGAATTAATTACCTTGCTGGGTTCTACCAATTAGAGGGTTTTCTTTGAAGGATTGCTTTGTTTTTTCTTTGAAGTAACTTTTTGAGTTATCTTCTACAACATGGTTTATTTTTCAGACTAGTTCATTATGTAGATGAGTTTGTAAATTAGATTAATAATGTTGTTTTTCTGTTTAGATTTTTTTATTTATTTTTGTTTTTTTACTGTTTATTTGTGGCTTGGTCCACTCAGCTGCAGGTGTGTTGCCAATTGGCCATAAGAACACTGAGTTTTTGGAAGCTCAGGAGCGATGTCTGAGGCAAATGTATTAATAAAAGTCATCAGAAGGATCTGAAACCGGTGGCTGATGCTGTTTGTTTGTTCACCTTGAAGACCCTTGACCACACTATTTTACTATGTTTTAATACACCTGTTATTGGGGAGAAACAGAATAGGTCTATTCTTAGCATTCAGAATAGACCTGGTTGTTCTGCACAGCTTTGATCCTTACTGAGCAGAACTGGTAGCTCTGGCCAGAATTTGTAATTCGAACCCAAACAGTTTCTGTACCATGACTTCTTCTGATGTTCTTCAACTGCATTTTTTGTTTCTTCCGATGTGATTTCTCATATTGATTAATTTTTTCCTGTCTTTTTTCTTTCATCCTTCTACTGTCAGTCAATGTCTTCTGAAGCAGCTCTTTATTTCATCCTTAACAGAACTGTTTCCTCAGTCATTTTTCAAGTAACTTTACAAACTTGCTATTTCTTTCATTTGCCACGGTCCATTATGATCCACCCTGTAGGCTAAAATATATGTCTCTCCGCAGGCTACAGAGTATTACATGTTACTACAGAGGTCATATGTCCTTGACGCTTCATTAAAATGTAAATGCTTTGCGTATTAGAACAAATTCAGCCTAGGGAAAGTGAGGACTTAGATCAAACTTGTTTGATCACCAAATGTACAGATAAAGCAGAACAAACTCAGAGAAACCAATGAACCATCATTTTGAAGAATGATGTAAGCCTGGGAGTTCTTGGAGAAGCAGTGAAATGAAAAGTGAAATAGACTATAGATGTAATATAGTAATATATTACTTTTCCATGAGGCAAAGTAATATATTTAACTTTTTAAGCTGCGGTGAAATCCAGGTTGGTGATTTAGCTGCTAGCCTGTTTCCTTGCAGTCATGTGTCTGGGGTCAAAGGTTTCTTCGAAGTTCTTGCTGCGAGTTCGGCCCTGTGACTTTCCTCATGCTCAGCTTGATGTCTGCTTTTGCAACTTAACATTGTATGTAAATGAGCCACTCATTGTGTTCTGATACATTTTGAATTGAAACTGACAAAGCAGAATGCATCTATCACACGACATGCTGCACTAAACATTCTGGGCAGGTGTCTCCTAGCTGCAGGGTGTAGAAACAGATCATCAGATGATGAACACATCACATCCCAAATATTTCTTCAGAAGCAAAATTACTTGAACATGATAAAATGTTAAGTTTGAGCTATTCAGAGTCCTTAAATCATCTGCACTTAAGATTTAGATTTTATTAAATTTTTCTCCTCTAGAGAGGCATCATTTCATTTTTAAGGAGGCCCCTAAAATATATAACCAGCAATAATACAAATCATCGTAATAAGTAATCCAAACCATAATCAAAAATCATAATTTATTTTATTTGATTATCTTGTTCTGTGAGAATTTTATATCTGAATTTCAGCTCATTGGAGTTCTGTAAACACTTTGGTAAATTCTGAAAAGTTACTTTTTATTTTCTAAACGGTTAATCCATCATTAAGTGGGTTATATTGCCTTTATGGACAATGATTTGAAAAAAGTGAACCTGTATAAAGTTAAATATGATGGGATTGATATTTGGGTGCAATGTTTGTGCTGATGCACTTATAGAAAACTAAGTCACAAAACGTTTGGAGCCCTGAATATCATGATCCACATCTGTGTATGTTTTTGTTGATGCTTTAAACATGTGTATTTCTGTTCAATTACATCTCTAGAAAGCCACATTTAAGAGTGTGAAATTGATGATTTCTAATTCTCAACATTAATTGTGTAACTGCTTTTTTGCCCCCTTGTTTCTAGTATCAACTGTAGAAGACTGGTGAATGTGAGTGTGCCTAACCTCATCTCTCTTCTTTTTTTCAACAGGACCAGTATCCTGCCAGAGGGGAAATCGTGCTCTCATCTGGTGACCTCCAGCTGGTGCTAAAAGTACAACTTAATCAGTAAGAATTCCTTCTTCTACATCCTAGATTGCTGTACTCTCAGTAGTACCCCCTTCTGCTCTCCACATGAGGACTGTGAAAATGATGAAGAGATGAAACATATAGGCAAAAAAAGTGGAAATATCAATCATGTCCCCTCATCTATCATTCTGCTTAGTTTTTGCGTCATCTCTGCATTACTACGTATGATTCTCAGTCAAGCTCCCTGAATCCTTGATGCTCTATTGATAATGTCGGAGCATCTCTGCTTCTCTGAAAGTGTCACCATGGTTTCCACCAGAATCATTTGAAGATTTTCATATTTCCCTCAAGGTAGATAAAAATCACATTAATCCTGAGTCACAGCTTATGGATTTACTTGCTTCTTAGTAAAAGAAGAAGGAAGCGTATAAGTGGCCCTATTCTGGCACAACGTGAAGCACGGCTAATCAGGATGAACGGGCTGGTCCCATGGTGATCATGCAGAACAAGGCTCAAGGCCAGCTGAGGTTATAATGTTTCTGTGATAACATCAAGGGGTGTTCATTCTGCTGTGTGCTCATCAGAATCAAATGTGTAAAGACTCCTCCCTAAGTGGGCCTCGTTAAGCCTGGAGGCAAAAGAGCCTGGGTACACACTTTGTTTCTTCATCAAACCCACAATATCACATAAAACATGGAAACTTTAGTTACAAAGTGTGGGTCTAATGGTAGTTTAAATTATGAAAGTCACCAGCTGGATTTACAATGACAACAGTACACAGATTGAATGAGATGAATCAAAATTTCAGTGGCTCTGCCACTGAAATTTATTTTTAATTTAGATTTCAGCTTCAAATAATCCCAAAAAACAATGTAGCTGACAACAGTAACTTCTGGTTCCTCTCTGACTTTCACAACATGGAAAATGTGTAATTTGTAGATGTGATCTCTGGGCCTGTTCAAACCTGTTGTGAACATGTGTTCAGACTGACCCGGATCAGCTGGTGAAGCAGTCGGTGTGAATTGTTCCAACTGCTTTGCTCTAGTGAAAAATCACTTCAACACCCTTTCTTCTTCATTTCTTAAACCAGCGATTATATCAGCTAGTTGACACAAAAATAATTTGACTTAAGAATACATAGCTGAAAGCTAAGAATCTGTGTTTTTGAAGAAGGCAGTGTGCAGGCTCAATAAACTACACATTTTTAGTTTATTTTTTATATTAGTTAACTAATATTACATATTAGTTGACTGTAATAATGTTTAAGTTATTACAGTCAACTAATGTGGCTTTTTCATTGTATTAGATCCAGTGGTTTTTCAGAGGGTGTGTTCCTTTGAGTTCCCTTGCAACTGTACCAAATAACAAACAGGTGTCTCTTAACACCAACTTTATTTTAGGTTGAAAAACCCAGGGGTTGGGAGACCTTGACTTCTTCACTGCACCAGAGCTCAGGGCAGCTATTTCATTGCCATAATGTTTTCTCTGCACAATGATCACTATGGCTTCCTCAGCCTTGGACAGATCATCAGTTGTGAGCTGAGCATCCATTTTATTGTCCTGTTTATCACACATTTGACTTCCACAATGTGCAGTTGGCAACTTCTTTGTTCGTAGCCTCTCTTTTATTTTCAGGATCCATGCTACACATCTTTTTAGCTTTGTCCAACTGGAAAAGTACATGAGCAGCTTAGTGATGGGACACACTTCTTCCAGCGTAGCTGCACATGACAGGACCCGGTCTTTAACTTCTGGATCAGTTTCTAAATGGACAGGTAATTCCTTAATCACTGCCGGCCATTGGATCTCAGGTTTTGTGAGGAATTCTGGCCCACTGATCCAGGCAGAAGATTTTAAAAGAGAGCCAACCTTCAGCTGTATTTAACTTCCAGCTGATGTATCTCTAAGTAACCTTTGTGAGATCACGAATGATGGACACTCTATTAGCTACATATGTTTTGAACTGTGTTGTTGTGTTTACAATGTACTGCAGGACGGTTGTGCTGTCAGACCAGAAGAGTGATTCACTGAGATTGAGTGCAAGTTGAAATGACAGCATTTTGTCCATATGCACAGCTAAAACTGCAGCCGCAAGTTCAAGTCGTGGTATAGTAATTTGTTTTAATGGAGCTACCCTTGCTTTACCAATAACAAAGGAAACACACACTTCATGTTTGCCATTAGATAGTCTAAGATAAGATACAGCACCAAACCCAGTTTCACTGGCATCACAAGAGTGATTCAGTTGGAGACTTCTTATTTCCCCAAATCCTTTAGGTGTGATGCATCTTCTGATACTAAAGTTGTCAAGAAGAACTAAATCTTTGACCCATTTTTTCAAAATTTTTGCCATTTCAGGTGAAATTGTCTTATCCCAGCCAAAATTCAGTTTACATAAATGTTGAAGAATCTGTTTAGCAGGGAGAATAACTGGAGCTAAGAAACCCAAAGGATCGTAAGTAGAGCTAACAATGGACAAAATACCACGTCTTCTTAGTGGTTTGTGTTTATTTACAATGCTAAAGGTGAAAACATCCTGTTCAACATCCCATTGCACTCCCAGGGCTCTTTCAATGGGAAGCTGGTCCCGGCTAAAATCTAGCATCCTTGCTCTGTTTTCCTCAGGGATCGGAGAGAGTACAGAACGCTCACTGCGGGTTGTCTATGATTGTGCTGCAATGTTTGCTGGAACGTCACTGAACAAAGAGCTATTACAGGGACCAGATTTGACTAGCACCTTATTAGGTGTGCTCATTCGTTTTCAACAAGGTCCAATAGCCCTTATGACAGACATTAAACGGATGTTCCACCAAGTCAGAGTTGCTCAAGAACATGTAAATTACCTACGTTTTCTCTGGTGGCCCGATGATGACATCACAAAAGAGCTTGTTGAGCATAGAATGTTGGTCCATATTTTTGGTGCAGTCTCTTCCCCTAGTTGTGCCACATATGCACTTTTAAAGACTGCTGATGTCAACCAACATATGTACTCAGAAGAGGTTATTAATACAATCAGACATAGCTTCTATGCAACAGTCTGTCTCAGATCTGTCCAGACTGTTGATCAGGCCATTAGGCTTAATAAATGGGTCTGTAGTGAGCGCTCTGTACTCTCTCAGATCCCTGAGGAAAACAGAGCAACAGGTGTAAGGATGCTAGATCTTAGCCAGGACCAGCTTCCCACTGGAAGAGCCCTGGGAGTGCAATGGGATGTTTGCAAAGTACTACAGGACGGTTGTGCTGTCAGACCAGAAGACTGATTTGCTCAGATTGAGTCCAAGTTGAAATGACAGCATTTTGTCCATACGCAACTGTCTTCTTCAGATATTTTCATGTTGTTTCATCGAGTAGATTTTGGTGAAGATGGGCCTTTCAAAAGGTTTTGTTGCCCTGGTGAAAAATAAATATACTAAGTATGTTAAATTTTAGAGCTGCACAGTGGCGCAGTTGGTAGCACTGTTTCCTTACAGCAAGAAGGTCCTGGGTTTGATTCCCGGTCCGGGCTCTTTCTGTATGTTTGCATGTTCTCCCTGTGCGTGCGTGGGTTCTCTCCGGGTTCTCCGGCTTCCTCCCACAGTCCAAAAACATGACTGTCAGGTTAATTGGTCTTTCCAAATTCTCCTCAGGTGTGAGTGTGTGTGGATGGTTGTTTGTCCTGTTTGTCTCTGTGTTGCCCTGCGACAGACTGGCGACCTGTCCAGGGTGAACCCCGCCTCTCGCCTGGAATGCAGCTGGAGATAGGCACCAGCAACTCCCGACCCCATTTGGGAGAATGGTGACCGGAAAATGAATGGATGGATGGATGTTAAATTTTAGTATACTTAAGCATTCTTTAAGCCAGACTAATCATGAGTATACTTTAATTTCACTTAGGATTTTAATTTCACATTTTGGAATTTGTAAAACAAATTTAAAGTGTACTTTTACATACATTTTTGGAACAACTGCAGTTACACTTAGCATACTTCAAGTATATTGCATTTTATGTAATATAAATGTGCTTGAGTAGTATATTTTGAATGTGCTATTTTTGTGATTGAATTACATTAAAAATATACTTACAATGTATTTTAAGTATATTGGCATTACATATTCTATACATTAGTAGTGTGATTACAGTATGCTACAATTACACTTTTGGTTTATTATAATTACTAATAAAGTACACCTTTTAGGTACTTAATGTCTTTTATTTCTCTGCTTTGCCACTTTGTACATTACGTTTCATTCACACTACAGTACTGCAAACACATCAGGCTACCGGAACACAGAAAGATCAATTACAACACACTTTACAGTTGACACTAATTACATTGTGCTTTCAATATATTAACATTTTGGTAACACTTTATTTGATGAGGTGTGTATAAGGCTGACATAACACCTGTGATCCAACTTTTGAAGCAACTTCTCATTAAAACTGTCATTATTTACCCAATGACACTTCATGACACCTGTTAGAATGTTCCTAACACGTGTTAATGTCATGTTTATGACAGTATCATGACAGTATCATGTCAAATAAAGTCTTACCCACATTTTTCAAAAATACATTGCCAATATACAATCACAGAATTGTACAAATTGTCAATACAATTTACAGACAACATGCTTATGAAACTTAGCACAGTAAAACAACAAGTACACTTTAGAGGAAATGTGAAAAATATTTCACCAAGAACAGAGTATTGGTTTAATACAATGTCATGGTATTTCAGTATTACTCCAAGCAAACTGACATTTCTCCTTCTGAAGAACAGTGAGGATCAGCAGAACATTCCCATTCACACCACATGTTACAGAAACCTACAAAAAAGAATAAAACAATAGAGCAACTAAGCAGAGAAAGCACTTGAATTTTAAGAATACGGAAAACAGAAAAGAAAAAAGTATGAATTACACATTTAAGACATTGTGGACTCCCTATCATCAGAACTTATGTTGACTGGGACCGGCTGTCCGGGATGAAAAAACATTTTTGGATGACTTCTTTGCCTGTATGTCAGAAGTAGAAAAAATAGTCAGCAATATCATAAAATCAGTTGATGTTGGCATTAAGTTGTTTTAAGTGTGGACTTCAGGGAGACAAAGTACCTGAAAGGCTTTCTATCCATGATCTGAACACATTGATCCTTTCAGGGCTGTGAGGGGGGCTGGTGGGGCCCATCTCCAGCAGTCATCAGATGAGAGGCAAAGTTCACCCTGGACAGAAAAGCGTTAAGTGAATTTTAAGTGAATTTTTAAAAATTCTATTTTGAGCATATGTTTTAAAATATATGCTCAAAGATATCTTTTAAATATCTTTAAAACATATATTTCAAAGATATTAAAAATATCTTTTAAATATGCATTTGAGAAAGTGCATATTTAAACTTGAGCAAATACATATTTTGTTCACTTAAAGTATACTTTAATATATTTCTTAAAAGTGTACTTTGTAATTATTATATTTAAGTATGTTTTAAGTTATAATGTCAAGATTGGTACAATCATCCTTTTAGTATACTTCATATATGTTTATAGGGAGCAAACTTAATACTTAGTATACTTAACATGTACTTACACAAATGTAAGTATATTTGAAATATACTAAAATATATATTTTTCATTAGGCTGGTTTGACACAGTGCAGTTTTAAGGTGAACTGCAGCAGATGAAAATGGAACAAATGTTGTGAATTTGGTTCCAAGTCAAGCAGAGTCTCCTGGGTTAAGAGGTGTGAAAACATCCTAAGAGCTTCATATTGATAAAAGGACACAAGCCCATGTTGGCTTGCTTCAGGGTGAGGGATCAAAGTACCTACCTTCCACTGGACGCTGGAAAAAAGAATTAACTGATGGGGAACACAGCTGATGGGGTCTGTAGGTAGATATATATCTAGTAGCACAGCTAACATGCGGCATTGTTTTCCTTTGGGAAAAACCCTAAGGACAGGTTTTTTCCTGTCCTTTGGGTCATAGGTAAAGAACCTGTAAACAATGTTGTTGTGTTTCCCTTGTCAGCTAAAAGGGTCACTGGGGTTTCTTTCTGGATGTGCCCACCATGTTAGCAGTGTTTAAACTCCCAATAGCAGCTCATTGAGAAGGAGAGGGACAGTGTGTGTTATCGGTGTACTTCTATCAGAAGAAATGTGATTGTTAGGGCAAATTTATCATTCCACTGGACTGGAGGAAAATAACAGTTGACATCAATTTTGATGAAAAAGTATCTTTGAATAATCAGTTTTGCTTGTATTGATTATAGGGAGGTGATGATATTGATTATTTTGACAACCCTACTACTTATTGTCTTATGCTGTATTCATACAATCATGTTTATCATTGACATTAATACACAATAAGTGGAATAATTGGGTAAATTCAAAGGCATAAACCTAAATAATTTCTTGCTTTGTAAGTGCTATACATACAGAAAGGTACAGCCATTAAAAGTTTTCTTCAAGTTTCTTCTTTTAATGTTCAGAATTTCTATTTTCCATGTTTTCCATGGCTTCACAATTGCATGTATTTAATTTAATGCTTAAAGGAAAGGAAAAACAAAATCTATCCATTTCTACTCTTATTTTTAAGTATGTCAGCTTTGGTCAAAGAGTATTCAGCATTACAAACATATGTTTTTTGCACTAATTTAAAAAAATGGCCTTAACCAAATTTTGCAAATTTTTCTGTGGGACTTAAAATCGTCTTAAAATAAACATGGCTTATTTTAAGACGATGCAAACTAGATAGGTTTAGGTTTTTTTAATTAAACAGATTAGACTTTGCAGATTGGATGTTTTATGTTAGAATAATACAAAAGTATGAAATCATGTTGTGTTCCGTGTGTTTCTGTTGTGTTTATTTGAGTTTTCTGTGTCCTGAGTCTCTTCGTTGTCCTGTCTTCCCCTTGATTGTTCCCAGGTGTCTCTTGCTCCCCTAATTACCCTCTGTGTATTTAATCCCACCTGTGTCCTTTGTTCCTCGTTGGGTCCTTGTCGTATTTTCTCGTTGTTCTGTTGCTGTGTGTCAGTTAGCTGCCTGTTTGACCAGTGCTACCGGTGTGAGCCCTGGCTTCCACTCAGCCGTGCTGCCTGTTCGCGCATTACGTTTGTTGACTGCGTTTTCTGGACGTTTTTTGTTATTAAACATTCACCATTCACTTTACCTGGGCCTCCAGCGTCTGTCTCACCTCCTCCACAACACCCCCTCATGACAAATCAGTCGATAAGAAACTACATCAGAGAAGAGCATTTTATCCTGACAGAACCCTGTGGTTTTTAAAAGAAATCTGTTCTACTTTCCCACCATTAAGGCTTCCTGTAAGCTCAGTAATTCTGCGTATAATGATATCTACATGTCTCTGTTGTTTCTAATGGAAACAGCTTTGCTGTAACGTGGCTGGGGAGGTTGTTGAATCACATTTGGAATTGTGAGTGCTTGACATTGACGGAGATTGAGTGAGTTTGAGATGTTTCAGAGAGTGCTGCATTTAGAAATAATGCCATATTTCAGACTTAATAGATGCATAGGGATTCAGTTGCTTGGAAACAGTTTGATGACTTGGCAAGAGGAGAACAATGGCAAAATTAAATGTTAGACTGACTGACCGACTTGAAACAACAGAAAGCCTAGAAGCAGTGGTGGCATAAATGAATCACTGAATGGTACAGAGAGGAGATGGAAATGAAAACAGAGATGACTGCTGATGGTACTCAATGTGGGCAAAGGTTTTACGCGCAGGACAGCGATTGTAACAGGCATTAATTTTAAACCACCGGAGTATCGGTAACGTTCAGGAGTTTGATTTGGATCAGTAAACTTAGGTCAGAGAAAGAGGCATGTTTCCTGGGGAAGTGAGCAGTCAGAAGGAGGAGTTAGTGGAAATGTTACTGGAAACAATTATTATTTTAATCTGTGGGGTCTCTGCCACTGGGATTGAAGGAAGATACCAGGAATCAGATACTATGTTCCAGAACCAAAAGGAGGGACATTGTTACACAAAGCGTCTAAAAGAGAAAAATGCTTAAAAGAAAATATTATCCAGTTATTAACAGAAAACATCACAGAAACCAAAAACAAAAATCCTTGGTCATAAGGGCTGCTTTTAAAACAGGCTGGTAATCAAAGAAAATTATTTTTGTAATATTCTTACAAACAAAATGTGTAGTTTTCTGGAATGAGCTGGTTGAAGCAGGAGCTTGTTCTTCTGTAAATCTGGTGATTTTGTCCTTAAACAATATTTTGTTACAGACGCCTTCATCACTCAGAAGAGATGTGTTCCTGTCTCAGTCAAACTATCTTTGCATATAAATTTGATAGTTTAATTCTCAGTATCAATTATTCTTCAACAAAGTAACTATAAGACAGCTATTTACTCGTATTTGCTTAAAAAATTCTTGAATCCTCAAAGATGACTAATTAGGTAAAGAGCACAAAGCTCAGTTCACTTAGAAGTAAAACATGTCATAACACCATTGCTGGAACAACACAGTGGATCACTGTTTCATGTTTTCATTATAGTGTTGGAGATACTGTACTGAGATGATGTAAACAGCTAAACCTGCCAAAAATCTAGGCTTGCATTGTGAGTTACAGACAAGTTGTAGATTTTCAAATTAAAATGATGTGTAAAAGGTAGGGCTTTCAAATTCCTAAATAACATCTTACCAGTTCTCTACTTCCCAAAGACACATTTACAATCTAACTAGACATAAACTGGTTTCATACTTCACAGACAACACCAGAGACAATAAAACAACATCAAGTACTCATAATTTTCACAATATTTGACATTTGACGCCAGATATGATCGAGGGTGGTCAGAGCTGATCTCTCCCTTTCCATTCCATCAACAAGTTATTTTCAGTGGCAGTCGATCCCCAGGCTGTGAGTTACCTCTGTTCTGTTGCTTTCCTGGCAAGCCAATCATTGTAAATAGCATTCCCAGCAATAGAATTTGCAATGTTCCTCAGAGTGTGTAAGTCAGTGATACCTCTCTTATAGTTACTGTTATGAAAATGGATTTCTAATCAATCTGAATTTGAAGCTGATAGCTACTGCTGTACAGCTTAAGTGAGGGGACTGCATATGTAAATTAGCTTATGATATAATCTGGCAAAAATTGACATTTATGTTGAAACTGTACACATTAAAGTTTATTATTATTATTAACCTGGGCCTTGTCTACTGATTCTGATGGCCAGATTAGATTGTCCCTGGCAGCACATAAATACTGAAATCCACACAGACATGTAGGGAAAACGGCACAGCCAAGAGTAACTTAAAAAGAGAAGTTATTTGGAATTAGGTATTAGGTAAATTTGTCACATTTAATTGGACAAACATTTCACTTTAGGTTTTAGCTTTATGGACTAGGTCATGTCACTGGCTTCTGGCATGATGTGGTCCAGAGATTCCATTTAAAAATCCAACCTACTAACTTATTTTGATTCTTGCTTTCACCAATCTTCCTGCATGCCCTGCGCTTCAACAAAGGTTATGAGGGAGTGTACAACAATAATGGTTATTTTTCATCCATAGGAAGGAGTATAAACATTATAAAATATATGCTGTATAGCTAAATTCTCCCATCAATCATTTAATTTAGCGGAAAGGAATGGTATGAACTCTGCTAATTTCTACAGAAAAACCTTAAATAGATGAAATGAAAACAACCTTATGGGGAGAAAAAAAACTAACACAAAACAAAAAAAAGTAATTTATTCAGTTATTAAACTGGCACAGAGTCAGCTTGTTTCTCTCAGAGGGTAACGTTTCAGAGGGTAACGTTTCAGGAGGTGTGCGTGTGTTTACTCAGTTTCTAAGAAAAGTCACACAAATGCCTACATTACTGAAGATGAGCCAGTGAGCAGAATAATAATCACATAATACATATTAATAACATCAAAACTGTTTGTCTGTATTATTCAATTTCAATTAGTTTACTGCTGACTGTGGAGCTCTGTCTCATAACTTTGGTATTTCACACACCAACACAGCTCAGGCTGCTGCTACGGCACTTAGGGCCAACATTTCATTTTAATTGTAAATTTTCCTTTGAATGTTCCGAGATGAATTGTAAGCTGTGTTTATGTAAATGAAAGTCTTGATTGTGGTTCCACAGCGGGATGTTGTGTGATGAAATAGGTGATACCTGCTTTATCCTGCTTATAGTGAAGAGGAGGGCAACTGAAAACTTGTCCGACTGAACTGAACGTGGTGGAGCCGTTAAGTTCTTCAAACTTAAGAATTTAATTAGGATACAAATCCAAAGAGAATTTGATTTTACATAGATAAATTCACACTCTCCTGGTCATAGCATCTGTCATTGATTTCTCCACAACAACTTGGTAATTTCCATGTCTCCATATCAATTGTATTTGAAGTCAGCAGCTGGATTTGTTTTATTCATCTCTAATATGTTCAGATTTCAGTTTTAATATCTGACAGTTTCAGGGCCTGGTCCAGCTACTGTGATGCTTTGTGGTCAGTATGGCGACAATTTGCCATGGTTGTAAATAATTACTTGTGTTTTTGTGCTAGAAAAATGGTAAAAGTTACAAAAAATCTGATTTGCACAAGCAGGCAAGATAATTTGGAAATAATAGTGTGTGATGCTAGGTGCAAGGACAGCCCAATTGGTGCCTAGTTGAATGAGTCAACTATAAACCTAGACTAATCTTTACTGTCACTGTTACTGTTGGATGAAAAACATTTATTTAAAATAAACGAGCCACGTTTAGCCTGGTGGGGGTGCAAGTAAAGCTTGGTGCTCCACCAGACATATAATATGCTGGGTGAACCATGGATATTTCTCTGTTCCATAATTTGCTGTGTTTACTGTACTGTGTGCTATAGACATTGGACAAAACAACATAATGTACCTCTTGTGCGTGTGAGGGCTGAGGCAAATGATACAGGTGATATAGAAGTGATATCTTCTGAGCCAGAAGGACGGTTGGCTCTACAGAGCTCTGTGTAAGTTTGGCAACTGTATGAAAAAGCAACGTCGGATTAACCGTTTTCTTGTTTTCTATGATGATAATCACATATTGCCCTGATATCTAATCACCATGATTAGCTTGTTGTTGTCACAATAAATCTAAATTATTATGATGATGAAAAGAATTCCACAATAATGGTAAATAAAGCACAATAATTATTGCTGCATACCAGCTCTACACTACAGCTGGGTTTAGACTGCAGAATTTATCTTTAAACCCTGTTGTCTAATTTCTTTTTAATACATTTGAGTTTTGGAAGCAGTTCTGATTATGGCAGATCATCTGTATATGTGGCTAACTGAAATTGCTGATTAGCTAGTTTGGCTAATAGCTTTTGAACTTGACATAAGGAAATGATCCTGAGCAGCAGGAAATACAGGAATCTATGAAGTGGAGTTGAGATGTAGGAAAGGTAGTTGTTTCACAAAAGGAATGTCCACTGAAAGAGTATATATGAGGTCACAGAGTGTGAGCATGTGGAAGAGAGCTGAATTTAAACAGAGGACAGGTGGCTGGGTTTTTGTATCACCTTCAGGCTCTGCAGACGTACCTATTGAGAAAGTCCTCGTAGAGCAGCTGTGCAGCCTTAAAATAATTTTGCACCGTTTTCCTTTAATGTGACCAGATGTGTAGGTGTGCATGCACCCTCCTCACCAGCACACTTCCCTGTATCTGCTATATGCATCACTGTGCTCCCATCTCTAAAGACACTGTAGCCTCATTCGTCAAAATGTGACCTTCTAAAACTGACAGACCAAGTTTCAGTCCTGCAGTGCTTTTTTTTACAATCTTTAATTTCACCTCAACCCTTAAAGTACTGGATAACTGATTGCAAGACCAAACTGTTTTGTTGTTTTCCTTAAGACAAAAATATGTTGTTGGATATCTTTCTTTTTATATATATATGCATATATATATATATATATATATAATTTTTTGGGACTAGTGGCCTTTATTTGACAGTAATCTGAAAGAAAGGTGGCAGAAAACGGAAGAGAGAACAAGTGGCAAAGTAACTGAGGAACGGGATCCGAATTCGGAGTGGTCTCATCGATCAGAGAGTAAATACATTGAGAGTCATTTTTCTGATTTATTTATTTATTTTTTCTTATCGACTGCATGCCAATATTATATCACTTTAGCAGTGACAGACAGACTTCTGTTTATTGAGAGTGTTGTGAAGACATCCTTATTTTAAACTGTTCAAAGCAGTGGGATGTTGCATGATGTTGGTTGGGAATTTTCCTAATAAAACTTTTTATTTGCCAGCAAATTTTGCTGGGTGTCCTGGAAACAGGAAACCCACTAATTGTCAAACAATGCTGTCTGCTTTGTTGTTTCTTCCCATTGTCTCAACTCACTTTAGCTGCTCTGATTTAACTTGCATGTGGTTCACTGGGCCACATTTAATTATTGTAATATTCTACTGAAGCTAAAATATGGCTAATATAAAACTGACCATGGATGACAGCACAAAGAGCGACCCTGAGCTGCCACCACACCTTTGTTTTCAGCTGCAGCCATTAACGCTGACCCTGGAACAGTCTGAAGGAGTTTGTCTACACATCATAGAGCAGACAGACCATGAACAGGCCAAGGGGCTAATTAGAAGTTGTGTGGTGAACACTGAAGGTTCTGGTTTCCGCAGTCGAAGACCGTGTCCTCTGGAGTGTGCTTACAGGACCTCAGAAACTGTCTGGGTCGCCTTCTACATTTAGAACTTTTTAGAGGTATCTTAACAAACATCATGAAATTTTGTTTGCTACAACAGCACAAATCAAAGTCGATATGCTACAGAAAGAGATGATTTTGAAATGCAAAATGCTGTAAAAATAATCAATTGTCATAAATTTACACATATTGTGACATAGAAGCTCTGTGGAGTTTCAGTGGAAATATAGTGAAGAAATTATGAATGTGTTTAATTGTATATATAATTCAGTTGCATTTCTATAGCAACTCACAGTAAAATAGCTAGTTGATTGTGCTACAAAATTGCACTTTGTGCCTGGAGATTACATAATACTGCCCCTTTAAGACTCTCCTTTATTCACCCAAAGCCAAACAGGCAATGAAGTTACAGAACATTCATGTGCATACCCTCCTTTCATACACCGAGGGGACTTCCTGCTTCAGTATGCATCCTCCCCTACTCGCCAGGGCTCCCACTCCCAAACTCCATCCTTCATTTTACTTTCATGAAATGGTCTGACTGTTCCTGCCAGATTGCTTTGGAAAAAATATTGGGAACAAGCAGAAATAGTTCTCATACCTGTCTGTAAAACAAAGTGGCGAAACCTTTAACTAGACTCAGCTTGCTGGGTTTGGTAGAAAAGAGCAGGCAGCAGGCTGGTCAGAGCTTTATACTGGTACTAGATGTTTTCCACAGTCTTGAAGAAGTTTGATAACTACAGCCTTTAATATAAAAATATTGATTATTATCGTTTTAGTAAACAACAGTCGAGCAACAGCAAACATTTTTCTTTCCACTGCAAAGTGAAACACATGATGCAGTTATTGTGTGTTTGATTGCAGCAGAATCTGGCATCTGACCAGCAAGTTATGTTTATACACATATCTGAGAGAGGACCAGGAGAAACTCGTGATTACATTATCTGCTGCTTGAATATTGATTTTTTTTTCTCCCTCTTTCTTTCAGAAACCATTAACTTCCCACCTCAGCCCATGAACAGTGTAATTATGACAAAAATACTTGTTTTTCCCTTGCAGTCACTACGCCAGCACCGGTCTCCTGGCTGCTTCCTTATTAGCTTCAGCTCTTCCTGCTGATGTGATGAATGTCTTCTCTCAGCTGAGAGAGACCAGAACAAAATGCTTAATTCAGCCACACAGCAATCTTTCAATTATACCTTCTGGTTTTCTCTTTCTGGGTTCGATTCCCGGCCCGAGGTCTTTCTGCAGGGAGTTTGCATGTTCTCCCTGTGCATGCATGGCTTCCTCCCGCAGTCCAAAAACATGACTGTTAGGTAAATTGGTCTTTCTGAATTCTCCCTCGGTGTGAGTGTGTGTGGATGGTTGTTTGTCCTGTTAGTCTCTGTTAGTCTCTGTGTTGCCCTGCGACAGACTGGCAACCTGTCCAGGGTGAACCCTACTCTTGCCTGGAACGCAGCTGGAGAGGCACCAGCACCTCCCGACCCCTTTAGGGAGAAGGGTAATCGGAAAATGGATGGATGGTTTTGTCTTTCAGCCTTGTTAGACACTCAGCCATTTTATTTTGATAAGAGTGTTTTACATTCCTCTCCTTTCTTCCCTCTTTAGCAAAAGCCCTTTTTATGGTCAGCCTTATTTAATTTAAATTGCAGTAGACTTGGTGTGTATTTTGCAGTAATATATAATTGTAGCTGAGAAGTTTATTTCTCTATTCATTAGCTGCTTTAAACAGAATGGAAGCAAAAGAAAAGCTTTGAGGCCCCTACATTAGTCAGATGTTTATCATTTAGCACAGGTGACTCTTAGAAAGTTCCTAGGATCTAGGCGCAGGTAACCCCTAAACATACAGTATAAAAAGCGTCAGCAGTCCTTGGTGTAGATCAAGGGAGCTCAAACTTTTTGAGACCAAGATCTACTTTTTCTCTCACCAGCCGGCTGAGATCTACCTCATGACATGAAGACATAAAAATGGTAAATTAAACCCTATTGACTCATGTTCTATGCGAATATTCATCAGTTATATCAGACACGATAAAGTGATAGAAAACCTAATGCAGTTTCTTCCTCAGTGAGATTCTGACACTGGGAGCAGGTTACTGGTTTCTCAGTCAGAAGCTGGTTGCAAACCTGAGGCCAGCAGGTGTCAGTCAGTTATGGTACATCTGAAATTTGGTTTGATAACATTAATATGTGAAACTACAGACTGAAAGGAGGAACCTATCAGTTTGTAGGTCTGTAGGTTCAGAAGACAAATCTTCTGAATCTGGGATATAATTAATTTAATTTCACATAATTATCGTGGTAGAAGCCATTTGTTTGTTAAAACTTAATCAAATATATTTGTCCTATTTGATGTTTGTTGTGATGTTTGCTGTAAACGAACGAGGTAATTAGTCCAAGTTTGGACGTGTATTGAACGTTCAGAAATTCCAGCGGCTGTGATGAACCACAGCAAAGGTCAACAAAGGTCAAAAAAGGTAAACAAAGGTAAACAAAGGTAAACAACCTGAACAGATGATCAACTCAGAAACAATTGCACCTTTTTACTCCCTTATTTCTTTATTGTTAAGCACACCCGTTGCCTTGGCAACCGCCTGTGCCCCGCAAGCCACGCAAAGATTACATTGAAAACATTCAGTCCGTTACGATATCAGGTTTCCAGGCTTGATATTTAGTTATTGATTATTAACAAGCCTCTCATGAACACAGCGGTGGTTGATTAGATCATTTAAACTCCTGCTCTGCTTGTCAGTCGGTCTTTGAGTCGCCATTTTATTTGTTAATGAATCTGAAACGCAACTTAACAATAATTACTGAGAAAATTTATTTTAACACGTTTTGTTGATTTTTTTAAAAATTATTCTTTAATGAAGCTACAAACGTTTTGGATCTTAGTGAATATTTTTGATAAGCCTGTCAGAAGAGGAAGTGCTGGTCTCAGTGTCCTGGAGGCCTTCAGTTTGTCACCTGCTGCCGAGATCGACTCAAAACCTTCTTGCGATCAACTGGTGGATCGTGACTGACAGATTGAGCACCCCTGGTGTAGATAGACCACGTGGATATTATTGACACAGTAATCTGGGCCCTTTGAGACACTTAAGCAATGCTTATCATGTGAACATGATATAAGAACATTACTACTGTATTTCATCTCTCTCTATAAAGTTCTGGGTCAAACTAGTCAAGCTTTACTTACTGCAGCCTTGAAATATTCTAAGTTTTATCCAGGAGTAAATGAAAATGATTACAGCTTTTAGTGTTGTCTTCTGGCAGAGATTACCAACACTAAAGCAGTAATAAGAATCTGATGACAAGTGATCATTTAAGACAGAGTATAATTTGCTATTCAGAGTATTAATAATAAAGTGCAGCGTTGTTCTTGCAACCTGACATTGCTCCGGTAATTCGTACTGTGAGAACACATCCCTAGAGGAGAATCTCCCACAGTGAGGACTTGAGTGGCAGCAGGAAAAGAGTAAATGTCAGGTTCTCTTTGCTGTCTTAAGGCATTATTTGGTGTCGGGATGTGAAAGCACGCTCTCTCTCACTATTTCTTAAGATTTGTATGGATCTCTATGTGTCTGTGAGCCACATGTACATGCATGGAATCTTGTTCATACTGTTTTTAGCCTCACAGCTATGTTTCTCACAGAGATGTACAGTTTACCCTACAGCCTCTTAGTGGTGATAATGTGCTAAAAATAAATAATAGAGTGAATTTTTACTTTAACAGTTCACACTGAGCCACTCTTTAATTTTTTGTCATTAAATTCCATAAATATTCTACATGACATCAGTGACTGGACTCTCTCACACCGGCGCTTTGTGAAATCGGGTTTCAGAATGAAACTTTCTTGTAGCGTCCCTGCAGAGGTATGAAGTTCTCTGCAGGTCTGAAAGCGCACATGCGCAGAATGAGCAACAAAAACAACTGCAGATAAAACTGTGCTACATGACCTGATCAGTTTACCACAATTTCTGATCAGGGATAAATGTGTGTTACATGGAGGTGCTGTGGTAACACAGAGGCAAAGCACAACCCACATATGGAGGCTTTAATCCTCTACGCAGATGTCACAGGTTCAAGACCCAGCCTGTTGATCCCTGCTGCATGTCTTCCTGCTCTCATTACCCACTTTCCTGTCTGATCACTCTCAAATAAAGGCCACTAGAGCCAATAAAAACTAAAAAACAAAGAAAGAAAGGTTTTAGATGACCACTTTGTTCATGGGAGACGCAAGTGGATTATTGTCTATAACATAAGAGTCAAAAACACCTGCACATTCGATGACATGCTAAAATCACAACGCCATATGGTGGCAACTGCAGCTGACTCAAGGTATTGTGAAGGTTTATTATATTCAAGACAGCAAATAAGGAGGTATTTTGAGATTTTTTCTAAATTATCTCTGCTACTTCTGCTAAAACGCAGGTCTTAGTCATGAAAGAAGGGCCCTTGGTGTTCACCATCTGTTTTGTTTGGAGTCACCCTCTCCAGGAGCCCATTTGGTGTGATCAAAAACTCTTTCAGTTTACTGGTAACAAAAGGCTTAAGATGAATTTAGAAAATATTTTGATGTTTGTGTGCCTGTTTTGATTTGTGTGTCATTGGCAGTGACTATTAAACACTAGAAATACATTTTGTTTTACACTGAAAGATACAGATGATTGATATAAAGTCACCGATGATAATGTCTTCAAGGTTACACAGTTAACATTAATTAATACCTGACACCACCTGGCCCCATTTGACTTCTGACCTCATCATTCTTTCCAACCAGTGAAGGCAGGAATCTTAAAACTAACTGTAGAGTCCAGGACAGGGTTTGGCTCCTTCAGAAATCCACAGTTTGCTCTAACTTTTAGCTACAGAGAACAAAAACAAATATTTCTGCTATAAAACGTCATTCCCTGCTATGAAGACTTTTGTGATAATTGAAAAAGTATCTTATTTTAGAAAATAGATGTTTTCTCATGATATCATTTCCCTTTGTCTGAGGGGGAAAAACTATTTTGAGCTCAGAGTGATTATGGTTTATAATGATTTAGTTTGTATCCTCTATCCTATTTAATCAGAATTCTCATGTTTCTGATTGGTAGATCCTTGTTTAAACTTCTACACAGCTTTCAGTAGTTGTTCACACCATAATTCATACTAAATTAGACTAAGCAGAATAATCGCTTGATCTCATCAGACTACTTTATTCCTATCTTGCTGAAAAACTAGTGATGATGAACGATACATAAATACACTGGTATAAGCAAGTATCACAGTAGTCTCATCCAGCTTCTCTTCCTGCTCCATTTTGACCAACAAAAAACAGCTTCTGAAAATTAAGGCTTTTCTGTCCATCTTTCTGAAAAAACATATTGGATGTGCTTTGACCTGTTATCTGGAGCTACTTCTATGGCAGGGCTTCCCACTGATGGTTTGTAAGACACAAGACATTATTCAGCTAATTTGATCTCAGATCAATTCTCTGAGCTATTTTGACAGCCTAACAAAAGTAATAACATACTCCACCCCTAAAATAATAAATGATATGATTATTATCTATGTTTCTCATGATAGGTGACAGAGTTTTAAACCACCTTGTTTTTACTGGTTCTGCTCGAGGGAATAGGACAAGAGTTTTGTAATCAATCAAATGTAGTGACTTCTTTTATGAAGTATCCTAATTGGTTGAGTTCCACTTTCTTGTTTTGATAATTACACATCTGCATTTAGAGGATCACTGGGCATGAGAGATGCAACCACTCATGCCCAGTGGTTGCATCTTTATTTAGAAAAGGCTGAAACAGATCCATGACTAGTTGTCACAGCAGAATATTTTAGAAGCATTCATTTCAGACATAACATCATAGTAAAAAATATTTTAGGCTGTTTTTTAAAAATAAATTTAAATAAAATATTGTAACATGAACATCACCATGTTTTAACACTGCACTGAATCCTGGGTAGATGACGTATGCAATGCTATTTCCGTTCCACTGGAACAGTCATTTTCATGCCATGAGTAGGTCATTTTCAGACCAAAATGACCAAAGAAAATGAGCAGCAGGTGAAAGAAGAGGTTTAGCCAAAAACGCTGCTGTTTGTACTGCTGCTTGGAAATGCTAACACAGAATGAAAGTATCTAATTTCTTTGCTCTAAATTAGAGCAAAGAAATTAGATACTTTGCTCTAATTTCTAACTCAAGTTGTTTTTGGTCTGCGACAGACTGGCGACCTGTCCAGGGTGTACCCCGCCTCTCGCCCGGAACGCAGCTGGAGATAGGCACCAGCAACTCCCGACCCCGTTAGGGAGAAGGGTGACGGAAAATGGATGGATGGATGGATGGTTGTTTTTGGTAATATATTAGAACACTAATTTACAAAGACTTAAATATCCTTAATTTTCACTTGAAGCTGGGCTGAGCAAATTTACTGGCTGAAATTGTGTATTATGGTGGCATTCACACCCGCTCTTTGGAGTCAGCTTTAGTTGAACGTTGTTTCTGTTGCTGGTTGTTTTGTTAGCCTGATAAAAAACAGCCCCTTATTGTACACTTTGGTTCTTACAGAGGTCCTGGTAAACAATTACTCACTGAAAATTAGTGTGTAGTTATGAAGAGGAAATATTTTAAAAAAGACAAACACCAAATCCCATTGCTGCTCCGTGCTACAGTCCCTAAGGGCCACACAGAGGGGACAGCAGGAGAAGATAAACTGGCTTCTCCCCACAGCTGCAATCTGCAGCTCCAAAGCACAGCAGAAAATCCTGTCAGCTGTCATCACAATTTTAAATGTTTTGAACCCTGCAGCTCAGATAAAATGGGTTTAAAAAGGACAATAAAAATTCTAATTTAAAGACACAAATCTTTTCTTGAAGCTTTTCCATCTCTCTTTTACAGCCTGCAATTTAAAAAAAATAATAATAATAGCACATTGCTCCCTCCTCTTTTTTGAACATAAACCTGAAAATAAAATTAACTTAAAAACTAAGAAGATAAACAGCATAGGTGATTCCACTTGGATTTGTCTCTTGCTTCATTTTAAAATGGTGTCTTATAAGAAATTATGATAGACATTGTCAAGAAAATCCGAGATCATTCCACTTCCCCATGCTGGAGACTTTAGTTAACAGTAACAATAAATAAAGTTACCTTTAAAATTAATCACACAAGTGACATCTAGACCCAACAGTAGACCCAGACTTCAATAAAATAAATTTGGTTGTGTATGTTGTTTTTGTCTCCTGCAAACTTTGCTTTAATTATACTTCTTTTTAGTATCTAATCATAAGAAATCATAGTCGGAGAGAGAGATGAGACAGGAAGAGCAGGTTTCCTGAAAAAAGAGGAAGTAAGTTTCCAGCTTGCAGATGTATAAAAATAGCTGAGACTATTCCTTGTTTCAAAGCATGAAAGTTTTAAAGAATGAAATTTAAACATTTTGAGTAATTAGATAAGATTTAAAGTAAAGTACTTATATTAATATTGGTTTACTTGTAACAATACACTTGTGGGAACACTTCAAGTAAAACAAGTAACTGTAACTTTGGTATCAAATAATTACAGTAATAGATTATTCTTTGTTTCTTTTCAGAACATCTGTCATAACTCACATTATGCTTATAAGAAGAGTAAATGAATGCTAAATCAAAGTCACTAAAAGGGTTATGAATGTGATTTTGACATTGAACTTGAAATGGTGTAAAACGTGTAACTGCTATTAAAGATCACTGATGATGTGTTGGAGGTAGATAGTAGGTGAAAGGTGAAAGGTTAGGGGTAACTGGGGACTAACGGGAGAGCAGAGATGACCAAATCCTTATTTGGAGATAGATGGTTGAACAACTTAAACGTTTCAAAGAAAAGCCAAGAGAAGAATGTTGAGCAACCCTGAGACATTAGCCAAGACATCAGGACATAATGTCTCTAAGACAGTGATGGACATGAGATCATCTGTCCAAGCAGTCAGCCAATGAAACAAGCACAGCAACGATGTTAGCCAATGCAAATGCACCAAAAGGGTGGATAAACCCTTTTGGTGCAGGTGAGAGCAAAAGAGGAATCTTTGGTTGGATCCTCCAGGCAGCTTCGAGTCAAGACCGAGATGGACAAAGAACTCTGCAGCTGAAGAAGAGCCGGGGCCACAGAGCCGAAGACTGTCCTGCACATGGGGACCAATCCATCAGCCCTCAACATGTGGCTTCAAATCACACTTCTCTCATCAGCTGGGTTCAGACCCCAAAGACAAAGATGAAGACCAAGGAAAGGATGAAGACCAAGGAAAAGCAGGAAAAACATTAAGGCTCTCATTTCTTTCGTTTTTTCTGTTGCTATGCTTTTTTAATGACTATCAGAAATAAACGTGATGTTGGTGAACATCAGGTTATACTTGAGTTGTGTTGAAAGACCATAGGAAAATGTAGCATCATATAAAACTGAGCCACACTCAAAAATCAATTATTTTGTATATGACAGTGATGTCTCCTGCCAGGCTCTGTTGTGGTGCTTTATTATGTTGGTTTTGATGGCTGATTCACAGATCTTGTGGAATGAGTTTTACTCTGTACTCATCCTCTGGCTGTTCACACTGGTACAAAGGTGACATCTTCACTATTTTGTAAAATTGTTCCGTAATAACATTTGAATGAAAGCTCAGAAACTTTTCAGAAGATTGCCATGATACCCAGATGCTGACAGAAATTACCTTGATCAGTTCTCTCCAAAGAATCTTGTTAACTGTTTGCTTTATCCACAGAACTACAGATTGGATGGATTGGTACAAATTTTAGAAAATATTATGCCAGTTCTCTGTGAGTTTTCTATATAAGACTGAAACATTTGCCTGTTGTTAAGCTCAATGAAAGACAACATTGATATTGGGATGTTTCCTGATTATTGTTGTTTGCTATGTCCTAAAATAGTTGATTTTTGTTTTAGGTCATAATGTATATAGGCAGCGCATGTTACAGGGATTATATAATCTTCCAGGCTTGGTCCTTAGGCAAGGCCTTGATACGATTCAGTTCTCCCATAGTCTCTTCCTTCCACCTGTGTGTCTGCAGGGGACAAGTGTAGATGTAGTAGGACAAAATGAACAAGAACAGGATTTCAGAGTCCTGGAGGTTTGTGGTTCAGTGATTTATAAACTAACAACAGTATTTTAAAGGCTATTCTTTGAGCTACAGGGAGCCAGTGTAGGGACTTTAAACTGGTGTTATGTCTCTATCTTCCTGGTTTTAGTGAGAACATGAGCAGCAGCTTCTGGATCAGCTGCAGCTGTTTGATTGATTTGTTGGACAGACCTGTGAAGACGCTGTTACAATAATCAATGTGACTAAAGATAAACCCATGGATGAGTTTCTTTAGATCTGGCTGAGACATTTGACCTTTAATCCTGGAGATGTTCTTCAGGTGATAGAAGGCCGACTTTGTAACTGTCTTTATAAGTTTACTATTTGGTTCAGATCATTTGCAATGACAGGCAGGACTTTCTTAAAGAAATGTGTGGGTAAGAACATCCAGACAGCAGGAACTTGAGCAATTAATCACAATTAATCAGTATGCTTAACTTTGTAAGCTTGCAATATAAAAATGCACACAGCTGTGCAAACCCCTTTTGCTGCACTCTAGCAATTTAAAACCCATTATCCATTATCTTGCATTTTTCCCATACTCAACAGCAACTGAGGGAAATTTACTCCACTATACATATATATTAACTGAGAGATAAAATCTATTTTATTTTCTACTTCTTAGATGCAACTCTTCTTGCTGTTGCGGAAAAAGTGTCTTTCGCTATTCATAGCTTCTTGTGTGCAATGTGCTGCTGTGAGCTAGATAACCTTCGCAGGAGAGAGGCTTTGATGTGAAAATAGATTGTTCATTAAACTAATGAACTAATGAAATATATAATATAATATGTTAATATTATATTAGAATGTTCAGGTTAACGCGTTAACGTTGACCTATTGAACTAGGTTTGATGTCCTAATTATATATGTGAGAGAAAAAAAGACCAGAATATAGCCATCTGCATAAAAACAAATTTAAAAATTTGATCAAAACTGAACAAAAAGCACTTGTGTTGCACATAATGCAAGCTCAAAATTAACAGAAGTTAGCTTTAGCAAACAATGTGCTAGAATCGACAGTAGCTCAATATAACCACATAAAATGTGTTTTTGTCCACAAAAAAAAAAAAACACAAAACTGCAATACAAAAGTTTTTACGTGGTGAATGTCATTGTTGCGCCGTCCTCTAGCCTGTGAAAGTTCGCCTCCAACCGGTAAATATCCGAAAATGCAACTGTACGTTTAAAATTTATGCTACAGCTGTAAATTTACACACGTGTTTCAGCAGTCCAATCATGTCCTATATACTTTCCATATGCACTTCAGATCACAGTAAAGAGCTGTGTTTTCAAAACCCAGCCACCTTATTGTATTTTCATGATGTAGTTTTGTACAACCATTTGTTACAGTGTATGCTATGTGGATCTGCAGTGTCTCTTAAATCTTTGAAGAAACCAGGGGAAACTTCCAGTGTCGTCCTGTATTTTTATGGTACCAAAGAAAGCTTCTCCGCCAGCCCTCAAAAACTGTACTTGTTTCCATGACTCCCACATCATGAAGTTACAAGAGTCACTCCAGCTGTCCCACCTGAGTAAACAAACAGAACTATGCTTTCAACATTCATTTTCACAGGGCCTTCTTATCTGCAGGTTACTCTACATTTATTAGGTGTCTCAGAAATGAACAAGAAGGAAAAGAGTGCAAAGAGGTGGTCAGCCAGTCTATAGCATCTCATGTCTTGTATGACAGTGAACAAAACAAAGGAGATGACAGTAAAGTTCATGAGAAGCAGGAGAAGGTCGAACGCTATTAGCAACGTGGGAGACTAAATGGACCTGGTGAAGGTGTATAAATGCCTTGGTCATCACCTGGATAATGGTCTGGACTGAAGACTCAATAGTAAAGCAGCAGGAAAAAAGAAGCGGGAGAGAAGATTTTATTTCTTGAGTTTCTTTGGTGTTTGCAACAAGATTCCGCAGATTTCTATAAGTCTGTTGTAGAGACTGTAAGGTTTTTGTCATTATCTGTAGGGGTAGCAGCATCAGAAAAAGAGATTTGAAAGCCTCAACAAGCTGATAAAAAAGATTGGTTCTGTTCTGAGGAATGGTCAGGAACTCATGGAGATGACTGTGCAAAGAAGGATTCTTTTCTTTATGAACTTTGAGGACACGCCTGAGTCATCAGACTGTCCTACAGTAGAGTGTCTTCAATCAGAGGCTGCACTTTTTCTTCCTATAAAAGGCCGATTTCAGAACGGTTGGTTACAGCCATGACAAGCCAAATGCTCCAACATAAATGAACTGATCAAACGGTCTAAACAGGGATGCTTTTTAGTCTACCTGCTTTCTTAAAGTTACACGTTTCTAAAGCCGTACTGTAATTTGAACATAATGTTTGATTCAGGTTTCTTCCTTAGATAATAAAGATTGAATATGTGCATTGGAAATCTAGTGTAAATTATACAGTTATATTTCTGTTGTATTGTTTCAGTGTTGTATATTCCACAAGCACAATGGAGTAACAGCATTGCTTGTTAACAAGATCAAATTCTGCCACCAATGTTAATTCCAAACTTCCACTCTTATGAATCTACAAATTGTGGTTTATTAGTCGACAGTCCTGATCCTACCCGTATTGAACTAGGTTTGATGTTCCTACCAGAGTGACCAACCCAACCACATTGACAGACTTCTGATGTCCCATAGCACTGTGTGACTAAGCTGGTGAACCCCCGGAAGTGGGAGTGCCAGGATTTTGTGGTTGTCTGGGAGTTTTCAATGCAATGAACAGCATTTGGCAGTTATTGGCAACAACCAATAGCAGAATAAACAATTTTTCATAGAAGAAAAATTGTTTATGGCTGTTTCATAGAGCACTAGTCACCTCTAGTGCTCAATCCACACATGCAGCTTCTTTACAAATGTTGCATCAGTCAAAACTCTGCATCATTATGAGATTATATGTTAAGACGCATTGATACAACAAAGACATAATCAACTTTGCTGTTTTTTAGCAAAACAAAATTACTGAATGGAAAGCACTCTGGAGTAATGTTCCAGCATTGCTTATTTATTTATTTATTTTTTTTAACTTTGTAAGTACTTAACATCTTTAGATCTTTTATCAGCAGTGGTGTTGGGGGTTGTGGTTAGTAACATGTTTCAACTGTTTCAGAGAAAAGGGACCTTTGTTCCATAAGGTATGGTGAAGTCTAGCGATGTAGCGATGAAGAGATATTTTTAGGGCGGATGTTGTTCTAATGATGAAAATTTTACTTGACATTTCTGCAGCTGAGCATCAAGAGGTGTCTGTAATATCAAAAAAGAAATATCACCTTTTGAGCACTTCTCACTTCCGTCATATATGCAATAGAATTTATGGTGCACTGAAAGCACAGCTTCCTATTTTCATGTTTCCTGTCCCTCTAAATTTGTCGTTACGTACTTCAGCAGCAACTTTCTGCAGATCTAAACCAATTATGATTATTAATATTTTTTTCCTCTGAGGATTTTTTGTTGGCTGTAGTGGCCCATATTTTTTTTTAAAGTAGGCTGTCAGGAAAGAGGGAACAGAGAGAAGGGAAGACATGCGGCAAATGTCGCCGGGGCCAGGAGTCAAACCTGTGACGGCCGCGCCAAGGACTAAGGCCTCCATACATGGGTTGTGCTAAATCACTACACCACCACACCACGCCCAACCGATTAGAATTTAGTTTAAATTCACACACACTGGATTTGACTTGAGGAAAAATATGTTATAATTAGAAAATTCCTGAAGAAATTTAGCTAGGGCCTGACAAAGTGTGCCCGTTGGTTTCCCCTTAAAATCTGCAGAGCCTCGTGGTGGAGGCGGCATTCCACCACTGTCCACCACTGGTCCACCAGCGCCTACCAGTTAAAAACAATTCAAAAATATGACCAGATAATCATGTGTTATCAGTTACTGAAGCACTAACTATAGAATCTTAAAAAGGCACATTGAAATAAAATTGAAATAAACAATGTGAATATTTTGCACTTCAGTTAAATCCCAATGAGGTAATCAGCTGTTGGGTCTTAAAGCAAGCTATGTAATGCTGGTCCCATTTAACAATAAAAGCATTTGTTTGCAAAGCAAAATATTCTTAAGTTACAATTCAAATATTGTGTAAAGATTTTTTGTGTTTTCTTAAAGCTTCCTATTTTACTTTGTGATGTTTGAAATTTGGTGCAGTATTTTGATTTGATGGCTCTGATTGGTTATTTTTCCAAGCAATACAGTATTTGCAAGAATACTCTGTTTGGATTAAAAATAACTGTGTGTTTGACTAGTTCATTTACATACACATATTGTATATAGTCAATTCTTTTTAGTGCACAAGTACACATGCATATCCTGTTAATTTTTCACCGTTGCTCTGCATCAAGTTGATTCTGCATTGGAACGCCACCTTTGGAAGAACCTGCTTCCTTTCTGAATTGATAATCATCCTAGATGCTAGTTGGGTTAATTATCTGTCTAACCATGATTGTTTGTCCTGTGTCTCTGTGATGGACTGTTGACCTGTACCCCATTTCTTGCTCATCAACCACTGGTCATAGGCCCCAGGATTCCATCTATCCATCCGTTTTCTAACACCCTTGTCCCTTGGGTTTGGGAGAGGTGCTGGTGCCGATCTCCAGCGAACGTTTCAGGCGAGAGGCGGGGTACACCCTGGACAGGTCGCCAGTCCATCACAGGGCCCCAGGGATATGTGGGATAGAAGTTTGATCAATCAACAGATCCAAATGATATGATTGATATAATAAGAATTGCTAATGAACATGTTTTTAAATTGATTAAATGTCTGAAAAGTGTTACAAATATTTTTTATTTAAACTCCCCGCAATTGTTGCTGTGAGGCTTTTCTCCCAGCTGAGCAACATCAACAATCAAGTCGCTGGGCTCCCAGAATCTTGAAAGGTAGAAAAACATTTCCCAGTTTTAAAAGATAGGGATGAAAATAATATAAAAGAGATTAAACACTGTAATTGTTAAACTGAACAATCGTTTACCAGAGTGGTCATTATTTTCTCTTGCATTCTTAGTTCTCTCTCTCATGTACTGTTTGAGCATACAAGTAAAAATACTGATTGATTCTTTTTCTACTACCTGGGGGCAGAGTGTATTCAGTACCAGCAAAAAGGTTGCTTCATCCACAGAAAACATGAAAGTTCAAAATAAAAACGCCCAACAAAAGGAAGCAACATGTTAGAGATATGTTCAAGACCCAGGTGCTTTATGAGGTAATTGCTGCTTGAAAAAAAAAATAACACTGAGAATAGAGATTAATACAACTGCATTTTGCAGTTCGCTCCCTTTAGCTTTTAGGACCTGTTAATGGTGACTTAGAAACTATACAGAAACTCAGTGCTTTTAGGTCGGAAGAGTCCGGAGGATGTCGAAGATGTTTCATGGACAAAAATGAAAGGATTTAGCCCAAAATCAAAACTGTGGACGCTGACATTAGCTTTGGAGACATCTGTGTTGCTGCTACATGTTTAGCATTGAGATGTCATTTTAGGCTTGAATAGCTTCACTGATAGGTTAACTACTTTTAGCACAACTTGAACACAACATACTCTTTTTTTGCGTCCAGTAAGATACATTTTTGAAGCAAAGTAGTAAGCCAAGATGTCTGTCATCCATCGCTGTTGTTCTAAAAAAGATGTGATTAATTGTGTTAAAATTTTTAACGCATTAAAATCTATGTAATTATTTAATACATTACAATAGAGTGTAACATGACGACAATTAATTTTTGGACATGTGCATAAATAGCCTACATTTGTTCATAATCCAAAGTTTACCCAGGCAAATGTGGAATGATCCATTCTGCTCCGGTGAATGTTTTCCTTTGCTCCATCAGTCCCAGTTGGATGTCTGGACAGAGGACACAATCCATGATTTTAGGAGAGTTATTGGTAGGATGGAACAGGACAAAGTAATGTGGTGTTTGTAGTTGCATGTGTTTATGATTTAAAAGGGGCCAAAGTGTTTTTCAGCATTGGTTTGGCTCAAACTACTGTTGACTTCAGAGTAAGACGCATCTGTCTTTTTTGTCTATTTCTCCACATATTATCGATGATAAAGTCACATTTTACTTTCTCTATAGTTAGTGACTCATACATACTTATTCCTCTAACTATGATCTTTGATGTTTTTCCCAGTTACAATTGGTGGTATGTGAACAAACCCTGCAGAAAACCTGTTCTCACTGTTGCCAAGCAATTTTCTGTTTTAGATTTGACATCTTTTATGTCTCCTCCTGACTTTTCCATTAAACCATTTGTGTGTGGTGAGAAGTGTTTATACAAAAATCCAAAACAATCAGTCTTACATTTTGCCACACAAATTGCATGTTTTACAATACCGAAGAAGAATAAGAGCCCGATTTAAAATGTGCTGCTCAGCCAACTTTGAAAATGTAGCTCTGTCATGTTTAAGTGATGGTTTATGTTGGACCCAATTGCAGAGCGTTATAGGCAGCAATGGATTTTGAAGATTTAAGGAAAAGAGATTAGAAAAACAAACATACAAAATTCACACAGACCCAGGGCTGAACAAAATGTAATCCACAATTAAAACAACCAATATGTTTTCTTCAGTGTACAAAAAGAAAGTTCTCCAAATGTTTAAAGTGTCAAACAAACTTGATTTTAAAATGGAAAAGAAAAGTAAATAAGTTCAGTTTTATTCATTCATCTTAACATTTCAAGTCGAAACTGTTGAAATACAAAGAATTTATAAATGAGCTGTATAAGACCGTCAGTGTTTAAGTTTTTATGAGGACAGAGAAGTTTAGTGATGCAATTTGGGACCGACCCTCTGCCTTCACCACCTGTCATGCAGAAATCATGTTAAAGTATAGAAATGAGTCAATCACTCCATGATATGGTCATGTAGTGATGATAAATAAATGGGGTAATTACATATTTACACATGAGCTGTCTGACTGAAATAATTATGTTGATTTCTATTATCTGATAATAGATCTCTCTCATCTGCTCTCAGTAGTGGATCACGCTTTTCTGCACCTTTTCAGGTATTACACATATTCTCACATTAAATAAAGTAGATTACTTTCATTACTTTCAGTACTTTAATTTTTAATCAGCTTCCATTCAAACTCAAACTGATCTAGATCATTGTTTACTTATTACAGATTCTAAAACAATTTTAGCAAGTTTTGGAATCTTTAGTCTAATCTTCAGAGGGAAAACAGATGACTTTAGTGGTTGGGTGAACAAAATGACCACTTTAGCACGAGGCAAGCATGGAAGTTTAAAAAAGGTTAGGCTACTCGATATTGACAGTATATCAATTCTTTGCACCCCGAGTAGCTGAGTAGCTGATTTAGGATGGTCAACTCCATCATTCAGGTTTCTGAGCAGGATGCCCCTTGTTGTCATGGAAACACCTTGGGATACCAAAGGTTTGGCTCCAATATAAGAGAGGGATGTGTGGGACTCGACCGTAGATAAAGTGGAAGACGTAGACAGATGGAGCATGATTTGTGTAGGTCAGTGCTATTGGCATGTGAAGCTTGATGAAAAGCATTCTCCTGTAAAGATCTCAATAAAAAAGTTTTCAACATCTGAAGAACTTGCATCAACCTGAGAACTAAAGGACCTGCTATGAACTAATGACCCCAGCCCTTCTTTCAACAGTATTTCTTACAGTGTTCATTTCAGGCGTCGTTGACATCCTCTTTACCACTAAAGTATCATCTCCATCTGCATACTATTCTGAGATGGGAATAGCTGTCTTTCTATAAGATATGATTTATGATGGAAAATACTCATTAAGTTAAACTGAATTTTTCAATAGAAGCTATGATTAATGAAGAACTAATGTATTACGTCAGTATAAAAACAGCAGTATTTTGTCAAACAATTTTTCTATCTATTGCCCATTAACATTGTTTATTTATCAGCCATGCAACTCACAAAGAGAATAGAATAGAACAGAATATACTTTATTTATCCCTAAAAGGAAATTGCTTATTAGTTGACAAACTACCCCATCTAGTGTATTAAATATTAATAATACAAATATAACCAGAAGAGATAAAGTTTTATATATACATATATACACTGCTCAAAAAAATAAAGGGAACACTCAAATAACACATCCTAGATCTGAATGAATGGAATATTCTCATTGAATACTTTGTCCTGTACAAAGTTGAATGTGCTGACAACAAAATCATTGTTGATTGTCAATCATTGTTGCTTCCTAAGTGGACAGTTTGATTTCACAGAAGTTTGACATACTTGGAGTTATATTGTGTTGTTTGAGTGTTCCCTTTATTTTTTTGAGCAGCATATATATATATATATATATATATATATATATATATATATATATTTCCCAGGAGACTTTTTCATTCTGCCTGTGTGTGTGCGTGTGTGTGTGTGTGTGTGTGTGTGTGTGTGTGCGTGTGTGAGCAGTGTGGCAGAAAATAAGAGTATTTTGGATTGACGTAAAATGGTTATCAATTTACAATATCATTTGCATTGGCACATTCATTTTCTTTCCATGTCCTTTCCACCTACGGTTATGTGTTTTGGTGCAAACGAAGTAGAAAGTCACTGCTGACATGCAGGACTGAATTAATCTCACATAAATCAAATAAAGCACGGAGCCAAAGCAGTTAGAGAAAATGTGGGTTAAAATGAGGAGCAATGAAGGTCAAAGTCACTTTGACGAGTACCAAATTATTTCATCCAGAGATCATTTGTGAAATGGCAGGGGATGCTACGGGCTACTGCTGTCAGCAGCAGCGAGTACGTTCCTGCTGAGGATAGTGCAGTCTGTGGCATTTAATGATTGGATCAGGTTCATTAAATCCATCTTAACTCCTGGTTTTTCTTGTTTGACCCTGGGCTTTGTTCTTGCGAGGTCTGCTGCATTATCAAATAAACAGATGACCTGTTGTCATCTGGACGATGACAACAGGTCAACAATCTTTTTCTGCAAGCTGAGATGTTTAAGTGAAGTAAAGCTGCTGAATATCTCAAATTGATATCCAAATATCGTTACATTCAGAATTGCAGTTACATACGATTATTTTAATGCAACATTTTGTTCAATTGGCTGAATATTACATCAATATAAAATATGCAGGTTCATAACACTTGGACAATATTATTGCACTCCAAAAATCCTTTGTGACGTGAGTATAGCACACACCTATAAGGTGATGGTGAAATATTCATTATATATTGTGCAGTTCTAGTTTCA
Organism: Poeciliopsis turneri; assembly: GCA_922788865.1. NCBI lineage: Eukaryota > Metazoa > Chordata > Actinopteri > Cyprinodontiformes > Poeciliidae > Poeciliopsis > Poeciliopsis turneri. The sequence continues at coordinate 170,204 of CAKLNU010000552.1, read as the reverse complement.
TTATTTGTATGCCATGATCATCAAAGTGACCAAAAAGGTTTACATTTTACTCTGAAATGAAATAAAATTTACTCTGAAATGAACCTATATACTGTAGTTTCACTTTGAAATGAGTCACAAAAATTATTCAGTATTGTTACAAAATTAAAATTTCTTTCAGATCCTTAAATATTTGTGTACAATTAAAATAGTACACAAATATTACATATTTACCTTTCAGAGGTACATTAAATCTAGAATGTAAATACAAATGTGATTTTGCTAAGTGGTTCAATTAAGTTACACTTAACTCTAAACACTATTTAACACTAAACTGCAGTAACAAATTATATAGCCTCGACTGACATATTGCCATATTTAAAACATAATGATCCATAGGAAATATTTTTGTGCCCTTTTCTGAGGTCACTTTTTAATATTATGATAATGGTTTTTATCATTTTCCTCTAAACGATGGTGACAGCCTGTGATTTCTGTTTCTGTTTGTCATCAAGACTCCGCTTCTTAAAAATGAAAGACTCCAATCCTGCTGATCCAACATTTCATAAGATTGGGCTTTTTGAAATTAAAGTTACTAATGTCAGAAATGACATTAGTAACTTTAGATGGAGGTGTGTGTTTTTTTGTTTGTCAGAAAGCAAAAGATGAAGCTGTAAATATTATTTAAGATATGTCTGCCTTTGCACTTTGTTCGCAGATGAGATTCCGTATGAGATCTTGTAAATTAGACTGACGCTTCCTATTCCACAAATTAGGATGAATCATTTTTTACTGACTTATCATGTCAGCATGTCTACCTATGTGAGTTTCAGTAGAAAAAATAAACTGGGAGACCAAATGTAGATTCTAAAATTGTCCAGTTACATTTTCGAATCCTAATGTAATCTGTGCAATACCTATATTTTCTAGATTTATTCACAATCTGAACCTCACTCAACGTTATCCCAAAGCAGTTTGTCCAGTCAGATCTGATCCCAGAGCATTTATCCATCCAGAGAAGAGAAAACAAAAAGAGAATCAAAAATGTAAAAAAAAGTATTCTTTCAGTCCTTCACAAGAGTAAGGCAAGTCCTGAGAAGCCAGATCAATGGCAAGAACAAAATCCGTGCGATAAACAACTATGCCCTGCCAGTAATCAGATACCCTGCTGGAATAATTAGCTGGCCAAAGGAGGAGATAAAAGCCACAGATATTAAGACTAGAATGCTACTAATAATGCATGGAGGGTTCCATCCCAAATCCAGCACCCTGAGACTGTACACGAGCCGCAAAGAAGGAGGCAGAGGACTAGTGAGTGTGAGAACCACTGTCCAGGACGAAACAACTAAGATCCATAAATACATCAGGGACAAAGCCTCAACAGACAATGTGCTCAGTGAATGTCTCAGCAACAGGGAACGGAGGTTGAGGTGCCAGAGATACCATCATGGGAGGACAAGCCCCTACATGGGATGTACCACCAGCAAATAACCCAAAGTGACTGATATCAGTAAATCCTACCAATGGCTGGAAAAAGCTGGACTCAAGGACAGTACAGAGGCCCTCATCATGGCCGCCCAGGAACAGGCCCTAAACACCTTGGGGCCCTCGGGGCAGTCACCCCCAAACTGGAGCAGTGGCTACAACAGATCCCAGGAACAACATCAGAAATGTGCAGTCCTTGGCACAGCCAAGATACTGCAGGACCCTCAAGCTCCCAGGCCTCTGGTAGAGGACCCGAGCTCAGAGGATAAGAACCACCCGCGGTGGGGGAGGAAGGAATTTTATATATAGTATATATATATATATATATATATATATATATATATAAATATATATATATATATATATATATTTATATATATATATATATATATATATATATATATATATATATATATATATATATATATATATAAATTGCTACAGTGAACATTTCTTATCCCAGTGACTGGGCTCTATACATGAAACTTTTTTGTTTTGTTAAAATGATTACACGTTTCTTTATTTGCTACCCAGCAAATCAGAAACTCGGACATCAGCTCCAAAACAGAAGTCAAAATTGCTTCTTATGCTCTAAATCATAGGTATCAAACTCCAGACCTCAGGGGCCGCTGTCCTGCAGTTTTTAGATGTGCCACAGGTACAAAACATTGGAACGAAATAGCTTAATTACCTCCTTGTGTAGATCAGATCTCCAGAGCCTTAATGACCTAATTATTCTATTCAGGTGTGGTGCAGCAGAGGCACATCTAAAAGTTGCAGGACACCGGCCCTTGAGAACTGGAGTTTTTCTACCATTTCAGAACTTGTGTCATGTTGTCAGCAGGTGAGTGTGAGTACCTCTTAATTTACACTGAGCTTAAGTGTTTTGAATAACAAGAAGGGTAGCAGAGAAGACGTGTCTGTCCCAGAAAAATAAATTCAGTAAATGATGTCTAGAAAAGGATTTATGTAGAAAAGAAAAGACGACCCCTCAAGTCCTGTATCCTGAAATCACTGAAGCATCTTGCTACAATCGCATTTCATGCACAAGAGTGTTTTACTCACAATTCTACAAAAAAACACTGTCCTGAATAAAGAGTGGGATCAAAACGTCCCTCCTGAGTAACTTCTTCTTCTAATAATTCAGAAACAATTTGGAGATAATCTGTTGAACTTGAAGAAAGGTGGAATGCTCTGTTTGGCAGGAGGGAAAGTACGTGGCTCAAAGATCAGAACACTGAACATTTTTCTCTGCTGCATTGAGACTAGTCAAATGTTCACCTCATTAGCTAGATTTACATTATAGGTTTGCACCAAACTTTATTTTGCTAATGTTGAAAAACACCATTTTGTATTGTGGTTTTTCCATTAAATAATAAATGCTATTAAAATCACATGTGATTAAGTTTGTTCACATAAAAAGCCATTCAAAAACATGGCAGAGACTGATCTAAACAGTCACAAGAGACACATCCATCTGTCAGCCATTAGAGGAGATGTTGACGCGTTGTAGCAACAAGTGTCATGAAGTGGTGTGGTGGAGGTGGTGAGGCAGACGCTGGAGGCCCAGGTAGGTGAATGGTGAGTATTATTTAATGAAAAGCAGTCCAAAAACAATAGTCGACAAACAAACAAGTCCGCGGCCAGGCAGCACAGCTGAGCAGAAGCCAGGGCTCACACCGGTAGCAACTGGTCTTAAAGGCGGAAACACACAACGGCATAAAAACGACAAAATACGACAAGGACCCGACGAGGAACAAAGGACACAGGAGGGACTAAATACACTGAAGGTAATCAGGGGAATAAGACACACCTGGGAAGACAGGACAACAAGGAGACTCAGGACACAGAAAACTCAAATAAACACAACAGAAACACACAGAACATGACAAGACCTTTATATTTGCAGTTACATATAGGCCCAAAACACCTCCTACAGTGTTTTGGGAACATTGTAGATGACGATTCTACAATGACGGTTTTAGTTTCCCTGTTTCGATTAAGCAAATTCATCTTTGGAATTTCAATGATGTGGTCAATAGAAATGCAGTTACTAATAACCAATGATAATAATAATAATAATAACCAGTTACATCAGCAGAGAAAACAAGCTGGACTCAAGGTACTAAGGAAACAGGAATGGGTCACTACTAGTCAGAATCTGTCCATCATTCTCTCTGCACTGATGATTTAAATGTGCATTCAATCAACCCAGACTGTGAGTGATGGAACACAGGAAACAACCTTTGTCATTGTTAAGCAACTGCACACAGGCATGATCGATCACTTAGGTAACATCGTTAGCTGATGTGATCAGCTTAGCAAGTGGTGCACTCCAGCAAGATTGCGCTGAAACTTTTTTCTGTGTTGTCCGCAAGGATGAGCCTTCTGTGGAGCTGAAATATATTAACTGGTTTTTCCATTAAAACAGACCCACGTATTTCATATCAATGTGTGAACAATACTGTTTATAAGCTTCAAAGCATTTTATTGTCATAAACAAATTCACCACCATTGTCCCCTCTCGTCTTTTTGTCTCGTAGTGAGCTTTTGGGTCCAGAGTTTACAGAGACGTACTACAACAAAGATGGACAGCCTGTGACTGTGACCAATCACAATTACACCGTATGTATCAAACAGGACGCTTTGTGTCAAGTGTTGGACATAATGTCACTCAGTAATTTTGGGGAATATGAAAAATAAATGTCTTACTTATAAACTAAACTAATATGAACATAGCAGGTGGTCTTGGCTATAACATTAATTCAGTGGTGCAACTTCCTGGTTCCATATTTTTATTTATTTATTTATTTTTACAAAAATTAAGAAACTTCCTTAGTCATTTTTTGTTAGCACTGTGAAAAACAACATAGATATTACTGGTATCAATATGTGCTGGTATATTATGAATATTTACTTTAAAATTGTTTTATTGAATTCCACATGTACTTATTCAAATGTCTTACGTTTCCACGACCAATTGGAGCCTCCGTTCCAACACCAACAGAACACTCTCCTAGTGAGAGTGATATTCTACAAATGGAACACACATTGTTTGTTTTTTTTCAAATCTGGGACCAACATCCAAGTATGCCAACTCACAATGTCTGCAACACAACCACCCAGGGTTTGATTCCTTTAGGCCTCTGCTGCTTTTTGTCCCCTTCCTCTTTTTCTCTGCCCATTTTCTGTCTGAGTACTCCAAAATAATGTCCAATAACATCTTAAAGAGAGGACTGATGCAAAAGCTGTAATGTCCACTGAGTTTTGGTTAATAATTTTCTAATTTTCTTTCAGCTAGAAGATCTTCAGTTATAACAAATGTTTTCTATTTAAGGCTTGAGTATAAATGATTTAGTTTTTAAGTTTAAGGCACTTTTCCTCTCGCTTTTCTGTCAAAATCTTCAAAACAACTTTTAAAATTCTTCAAGGCCACTTCAAAAGAAATCTGGTTTGATCTTCATATGATCTGAAACAATTAGAGTTCTGCAGTCTGTGCTGCTGTGCAAAACCAAATGTAACCTCAATCCTGTGCATTACGGTGGCCCTCATTCTGAACCAGCTTTATTAAGTCACCATTCATAACTAACTTGTTTTCAGAACTGAACCACAGATCCTGAATGATTACTACCAATACAGTACAAAAACGGAGAAAAGTCCAGACTGAAAAATGTCAGAGTGCTGAAGTCACTGAATTTATTTTTATTGTTGGATACCCAGCTCATAATGTGGATAATATCTTGTCTGTACACATGGAAGGTATTTTCTATGCCGGAGCCTGATACGGGTGGCAGGTTATTCCAGCAACCTGAGTGCGTCAGGACATTATCCACTATATATACTGTCCAAGAAATGAGATTAATTACTGCAGGCTGGCAACTGATTGGTGTGTTGGCTCCAATAGAGCATCAGTGCTGCTTGCTGTTCAAATGAAATGCCTCATTTCATGCTCCAATGAGCTGACAGGCATGTTTGAATGAAAAAAAATCAACATGCCAGCATAATTTCATTCTTCAGGTGGCAAACCTTTCTTCAATATTAGCAGTAGGTCTTGAGGCCTGTTGGGAGACCTGCTTTTCAAAATCAGAAAAGGTCTCATATCTTTGTACTTGAGAGTTTTAATTTCTTGACTTTCTTCTCTGCTCCTGTAGCTTTTATCATAGCTTACTTCAGTTCCCAGAAAGGTAACTAAGTAAACAGTTACCTCCTCAGGAGGAGTGCTTCCTCTTTCAGAACAGATCAGAAAGGAGGAGGCACTGTCTCAGCTTTTGCACTTTGATTTTTACATTTACTATTTGTGAATTCCAAAGTCTTGATTAGTTTTCCACATGTGTACATTTGTTCTGCACAGTTCATAAGGAGTACAATGATAGACAACATTAGTTATCTCCATTACAAATAAATCAAGAGTCATGCAGAAGTATTCACAGCCCTGTTTTGGAACAAACACATATAAAATAAGCCATTGGATGTGTTGAAAAACTAACCCTGCACATTACCATAAACTAGTGCCAACCCATAAAACATATTAATATTTTATTGGGGAACAAAATAAAAAAAAAAGACATATTAAGGATTAAAGTAGTCTTTAAAATTCAGTAAATCTAAAAAACATATACATACTTATAAAATATACATACTTTTCAGGGACACTGAATATGAAGGCATGCCACACCTTTCAGATTTGTATTCATTAAAAACTAAGTCTGCCCTGCGACAAACTGGCGACCTGTCCAGGGTGTATCCCGCCTCTCGCCCAGAACGTTAGCTGGAGAAAGAAACCAGCATTTCCCAACCCCACTAGGGACAATGGTGTTAGAAAATGAATGGATGGAAAAATTGATTCCTTTTTTTTTTGTTTTCCCTTCACTTGTGTAACACTCACAATGTGTTTACAGTTAAACAACAACAATAGGACCAATACTAGGTTCGGCTACTGGAGTAGAAAATGTGTAAGTATATAAATGACCACAGACTACGAAAAATAAGTTTAACTGCCGGCTTATTATTTGTTGAGAAAGAGGAAAAACAATATTATTACAAACAGTTGACATACAATGACCCAAAATCAAAGTCAAAATAGTTCCCTGTTCTTCCAGAACAATTTATTTAATCCCTATTTGAATCTTTAAACCTAATGTTAGGTTTTAAAGGACAGTATTTATTTAACCTAGGTTATAGTTCTATTTAAGTTCAAGTTAATACTGTTATCTAATTGATTTTAATCTTTTAAAATCTATTTTAGTTATTTAGTTCTTTTTAAGAAATTATGTTTTTTTTTTAGTCTCCTATTTTAACTATTTCTTGTTTCTGTTATGACCCAACAGAATATTTCACATTCCACACCAACAATGTATAATGAATGCAGTTCAAAAGAGGAAAGAAAATAAAACACAATAGAACAATACAGTAAAAAAACTGAATAACTTGTGCTTCAAACCAAAGTCTTTCTCTATGATGATCCTGAAGGGTTATTTCCGGTTCTCTGAATCGCTTTTTCTTAGCAGATTATGGGCAGATTATACCAGTCTGGATGATTCGAAATGTCCAGCAGAGGGCGTAGCTCCTGCTAGACGACAGTTACAGGGCTCCTGGGTTACGGCTCGCCATCTTGTTTCTCGTTGGCAGAATCCAATTCAGCGATCGGCTCGGAATTTCCCGGTCCGGCTTCCAGTAGAACTTTAAAAAGGCCAAGTCCAGTAGATAACACTCCGAACGTAGTCAATAAAAGAATTTCAGAAAGCTCCTCCTCCAAAAATGAGGAAAAAGTTCCCAACGGCTGGTAGCCTTATTAATCGGCGGTTTGCTCTTAGCTTTCTTCCTTTACTCAGGACAACTCTTAGCTTCTTCGCTCTCTCCCCTTCTTCTTCTAGCGCCAGAGAATATAGCAATCCGGTTGGCTGGAGCTAGTCACATGGACCACACATCAATATGACCCTTCAGAATAAGAGATTTCTTTTCTCACACCTGACTATTTTAACTGCTGACAAAATAAATCTGTTTCACACAGTTTCAACCCAAACAAAAAGTCATACATGAATATCATTTACACTGTCTGTAATTATCTTTTTTATTTATTTTAAACTATTTTAAACCCTATTTATTCTGTATCTATTTCCTATTTATGCATTGTATAACTATTTATTATGAAAAGGCTTTCATTAAAGTGAAGGCTATTTTAACCTGGGTTACACCTGCATTAAAGTCTGTTGCTGAAACATGACAAAATTGGAAAAATTTCCACAAGTATGAACAGATGTGTAACGTACCATACATATTATAATGAGTTTGAGTCCACATATGCTGACAAAGTATTGTCAAAACAAATGCTGGCATTTAAGCTGAAGTATATCAAACATGTTATGTAAGTGTGATGTTTTTTTGTTTTTTTTTTCAAAGCAGTGGTTCCAGCTGTTCACCGCCTGCAGCTTTCAGGCATGTAGCAAAATGCCTTGAAGGAAAGTCATCAGTGAGGAGCTTATGGCTGGCACACACTGTTTTACAAAAAAGGAGATTTACATGACACACTCTTCAAGCTTAATGGTGTCAATTCGTGATAACTTGTGTCACTCTATATGATGTGAGATTTAATGGCTGCCAGGCAGCTCTTATTTGCTGCTGCAGAGAATTCAGATTTTTGGATGGAGTGATATTCTTAATTCTGTGTCTCAGACACTTATGTTGAATCAAAAAAATGTCACGATTTGAAATATTAAAATGTAAAGCACTGCTCATTTTTTACAAACATCATGTTCGAATAGAAGTGTGAATAGATTTAACATTCACCATTTTCACAATGTTCAAATATTGCAGACGTTTTCCCCAGTTGAAGCCGTCATGAACAGAACTTGACTTTGTTTGCAAAGACATGGACAGGAAAAAGAAAGAAGCACTGATTTAATGGTTTTGTCTTTCAGAATCACTGCTTCTACCATGGCCATGTCAGAGGACATCCAGAGTCCTGGGTGGCTCTCAGCACCTGTTCAGGAATCAGGTACAGGCTGAGAACATTGTGTTGTATTTTACAACAAATACAACACAAAAACAAACAGATGGTTTTCCCACTAAAGATTCTGAAAACATAAAAAGAGAGCTTTTTCTCAATTTAATGTATTGTGGTGGAAATATCCTGATATTTGGACTCTAAGATAAAACATATTATTGGTAAGTCAGCAGGTACAGCAGCGCACAACTACCAACATTCACCCGGAATAGCATGATGGTCAAAAAGCTAAACAAATTGACTTAAAATAAATTAAGTCAACGAGCTAGCAGTGTAAGACGCTGGCTCTGCTCCGGCAGTTGGACCGCCATGCCGCGCTCTTGTCGTAGTATTTCACAGACCATTATCATGAACTCTCACACTGAACAGCTGCTTAAAGGTGCAGCATGTAACTAAAACAAACAAAAGACTTTATATGTGTATTAAAAATGTTCGCTGTCTTATGTCCTAACATAAGTCAGGTAATGTCTGAAAAATAATTGATCTCTTCTGCCTCCTCCCTGTGTTCTACAGAAGAACCAGCATTAATCAACTAGCAGTGCTTTCATAAAGTTTTGATTCAATAACTCAGGATTGTTTGATGCAACCTGCATTTGACTTTGAATGAATATTTATTTTTTACTTTATTTGATTTAGGAAGTGTTGAGATTTATTAGACTCATGTATAATCTAGGATACTGATAATTATTTTACTAACTGCAACTTTTTCAGTTGTCCTTTTGACTGAATAGCTGCGATATTGTGCCTGCAAATATTTTGCATGTTTGTCTAAATTAAGTGAATTTATTACCAGATAAATTTTTTAATTTTGCAGGTCACATAGTAGCCTTTATACCTAAAGCAAAAAAATGTACAGGCAATCCAGGTGATCGGCCCTCCTGATCGGAGCATCCCTAGTTTTAATAGTTATGTGATCCTCTGTGAGCAATTTGTTCATTTCAAACATGCAAAATTGACCATTTTAGACAGATTGTTTCTTTGTTTTTTTTTAAGATTTTGTTCTGAAGCTTGTTTTGTGAAGCTAATCATTTTAAGGACATGTTGGTGTCTGACGAAGGCTTGCTGCTTAGCAGTTGTCAGGTTCTTTGTCCTGAGCTGGGAATGGAGCCAGATGCTGCTGTTGACAGCAGCTTTGAAGGGAACACTGGAGAGATGGAAGTGAAAAGAGCTGTTGAAGCCAGCAGAATGCAAATGCTTTTTTAACTCTCCAGTCATTCACACAGCAGTGAAAATGAGAACTAACCAACGCTAATTTGCTGTTGGATGTGTATGGAAGCCCGTTTCCGCCACTCTGTTAAAAAAAATACAAAAATTATCTCATTATAATGAGATAGTATCTCAAAATAATGAGACAGTATCTCATTATAATGAGACAGTATCTCATTATAATGAGATTATTTTGAGATACTATCTCATTATTTTGAGATACTATCTCATTATAATGAGATTATTTTTTTTATTTTTTTTTAACAGAGTGGCAGAAACGGGCTTCCATAGATGTGAGAAGCTAACAGGAATTTAATTAAGCCGGTAAATGTTGCTCAGTGGTTCAGCTATGGAAAGTTAAGGAAGAATATTCATTAACAAATTACATTCATTTATTCATGAATGCTAATAGAATATTTTTCAATTTAAAATGCTTACAAAAACATGTACACTTTGTCTGTATGAAGACTACTTTTCTTTTTTTTTTTTTTTCCTCCATGTCATCCCCCCTCTAGCGCTGCTAGAGGCAAAATTGACCATTTTAGACAGATTGTTTCTTTGTTTTTTTTAAAGATTTTGATCTGAAGCTTGTTTTGTGAAGCTAATCATTTTAAGGACATGTTGGTGTCTGACGAAGGCTTGCTGCTTAGCAGTTGTCAGGTTCTTTGTCCTGAGCTGGGAATGGAGCCAGATGCTGCTGTTGACAGCAGCTTTGAAGGGAACACTGGAGAGATGGAAGTGAAAAGAGCTGTTGAAGCCAGCAGAATGCAAATGCTTTTTTAACTCTCCAGTCATTCACACAGCAGTGAAAATGACTGGTCATCCCCCCTCTAGCGCTGCTAGAGGGGGGATGACATGCGGCAAAGGTCGCCAGGACCGGGAGTCAAACCCACAACGTCTGCGTCGAGGACTAAGGCCTCTAAACATGGGGAGTGCTAACCCCCTGCGCCACCACAGCACGCCCTAAGGGCTACTTTTTATCATATTTCAGAATAACGTCACTCCCAACTGCTGTGTTCCAAAAAAAAAAGTTCTGGGAATTTCTTTTGCTGTGCTCAGTGACCAGGCCACTGACAAGCAAAATAATAAAGTACAGTAACAGTGCATTTCACATGCTCACTGTGTTGTCACATGAGATCCCTGCTCTCTTGTGGTTCTATCGTAATAATTTTATGTTCTTCCATATTTTTCTGCTTTTCAATTCCCAGCACATTTTCCCTGTCACAAACATTCATTTCATAAAAAGGGGTTTTGTATGAACTCTGGTGGAATTACAGATTATTCTTCTGTGAGTTCTCTTACAGCCTTGGAAACATAATGATTGAAGAAAAATAAAAAGAGAAAGCTACTGTATTCTGTAAAAGCATGGCTGAGAGCCCTGCAACAGTATGCCCATACAAGTCAGACACTGTGAAGCACAACTCCTTTCACAAAATATAAATTGATTCCTTTTGGCCCTATTGTGTCTGCTGTGAAGTAAACAGCATCTTTGGCAGAATGTTCACAGGCAAGGTGAAATACTTTTCATCCAGCCTCACTTAGCAGTTTAGGAGTTGTTATTTTTCAAGGTCAAAACAGAAGTACATGTTTGAGTAAACTGTACTGTGTTCTAGAGTCACTCAATTTAAAGATTACATGTATTCATTAAAAACCGCCCTGTTGGGTAGAATTATTCAAAGTCATAAAGCAACATTTCTTCATCAAAATTCAAAAATATGTTCTAACTCGTATTAATTCAACTTCTTCAGAGTTATTGTATATAGTGATGGCTGTTGGCAGGAAAGATTTCTTCAGGGTTGACCATGATTTTTTGAAGAATCCTTCTTTGCACCATCATCTCCAGAGGTTCCACCGTCATCCCCTAACTCTGCTCCTCCTGAAATCAACAATCATCTCCTTTGTTTTGTTTGCATTCAAGATGAGATGATTGTTCCTACACCATGACACAATGACACCATGACACGGTTCACCAGTACTTTGTACTCAGCTTCTTGTTCATATCAGATGCATCTGACAACAACTGCAGAGTCATCTGAGTGTTTCTGTAGGTGACAGAAGTCATAGATATGGATGTTGTTTTCCTGCAGCTGCACGGGAACCAGCAGTGTTGTATAAAGTACTGAAATCTCAGAGTCAAGTAAAAGTATAGGTACCGGTCCAAAATATGACTTTGGTAAAAGTCCAAGTCACTGACTGAAATGTTACTTGAGTTAAAGTCTTAAAGTATCTGAAACGTCTTGTACTTAAGTATGGCAATAACTGTAAAAATGTATGTACTCAAGTAATGTAATGAAAAGTATAAGTAAAAAGTAAAACAAGGCAAATGCAGTTTGAAAGACATTTTTTATATTTTGGTAAACTTGTCAAATACACTTAAATAATGTACACAACCAAGTGCAGGCAAAATGAAACCTGCTAATAGATAACCCTGCAGGCATCATTTAGTTAAGAAAATTAAGTGCTTTACCTAAACCACTATGTTAACCTGCTTTACAACTGAACCAGCGTCTTAGTAAACCCTTCAGGGCAGAAAATACAAAGTTTTGGTAAGCCTTAAGTTTTCCCTTTCAGTAAGGTCAGTGCTGAAAATGAGAAAAATAAATAGTCAGTACACAAAATGCGGCCAACATGAAGAAAAAAAGTCGTTACGATTACTCTACTTCACAAACTATAGGTGCACACAACTGGTCATTATGCAAAAGAAAAAAAGAATTGGGAGGGAAATGCAGCTTATTTGGCATCTGAAGAGGGAGAGCTTTTTTGTTAACTTGGTGTTTAATGGGAGAAAGGTAACAGACCTCCGTGAAGCTGACACCCACCTACTCAAAAAATCCAGCAAATAGTCTGATTGGTTTGTGCTCCATTTGTGCAGCTTTGGTTTCCGAGATATTAAAAATTATTTTTTAGGCCATCCAAAATATATACTTTTTAAGATTACAATTACTGAAAATATTGAGTATGACTAAAAATTCAGTAGAGAACAGTGTGTCTCGTGTAACAGCATGAATTTTGTGTCAGTTGGTCACAAGGCAAGAAATCTATTTCCATTAGTTTCTCAGGAGAGTTTGGATGTAAAATTTGTTGACTCTCCCTGAGTTAAACTCCGACACCTTGAGGAAGGGGAGACCGTGAAAACGGCTGGCCGAAATTAGCATTCATGAATCAGATCAACCTTGAGCTAGGCGCCGCTCACACCGGATACTGGAATAGCCAAAATCCAAATTGAAAACAACTTTGCTGCGTTTGTTTTAACGGCACAAACCTGCACAAACGGAGCACTAACGAACCAGCCCACTTTGGTTTGTTTTGGAGCAAAATGGGGGAATGGTGAACTCTGGATGGCCTAAAAAATCATTTTTAATATCTCGGAAACAAAATCTGCACAAACCTACACAAACGGAGCACTAACCAATCAGACTATTTGCTGGACTTTTTGACGTCGTGGGGAGGTGCGAAACCTGTGCATCCTATTGGTGGTGATGAACAACCCCAGGCAAGTGGGCTACCGACTTTGTTGCAGTCAATCAGTAGGTTGGGTCAAAACAGTTGCGTTTCTCTCTCGCTTTTTTGTAACGAGTAACTAAACCACACATTGAAAATGTATTGGAGTAAAAGTATGCAATTAAGTTTGGAAATATAGTGAAGTAAAAGTGAAAGTTATCAAAAATTTTCTTACTCGAGGAAAGTATGAAGTACTCCAAAATATACTTAAGTAAAGTAGTGAAGTATTTTTACTTCGTTACTATACAGCACTGGGAACCAGACTGTCTCTAACTTGTTTTGGATCCTTATCCTTGGTATGAAACCAATGTTCTGACTGTCTTATAAGCTCTCTGCATTGTACAAATAAACCTGAGTGATTTCATCTAAAAGTGCTTGGTAATTGATTTTTTTCCCACAACAGAATACAACAGTGATGTAATTTCTTCAGACCCTTAGACTGAGTGTTTGCCCTTCATATGACTTCAGTTTTTCTAGAATCACTTCTCTCATTGTATTTTCCCTCCCAATCACTTTCCCTGATACAGGGGCCTGATTTCATTCAACTCAAGAGAGACCTACTACCTGGAGCCAATTAACGGTGAGAATTCTTCCCACCACTCACTGTTAAGTGCCAAGGAACTGCCAATGAAAGGTGGAAGTTGTGGCCATGGCCATCACACCGCACAAACCAGCCTCATCTCAGACCTGGTGGCACCGCTTCAGTCAAGGGTGAGTCTCCAAGACCAAAATGTCCTGAACTGCCTCTGTAAATGACACTTTATCTATAGTAATTCAGAGAACATCTGCCTCGGTCTTTCAATACTCTTTTAAGAGTGTCTTTTAGAGAAATAAAATTAATAGTTGGTGGCTCCCAGGAGCCACAACTTATAAACACTGATCAATTAATCATCAGCGCTGCCTTGTGTTAAATTTTGCTGGATTGAGGAAACACAAAGTACTTTCATTGGAAAACATGAACATTTTGTTGTTTTATTCTTGTTAACCTAACCAGTGTTTCATTGCTTTTGACAATGATTTAGCACACAAAATGCTACAAATGCTATAAAATCCTTGACTTTTAGAGCGCTCATGCTGGTGTCATGTTTGTTTTTTGGTGTACCAATTAGTTTTAGCCATTTTTTAAATTGTCTCTCTTCTGAACCAAATTATTTTCTTAGACTTCTATATTGCTTGGATTCTGCTTTTAAGAAGGTGTATTAGCTGTTCGTTTATAAAAATAAAAATATAAAGCAGAAAAAAAAGGCTCCTAAGTGGGCATTTTGCTTGGACTGTAGGGGGGACATTTATTTCTCTAGTGTTTTTGCATTTGTTTATTATTCCCTTTTTGATATTTGCTTGTAAACAACCTCATATATCTGGACTCTTTATCCTCCTGCAGGGTTTTATCCTTCCTTCCAAACTTTATGTTTATCTCTACAGTAACACAACCTCCAATTTTCCCAGTTCCACTGCAGCAACCTATTAATACTGGTTGTTATGCAGAAATGCCAGCTTTAGCGGACCAGGGGACCCAAGACTTTTGACACTCTTTGCATATAAAATCAGCGGTGTGTGAATACACTGTGCATTTTTATGGGAGTGAATGAGTCCAGTCTGTAGCTAGAGCCCCACAGAATCCATGCTGTTCTGTGCATGGATTCTGACAGAATCCATGCAAATATTTATCCATCTGATAAATATTTATTTTGACTTTTCCAAATTACTGCTACTCTTTCCACACAACAAAATGTTCCTGATTGGATTTTTATCCCTATAAGTTTTTTGGGGACTGTTTTTATGTTCTCCTAAGCAATTCAAAGGAATGAGTGAGTTTGATTGGTTCCTAATTGGCTGTAGGGTGGTGCTTGGTTCTGTCTGTCTCAGAAGACTACAGTGACCAGCTTTTTGACCTTGTTTCTCTACCTGGTTTTTGAAAAGTGACCACAGATTTTCCATGTGTTTAAAGGGGCAGTATTATGTGTATTCCAGGCATATAGGGCCATTTTACAGGACAATCAAGTAACAATGCTACATATATAAAAAATGACCAAAAATAATTACTTTATTTAATGCCTTGAAATTGGGTCTCTGTTTCTTTAAAAACTTGTGGAAAGCTGAATGGTTGCCATGGAGATTAAATAATTTCTCAAACAAGCATGAAAGACTTAAGGCAGCACTTCAGGTATGTTTTTGATTAATGAATAATCTTACAACACAATGCAAAGCTCAAAAAAAGTTGATTTTCCATAATGCTGTCTCTTTAAGATCTTAGTAATTTTATAGTTCTTTAAGCTATGTTGACACATTTGCCTTTTGACATTGAGTTCCATCAGACTGGAAGAGCCACAGAATGTCTCCCACATTTTGACTTTTTAATATTCTAGAGATACAAGAAAAACCTAAATGCTTGCCAGTTTTATCAGAATTGTTGCTGTAAGTTGATTTTTGAGTGCATTTTGATCTCAACTCTTATTCATGGGAATGGTTCAGGGTACAACTGTGAATAATCTCATGGTTTGGCCTATAAGCAACTGGAATATCTGTTCCATTGAGGCTTCTTTATCAGATTAAAAGTACCTTTAAAAAATAACAACCTTTAAGTAGTTACTGAAGCTATTTTCATCAAGCTAACATTTCTGTTTTAGTTTTTCTTTTATCAGTCTGTTCTAATCTTAAATGTTAAGTTTCACTGGCTACAAGCAGAAAAGCATAAATTTTCAGAAAAGAAGAAAATCAGTGGAATGAATCAATAAATGTTTCACTTTGTGATTGTTACTGAAATAATACACTTCAAAAATCTTATTTATTACTTATGACTGTATTTTGTATTGAAATGGTTCGCATCTTCTTCTCTAGATCAGAATTGAGAATTCAGCAGAAAAAAGAACTGTGCTGCAGTATTCTCGATGCTTCTGTTAGACTGTCCTTCTTGGTTGCACACTTTTTCTGCTGATATTGTGACAATGCTGAAATAACATCAGCTGATCATTTTGTGCCAGGTGAGACATGTTTTGATACTCTGTAAATGGGTACTTTGCTGGTTACAAATGGATCAGCTGATAAGACAAGATAAGCTGAGGTGAATAACAGGAATTAATCAGAATAGATGGACACACAAATGAAAATCAAAACTCAAACACTCAGGGATTATGACATTCTCTGGAGGTTCAGGTCTGGATCCAGCTACACCCAGATTCCAGAAGCATGTAATGGCAGCATGTAGACATTAAACAAAAGGAATCCCAAAATGGAATCTTGGGGTTCCCCACACGTGATTTTTATCAACTTCGATGTAAAGTTAACTATTGATATGAAGAAGTCCATGTTATTTTCATAAGACCTGAGCCGGTCAAATATGTATCGTGGTCAACGGTGTCAACTGCTGCACTGACTGAACACTTGGACAGAGACAATCTCCATAAGGCCCAGCACAGAAACTGGACTGAAGGATGTCAAAAGCCAATGCTCATTCTGGTGTCATCCAATATTCAAATGAATTTAAATACTGCAGAGTTTAGTAAACATATTACAATGCAGCTAAAGTCAGTTAATCATTTAATGCCAGAAAAGTTGAATTTTTATAAAAATTCAACTGTTGAAAGAAGCATGGCTGATTGAATCAATTGTCCTAATCAAGTATGTTGTGACAGTGAAAAGGAGAAGTTCCCCTACAGGGAGGGTCAGTGGCATCTGTGAGGCCAGCTGGAAGTTAAGGAGCAATTCTCAAAGGTTATGTCAGTGTTCTCATTTCAAATGTGTAAAATTTTGTATTTTTGGTTGCATACATGTTTTCCATTTATAGTAAACAAAGTAAAAACATTATTTTACTTTTTAGTACCAGTGGAACCAGCTCTTTACAAAATGCTGGGTAACAGACAGGAGATGAATATATCAAATGTCTTATCTGTGTTCAGTGTAATACATGCTGCAGCTGGTGCTTTATGTGTAATCATACTTTTATCTTCCATTATTCTTTGATATCAGATTAAGAGAAATACCTGGGGTACGACTAAGTACATGGAGCTTTACATTGTGGCAGACAGCACACTGGTAAGATATTTCTCCCCCATCCTACTCCACCCTCAGGGGAATATTCCTCGGTACAATCAATTGTGACGTTTGCCTCTAAATATGTCAGTAAGCTCTCAAGTAAGGCTGAAAACAGGATTGGAAGTTCTACACAATCATTGCTCTCAGGCTAATGGAGCACTTGACAGCTTTGAGCTGAAATAATAGAGAAGAAATGCATGTGGAGCAAAGCCAGAAGATTTCTTTTGATTAATGAGAGTAGATTTATTTGGGATCTAAAGGCTTAAGGGCTTTTAAACAGAAAATATGCCACTGTGATAAGATGAAGGATTTCTCTCAAAAACGTCTGCTAGTGTATTAATGCCATGGTAACAGAGCCCCTAAGCAGAGTGGTGCTCTTGTTCTAAAAATCCAGTTTCCATAAAAGTTTGAACGCTTTGTGACATGAGAATAAAACAGCGCTGAACATTGGCATAAACTGGAAGCAGTATATGATAAAATGTGTATCTGTTTTATTATGTTTTTACTGAATAATGCTTGCTGTTTTCCAAAGCATTGCCAAAACTCTTTTTAAATATTTTACAACAAAGGTTTCCAGCTGTTTTTGTTTTAAAAGTAAATGTGTCTCCTGTCCTCTCCCACATTTTGACTTTTTAAAATTCTGGACATATAAGACAAACCTGAATGCTGACCAGTTTGAACCACCATTTTTTTGTTGTTGTTGTTGACTGTTCTGTTACATATGCAGGAAGCTGCTTCACATTGTGGTGCCTTGAACAGCTGCCTGCTATCTCAAGCCCTAATGGTGGCTTCAAATTATGAAATGTTTCATTCATTCAGTGCAGTATGACTGAACCAGTACAGCTATACTTAGTAACATTATAGAACCTAGAATTAGGTATGTACTGATTGTAGTGTTCAAACCAGTCCCTGATTTTTAAAAGTCTAACCTGCCAATTCCGATATTGTCCAGTACCAAATTTTCTTTGTCTAAAATGTTGCTAAGTCAAGTGACAAAGTTGCTAATTTGGCGACAGTGACCCCACATTTAACAGTGCTTGTGCAGACATGACCTTGTGGGCATTTAAAGAAACTTTTAAATTAGTTTAAATTTTGTTTAGATAGTGTTGTTAAAAAAACATGTATTCTGAGCCGATAGACCAAAAACGTGCAAGCACACAAGCAGAAAATCAGCCAACACCAAGCAATCAGACTTTACTTTTTTTATTCTTTTTTAGTACTAAA
Organism: Poeciliopsis turneri; assembly: GCA_922788865.1. Classification (NCBI taxonomy): domain Eukaryota; kingdom Metazoa; phylum Chordata; class Actinopteri; order Cyprinodontiformes; family Poeciliidae; genus Poeciliopsis; species Poeciliopsis turneri. Next base: position 151,774 of record CAKLNU010000552.1, on the reverse strand, counting down.
ATAGAGACACTTACCATCACAGACGAGAAGTGGAAAACCAAAAAGGCCCCAAGTCTACACAGAATAATAAAAACGGGAAGATGTGTTGCTTATGATCTCAAAACACACCCAGTGGTCATCCGATGTCCTGCGTCATCCAAATTTCTATTTCTTGTGAGATGGGAGTGAGGAGATGATTCAGTTTCTGTACCTGTTACAAATACAACTAGGCCTTTGTGTGAAACTATGAGAGTGTGATGTGTGTAGAAGCATATGTGTGTACTTTCCCTTGGTAAGCGCCTCAACAATAGAGGGAACTTTAACATGGCTAGTTTGATTATCTAAGAATGAGCGGCTTTCTAAGGGGCATTCTAGTATTTATGCGTCTGCTGAAGTTAGATTACATCATAGTGTTGCATGTTTACATTTATTTATGAGACTGTTCTATAGACTGGCATTTGAGAGAGCAAGCAGATGCTTAATACTTGTTAAACACACAAATACAATAAGACAACAATCCCATGAACAGTATAAGAATAGAAGATGATAATTTAGCCTGGTTTAGAGGTCTTTTCAAACAAAACAAGATCAATAAGATGACCTTCATGACAGGTTACACCTTGTCAAGGTAACTTCTGCAGAGATTCCTTTTTGTTATTTTACAAATGAAAAAGACTGAACTGCACTGTTGCCTGTTATCCCTGCATATCAGAGAAAATATGTTTAAGTTCCAGCACCAATTTACTAACCTCTAAAACTGTAACATAATAATAAATAAAGCAGTGACCCAATGATAACAAAACTTAATCTTATGCTCCCCTGCAAACCTGCTGGGCATGCTGAATGCTTGAGATGCTCAGAATGATTATTTATTCTGATTTATTCAGCTGATTATGTTCTGACTCTGGGAACTCAGACTGTTTATAGGTGACTAAACTTTTTCTTAAGCCTGGCAGGTTTGGTGTTTTATAAAATCCATGTGAAACACTTTAAAAAAGGATCAGAAACACAAATACAAAGAATTAGTTTAATGTCTTTCTACAAGGATCATAAAAAAGATGTTCCTCTTCTCAGTTTGACTTTTGGAGGGTTTTGGAGTAGGGTTAGTGAAGCGTATTTCTTTGACTTCAGCAGTTAAATAATAGAGATTAGGTCTCAGGTTGTCATCGAGGGGTTGGGTTGTGATTTTACAGGACATTAGTTTGTGTAAAGAACAGAGTGGAGTCTCTTTGAGTCATAACACTAATACTATCTATTCTCACTCTTGCAGTTCAAACGACAGGACAAGAACTATGAAAAGACGAAGGCAAGGATAATGGAAATTGCCAATTATGTGGATAAGGTAAGTTTGCTGGGATAATGTGCAACTGTCTGCAGAGGATTTGATAAGCTAATAGAATATTCTCCTCCATTTCTTAACACCACACATTGCCACTATACTTTAACTTTTATCTTTTATGGTCCATGTGCACAATTGGTAATTGAGAAGTTAAAACAAATATTTACTCTTCCATGAAGTCTCATTGGGATTTAATCAGTCCTGTCCCTCAACAGCGTTCTGGAGGAGATCAAGGAGAAAGTCTTGCGTGAAGAGACTCTCTTATAGGAGCTTAATGGAAGACTGTGAATTGAACGTGTGTGTGTATGTGTGTTTTTACATTTATCAACTTGTAAGGCAGATCTTTTCAATAAATACTACATTTTGAGAACCCACTTCTTCTTTTGGGGTGCAAAGCCCAGGCCTCAATAGAAGAAGTGCTGTTTTATGGGTTAGATTTAGGACTGGGGTGTGAATTGAGTTTAGGTTTAGGGTTAGGTATGTACTGATAATGCTTAGGATTAAGGTGAAGGCCATGGTTAAGCTATAGAAATGCATGAAAAATGAATGGAAGTCAATGCAAAGTCCTCGTGAAGATAGAAAGACCTGTGTGTGTGTGTAGGTGGGTGTTGGCGTGCGTGTGCGTGCGTGTACTGTTGGATACTGACTGGTGGTTTTGTGTGTCTGTTAAGTTCTACAGGACTCTAAACATCCGCGTGCCTCTCATTGGCCTGGAGGTTTGGACTGACAGAGATCAGTGTATCATCTCAGAAGAACCAAACGCCACCCTCTGGTCTTTCCTCCAGTGGAGGCAGAAGCTGAAATCTCGTAAAAAGCACGACAATGCCCAGCTGCTGACGTAAGAAACACAAAGCTACTCCCTTCAGTTTCAAGGCCTTGAAACAAGGGAGAATATGATGAAGCCCTAGCTAAAAATACATAAGCACACACTGTTACTGAAGTTGATCTAAGGAGGAAGACACAAGGAGTGATGCACACACAATCTAATCTCACTCTAGAAAATCTAATGTTAATTTGCTCCAAATTGAAATGAAAATGATTTGATTTTCTCTACTCACAGATCAACTGATTGTCAGTTATTTAAAGGTTTTGAGTGCAAAGCTCAATCTTCCATTTTAGCTCTACTTTTAAAAACTCTTTCACTTCATTAGCAAATTGTGAGAATTTGATTTTGCTGTGTTAATTTAGTTTCTTGTTTTCCCTGTTTGCGCCCAGCTGTGTTCCCTGGTTTTTTTGGGGGGGGGTTTTTTGTGTGTGTGTTTTTAATCCCACCTGTATCTGTGTTTCCCCTTCAGATTCTTATCTTAACTGTCTTATGTTGTGTCATGTTAAGTTTTCCAAGTGCTGCCAGTGTCTGAGTTTCTAGGTACAGTGCTCACCTGAGCTGCCTGGATTTTGTACTCTCTGGCTATCTTTGTTAAATTATCATACTCAGTTGCTGCTTCTATGTGGCTCCAGAGTGGTAGCATTTATCTAAGTAAACCTGAAGCAGAATAGGACAGCAATGCCACCTAGGAATAGAACCGAGATAATCGCAGGTATGAGCAAGGCTTTAAAAATGAACTGGGTAAAGTTAATAATGATGTATTACAAACAAGTCACTAAAAATGCAGGGACAATGTCACAGAGTCAATAACAGGTCTGTGGAAAAGAAACTGGAAAGAGAGTCATAGCTAAGGTAGGGGGGCATGGTCCCATCGCCAGCGCTCGATCCTCTGCAGCCACCAGCAGGACGAACCCCAGCAAAGATCTAGCTGCTTGGTCCTCTCCAGCAACCGCCAGTCCTGCCGATCTGTTGACCAGCTTGTTCCACCTTTGTTCCAACTGCTTCCCCCTGAGACCTTGATCTTTCTGGCCCCTCTCTCTTTCTCAACTGCTCAGCTACCCTTTTTATTCCTCCAATTTCCTTGATGGTACACTGCTCAACTAATAGGGAACACCTGTGCCAGCCAAAGTGAGAATCTCCGGCAGCCAGTGGGTGGTGATGCGAGGCTCAAAGGCAAAACACAAACAGTCAGAAAAAAATGCAACACAGCAAACCAAAGGTAAACCCAAAATAAATATAACAGCCGAGGTGAATAACTTCAAAATATCACAGCAAAACAAATCCAAAACAGCAAATATAAAAAAAACATGAAAATAACTCAAAAAAAAGGCCACATTACCACATTTACCTCTATGCTTTTGGGTCCAAACCACTACAGCCATAAATCATGACAAATAATTATCTACTGATGGGAGAACATATTTATTCAGAATATTCTGGTCAACCTAGTTTCTTTTTTGATACATATAGATCAGATCACAATACGTCTTTCACAGACTTGCAAAGTTTTTAAAGCGCAACTCATTAGACTCCATTATTTATGTCTTCATCGTGCAATAATTGCAATCTATAAGCAGCCTTTTTTAGAACCGACTTGACTGTATACATGGAAATATACTTCCACAAACTATCTTTCCAGGTTTTAGAAATCCACAGCTCCTCACCCAGCTTCAGCATTTTCAGCTGTGTTGACCTTTCAGGGTGAGATTTCTTTCTACAGCTGCAGGATGGATCCTCCTTAGATTGCTCTTCAACAGTGAGAAGCTGTCGGGGTTAAATAACTTGCTGGGAGATTAAACATATTCTCCCTGTTAGTGCCATTGTGAGGCACTGTGGGTTGTATTTATATGATGTTTTTGCCAAGCACTGTTGGCAACGAGACAAGTTGTTCCTTAGTCTGAGTTGACTACTTCTAAATTGTCAAAGGCTGAAATATAGAAAAAGTGAATGTTGATGCACCTGTTGAGTCAGCAGCAGCAACTATGAAACTCTTATTTTTTTGGTCATAGTATTTCTATTTCTAAAATGAATCTTTATCATTATGAGAATTTTAATTTGATTTGAAAAATGCACCTAAGCAATTTAGAAGGAAAACATAATGAATAAATAAATCATTCTCAGGAAAACAACGTCTGATATGATTCAACAGGTCGGAGGTGACTGGTGCCAGTTCGGTTTGGATAGCTTATTGCTTAACAAAATGGCTTCACAATTTGAAAACCTGCTTTTTGTTTTTATTCATTTTGTAGATATATTTTATATATGTAGATATGAATGTATGAGGATTTTCTGCTGCATACATTGTCCTTTCCTTTATTGTTGGAAAGGACAATAAGAGATGGACAGTGGCAGAGTGAGACATGATGTCTCCTCAGCTCCTGTTTGAGAGACAGGAGCTGAGATGTAAAAGAAGGATCGCTTCCTGAGTGCTGCATCTTTCCCTCCATACTGACAGGCTGGAGTTTTTACAGGCTGCATAAACACACATCAGAAAAAATACTGAGAGGATGAACTGTAATGTAAAGTTCAAAAAAGGACAGTCTGTGACAGCTGTCTGCGCCTGCTACCTCCTGCTACTGAGACACAGACGCTACTTTACTGGATTCCATCCACGGTTTCATGGAGCTTCCACTCCTGCCACTTTGCAGAACATTCAATTTAAAGCTTTGCATGATTTGTAATATTCTCCACCTAACGAGACCGCAGGGATTTTCAGAAGTGTTCAATAAAAACCTTCATTTCTCTGTCTCTGTGAAAATGTCAGAAAAGTCCATATGGGAGGTGGAACTCTGGAAGGGAGGCTTTACAAAGCGGCAGAACAGTTACTGTCATTTATGATTATGGTCTGAAAAGCAGAAAGTCTAATATTCAAAAACTAAGTCAATCAATCAATCAATCAATCAAATTTTATTTGTATAGCACATTTCAGCAACAAGGCATTACAAAGTGCTTTACATCATAAACACAAAACACAAAGTCATGCAACATAGAATAAAAAAAAGTACATTGTTACATATTACATTTCAAATACAATTCTAAACAGGTGTGTTTTTAGTTGAGATTTAAAGGAAATCAGGGTTTCTGCTGTTTTAAAGTTTTCTGGAAGTTTGTTCCAAATTTTTGGTCCATAGATGCTGAAAGCTACTTCTCTTTTGGTTCTGGGGATGCAGAGCAGAACCAGAACCAGAAGACCTGAGAGGTCTGGCAGGTTGATACAACAACAGCAGATCTTTAATGTATTGTGGTGCTAAATCGTTCAGTGATTTGTAAACTAACAACAGTATTTTAAAATCTATTCTTTGAGCTACAGGGAGCCAGTGGAGGGACTTTAAACTGGTGTTATGTCTCTATCTTCCTGGTTCTAGTGAGAACATGAGCAGCAGCTTCTGGATCAGCTGCAGCTATTTGATTGATTTGTTGGACAGGCCTGTGAAGACGCTGTTGCAATAATCAATGCGACTAAAGATAAACGCATGAATGAGTTTCTCTAGATCTGGCTGAGACATTAGTCCTCTAATCCTGGAGATGTTCTTCAGGTGATAGAAGGCCGATTTTCTTACTGTCTTTATGTGGCTCTGGAGGTTCAAGTCCGAGTCCATCACTACTCCCAGATTTCGGGCCTGATTGCTAGTTTTTAGTTGTAATAACTGAAGCTGTGTATTGACTCTAGATAGTTCCTCTTTAGGTCCAAAAATAATGACTTCAGTTTTGTTTTTGATCAGTTGGAGAAAGTTTTGGCACATCAACACATTTATCTGTTCTAAGCATTTATTCAGTGATTGGATGGATTCAGAGTCACCTGGTGACATCGTAATGTAGAGCTGAATATCATCTGCATAGTTATGGTAGCTAATATTATTTCCTGTTATAACCTGAGCTAGTGGGAAAATATAAATATTGAATAAGAGGGGTGGGTCCTAGGATTGAACCTTGGGGTACCCCACATGTGACCTTTGACCTCTTTGATGAGAAGTTTCCAATTGAAACAAAGAAATCCCTGTTCTTTATGTAAGATTCAAACCAGTCGAGCACCGAACCGGAGAGTCCAACCCAACTCTCCAGTCGATTCAGTAATATGTCAAAAGCTGCACTGAGGTCCAACAGAACCAGCACCGTGGTTCTCCCACAGTGAAGTGGTGATGATACCATGAAAAACACTATTAAATAATGAAATCTATACAGTTTTAGGAATACTGTTGGTGTTTTTAATCTTGGTTTTATTCTAAAAGCCACAGGAAATAGCTGAAGCAGTGCGTTTTTATCGTTGTTGAAGTTTTCCCCACTAACGGTACCAATCTGTCATTTCTCCATAAAAAAGCCACCTCAGGAGGAGCTGACTGGTGAAATAAAATCTGCCTCCTGGATTAATCATCAGGATTGTTCCCCTGCTAGTTCTATTTGACTCCACATAAATCTGTCAGCTTCATGTCTTATCATTTTATGTTTTCTGAGATAGTAAAGTGACATATTGGAAAAATTTGATCAAGAAGTTTCAGCAGGTGTTTTTAACAGACTTTGATGTATAAGCTGTCAACAGTCAGCAGCTGTATAGATCCCTCAGAGCGGAGGGATACTAAAAAAGTATCCCTTTAACAGATTTCTGCTGTTGCATTCACAATCAACACACAGCCAAGTAGGGCAGGAGATTAAAGCCATGTGATTTCCCTCTGCGTGTGTGTGTGTGTGTGTGTGTGTGTGTAATAGTGGCGTGATTTTCAAGGGGACAACAATCGGGATGGCGCCACTGGAGGGAATGTGCAGCCTGGAAAACTCTGGAGGCATCACTGTGGTATGTGGCAAGACATTTTCCTTCTTGCATTTTTATTGTCTCAGCTAGAGTTCTGTTGACTGCTGCTGCTGTTGGTGTATCACAGAGTTCCACATTATCCACATTTTGGTTCAGGTTTTCCTTCACAGTAAAGATCCAATTAAGTGATTACAGTAAAGATTAAAGCTCCAGGTCCAACAGTTAAAAGAGATCTAGAGCCTGTTGTACGCTGTAAAATGTAAAAAGTTCACATTACTTAAAAAAAGTTAGGAAACCGATTGCCTCAAAATCTCCAAGCAAAGTAGCTAATTCACTTAAGGCGTTATAGCTATAAATAACTATGTTTAGACCACTCAGATAATGGCAGTAAATCTGAGTGCCGTTAACTCAAAATCATTAGTAAGGTTGACTGTAAAATGTTCATTCAGACAACTCAAAACTTGAGTAAAGGTAACTCATAATCTTAGTAAGGTTGACTATAAAATTTCAATTATGACTACTTCAATTTGTGAGTTATGTCAATTAAGCAGTACACATAAAAACAAGTTATGCTTACACATTTTTTTTTTTTTTTTTCCTCCAAAGAGTTTTTGTGGCGCTAGTGGCTCACATTTTAGACATTAGACTGACAGGAAGGAGGGCAAGGAGAGGGGGGAAGACATGCGGCAAAGGTCGCCGGGCCCGACGTCCGCGCCGAGAACTGAGGCCTCCGAATGTGGGGCGTGCTAACCCCTGCGCCACCACAGCACGCCCCATGCTTACACATCTAAGCGTTCACATTACTTGCAAAATATCAGGAAACCGATTGCCTTGATATGTTCAAGTAAGATGAACCAAAAGTGTTCAGTTATTGAAACGAAGAGCCAACAGACAACAGTTTGAATGGAAAAAAAGGTTTAATAATTAAACAAGTTCACTTTAAATACAAGGTTCTCAAGTGTGCTTACAGACACACTGACCTGGAAACAAAGTTGTCCATGAACTTTCTTTCTAGGGCAGCCTTCAATCTAATATAGAAGCCTTCAAATGGCTCTCAGTCTTCAAAACAAACCAAAACGATTCAAAAAGAATCAAACAAGAAAGAAAAATCGCTTTTCCAATAAGGGGAAAGGTATCGGCGTTGATCCATGATGTTGCATCACATTCACTTATTGCAACAGACGATTTTTCAGTGATTGTATTTTTGGTTTCAAGGCTTTATCGCCAAGTGAGAGAAGCACCCTTTGGATAAAGTCAAATGTGTACTTCAGTTGTTGAGGGTACTCCAAATTCAGACCATAAATAAGTCCAAAGAGCAAACACATGGCCTGTGGGAGATTTCCAAGGTCATTCATGACTAGGCGGCCTTCCAAAATGATGGCTGTACCTAAAGCCTCAAGGTGCAGGGAATCAGGGGAGGCCTGCTTGTCCTCAGGAATGATGGTCAGGATCCCAATGGGGGTGTGAGACACATCTGGGTCTTCGCAGTCCTAACAACAATAGAAGCAACACCACAATTACATATCAACGTGTTGCAATATGTAATTGCAACACCACAATTACATATCAACACTTTACAGCTGTCCCACCTATGGCAGTCCACTCATCATCAGCCTTCTATGACAGTACAGCGAGCGCATTTCCCAAGAGTGTCAGTGATAAATAAGTGTTGGTAATAAATAAGTGTTGATGATGTTGGAAGGGAAAGTTCTTGATGACATTCGGGTTTCACATGGTGTGACGCTAGAGAACTGCAACTGAAACCTTTGGAAAGGCAGCCGAGAACCACTAAAAGTGTCATGATTGGGGACATTTCATCAGTGAATCATGTAAGACGTACAGTAGTACTGATTCAGGCTGAGTGAAAGAACAGTAACTAAAACTAAAGCTATCAAAGTCACAGAAGGAGCAGAATTAAGTGGGACATAAAAAATGATAAAAATGTAATAAAAATGGCCTCCAAAGCATGTCTTGAAGTCTGTGTTCTCATCTCCAAGGATCACAGGAAGGCCACGGAGCACTGCCGTTTGCTTCGCAGTAATATCTGTACTCTGAAAAATCATATCAAACACACATCACTCCTGTAGTAAAGAATAATCAATTAACAGCTTTGCATGCACAGTGGGGTTGTGTATTTTGTTCCCAACGTGATAATAAAAAAATGACTTTGTATCTGAGAAACTCACCTCGGGTCTGACTTGTTGCAGATAAGTCTGAAGTTTCTGGCCAACATTTCCCTCCTTGCTCTTGAAAATCTTAAAGAAATGAGGGCTGTATTTGTCAAGTTCTGTGAAAAATTTTGAATCCAAGTTTTTGCTCGACAAGCGACAGAACTCTGCCAGAATCTGAAAGAAAAGTATGAAAAATTAATATTTAACATATAGAGATGTTGGACCTCTCAGGACTACTTTTCACTAGAAGGACACTGAAACTAATTCTGTAAGTTAACAAGAGAAGAGATATTTCAACGCTGATTCACTTATGTTTTGCTATCTCGGTTGGGCACGCGCCCATAAAAGACGCACTCCCTTTTTTTTTTAAATATTAAGACTACCACTTGTAGTGAACTTGACAAGAAAGAAAGAAAAAAGCCTTGGTTGTGTTTTTTTTTTTTTATCCCACCAACATCGTTATCCCTTTTCCTTTTTTTTGTTTTGCATCCCGGACAGCTGTTTTCTCTGCCGCTCCATCTTGTTGCAACTAAATAAACATGATATTTTCGATTAACGTTAGTCCCAGGCATCGCTAAATCATTACACATAAAGTTAACCTCAAAACCTGGACTTACGGATGAATTATACGGCCGAGATAATGAATACAAGTTTGCTAAAAGCCAGTGGAACTTACCTTGTCAAAACTTAGCTGCAGCAACCGCCATATTGTTGACAGTTTGGCGCTTCTGTCAAACACGTCGTCACTCGTCAGTGGCCAACTGCGCATGTGCGTTCAACGAGAGCTGCCGAATGATGCCGAGTTTTCTGCTGGTTATGCAGATACGTCTTGCTCACTCATAACCAGTGTTGTATAAAGTACTGAAATCTCGGAGTCAAGTAAAAGTATAGGTACCGCTCCAAAATATGACTTTGGTAAAAGTAAAAGTCACTGACTGAAATGTTACTTGAGTTAAAGTATTAAAGTATCTGAAACATCTTGTACTTAAGTACAGAAAGTACTGTAAAAATGAATGTACTCAATTAATGTAATGAAAAGTGCAAGTAAAAAGTAAAATAAGGCAAATGCAGTTTGAATCACATTTTTTATATTTTGGTAAACTTGTAAAATACACTTAAAATAATGAACACAACCAAGTGCAGGCAAAATGAAACCTGCTAATAGATAAACCTGCAGCATCATTTAGTTAAGAAAATTAGGAGCTTTACCTAAACCACAAGGTTTAAATAATTAATAAGAGAAAAAAAATAAATAAACTTCTAATCCAAAAAATACAATAATCCATGAAACAGCCAACACTCAGTACATTCTGATGACGTCACCACATAGCGCAACTCTCTCTCGGTGCGTCACGATCCGGAAACAATAAAGCCAATTGAAAATAAAGCCGGGAAAATGTTTGAAAATGACAGATAAGGATTAATGTGAACTGAAGCGGGAACACCGCGTGTGACCCACGATGAACCGCGCCAGTTTAAACTGCAACAAAACGTAAGTTAGCGATTGTGTATGTTTGCGTGTGTTAACGCGACTCTTTAATTAGGTCGTAACTCCTGACGCTCCTCCGTCACAGTAACGAGTAACGAAACCACACATTGAAAATGTATCGGAGTAAAAGTATGCAATTAAGTTCGGAAATGTAGTGAAGTAAAAGTGAAAGTTATCAAAAATTTTCATACTCGAGGAAAGTATGAAGTACTCCAAAATATACTTAAGTAAAGTAGTGAAGTATTTTTACTTCGTTACTATACAACACTGCTCATAACTCCAAGTTCGGGTTACTTGCTGCAGATGAGTTTGATTACTTGCCTCAGTAGAAAGTTGTCTTTGCTAAGTTTAAGTTAGTATAGTCAACAAATTAAGCTGGAATGAGTTAAGGTCACTTTTCTTTTCGAGTAAGATATACTATTACATTTTACAGTGTATTTATGGTGAGCAAATTCCACTCCATGATGTGAAAAATTCAGAATTCATTCTGTGGTTCTGATGACCAAAGTGTAGGCAGCTTTTCTGCTGCTAGTACTGGTTCTATACTGGTGCCATACTGGTGCTGGGGGTGATGGGACTGAGGAGATCACATCTGCCTCTACACAGCCTGTGAATACAATACAATTGACCAGCAGGACTAGATGCCCAATTACATTTTTTTCTAAAATCTACTGCTAATTAGATTAACAGTAGATTTTTAAACCCAAAAAAGCCAATTTTTGGCATTTGGGCTGTAAATGTAACCTGAATTTAGAGTAAAGTACTTTGGAGTTTACTGTATTTTATCTTTATTGGTCCAATTTTCCACATTCCTTTTTGCTTTTTCTGGTCACTCTGTTCTTGTTTTTATTCTGTCTTTCATTAAGATCATAGCTTCTCACCACAGCCAGACAAGTTTGTGGAGTAGATATAGGTATAAAAATGTTGGTCAAAAGTATGACTCAGATGTCAAAGGAAAATCTTTGGGTTTGAGAGGTCACTCACACACTTTGGGCTGGTTCATGAGAAACTGGAAATCAAATGTGGAAAAAATTCCACGTATGATTTTTGACATCATAAGCAAATTGGGTAGAATGGTGTATGTTTGCTCAGTAATGAGATAAATTTATTATAAAATCCTTTATGAAATGAAATGGCTGGATGTAACCAACCAGTCACAGCAAATCTTTCTTCATCTTCCCTTTTCTGTGGGTTTTTCCCAGCCAGGCCTTCTGTTTGCAGCATGTCGGTATCCATTCTGCAGCAGCGTTCAGCCCGTTCAGCTGGATATGTCTATAAGTGGTCAGAGAGATTGATAGCTTCTCCAAGCATAATTAGTTTCCAATAAGTTGTGATCTGTCCTGTGGGCAGCAGTAGCCTACGGAATCCAGATCTGCTGTAGCTAACAAGCACATCTTCGCACACACTTCACACTCACTTTTTATTGTATTTGAAAGAGCCACAAGATTGTTATTTTAAATTTCTTAAAATATCACAAAGAGATTGAGACAAAAAAAAAAATCAGTTGGTAAATCCCCCAAAATATCTCCTACCTCAAGGACCTAATGAGTTATATTGGTGGTGTTTTCTCAAAAAAACACCACCAATTAAATGCACAACATTATTAGGACAACTTTAGTTGGTGTTTGCATTGAGCCAAAGTACCTGCAGTGACATCTTGAATATACTTACCTCTGACTGCCTTCCACAGGACCACTCAGACCTGCCGATCGGAGCGGCGGCCACCATGGCCCATGAGATCGGCCACAACGTGGGCATGAGCCACGACCATGATGGCTGCTGCGTGGAGGCCAGTGCGGAACAGGGGGGCTGCGTCATGGCTGCCGCCACTGGGTGAGTGCCGGGCTCTGCATCATAAACATGAACTTAGTCATAACTTCTCTTAAAACAAATCAGGAAGTTATTCATAATCTATCCGCTGTTAAATTGGCAACAAAAAGTCTGTTATTTAATTAACTTTTTATATTTTTATCAGAATGAATTTGATCTTGCTTAATTAGAACAGAGACACAGTATATAGCCTGGCTAACAATTATTGTTTATTATTTTCTTGTTTGATCAGTTTTACTACATGTACAGTAGCTTTTATGTAAACACCATACATAAAAATAATTTTTTGTGTTGCTTCATCACCATTAAATGAGTTTATTTATTCCAAATTCCAGACATCCATTCCCTCGAGTCTTCAGCCGCTGCAGCAAACGGGACCTGGACAGCTACTTCCAGAAGGGGGGGGGCATGTGCCTCTATAACATGCCCAACATGAAGGATCTGGTGGGAGGCAAAAAGTGTGGCAATGGTTTTGTGGAGGATGGAGAAGAGTGTGATTGTGGGGAGCCTGATGTGAGTACCTTTGCTGGAATTATTTAAGGCACAGAACTCTCATATCTTGAATGCGCATGAAACACCTTTACCTTTGTAAGTGTAGCTTTTTCCTCCAAGCATTTAGTGTCCATGTGTAATGACTTCTGCTATTGACCTTTTGGAGCTGGGTCACCTCATCACGTTGAGGCACCAAGACAGACATTGAAAGTGAGGGACAAGAGGATTGAGCTGTGATTGTTTCCCAGGTTGCTTCCACTAGTATAGCCATGGCTTCTACTTGTTCATGTTGAGTTAACTTGTCTGTGGAAGCAGCACAGCTAGCTGGAGCTCATAAACATATATTCACAAAATTTTATAAATGGTTAGCTTAGAAACCTACCCATACCTTCTCTGCCTTGACCTATTTGTTGATTTGATGAAGTCGCTGACTTTGCCTAAATTCATGGGACATGATTTTTACCACTGTGTCATGAACACAGTGACAGAAATCACTACCACTGTGTTGCTCTAGTGAAATCAATTCTGCTTTCATTAGAGCAAACTTATTCTAGATTCTTGCCCATTTTTTTCATACATTCTAGGACACATGATAATGGGCATTTTCTCCATGGTTACTAATGATTAGACTCATACCTTCTCCATACTGCAATATTTGATTTCATCTTGCTCATGAAGTACATGAACGTTCGTCTTCTTACTTTGTGAAAAGTGTTGGCTGCTAATTTGCGAATAAACTGCTGACCGTCTTTGTGACTGACAGCTGCTATCCATCTGCTATCCATGGTTTTAACCTCCCAGACTTTGTTGTAATCTGTAAAGCTGGTCTTGACTTCAGGTCTGTGAAATGGTTTCTTTGTGGTGTTGGGTGTTAAAAAAAACTCTCTAAACAAAGCAGTTCTTGTCACAGAAACTGCAGCAAACGGTTTCTGTGAAAACTGTTTAATCCCATATCTCAAACCCAAACAATCAAAAATATAACAGATTTATATTGAGATGACAGGATTTATTGCTGAAATGAGGTGATACCCATAGCTAACTGAAGTGTTGAAGCAACTTCTCCTCCCCAAGCCTCACATGAACTTCTTCGACTCAGAAAATAAACCCTTCACAAATTCCTTTGTAATTAATCATTTGTATATTAAGCAACCCAGCTGTGCTACACAACTGAAAGTTTCCTGATATCAGAATCAAGTGTTTGTGCTGGGTAAAGCCAGAGGTTAAGTAAAACTGTTTGTGCAAAGACAGGCAAATTGAAATGAAAGAAGCAAATTGTTAGCTGCCAGCAGCATCGGTGGTGCTGATGAGTGTTTATTATGACTCCCACTCAGAGCAGAGCTGACAGTCAGGATCACAGCACTGACAAACCACTTGTTTTTAGCATTGCAAATGAGACGAGCTGCAAAACATGATTTAATGTTCCAACATGCACTGAAGGGATTTTCACACTTGAAACAAGATTCCGGTTATTAGATTTTATTTCATTTTTTTCAGAAAACTAGTTAATCTGTTTTGTAAATCAACCATCCATAAATATTTAATCATAAAGCGAAAGGTTTTATTTGTACTAAGAGTAACGTTAGGCTTCTTTTTTTCTTTCTTTTTTTTTTTTTTACAAGTTCACCATTGTTGCTCTTGTCTTTCTCAAATGAATTATAGAAAATAAAGAAGTGATTTTTGTTGGGGTTTTTGCTTTGGCCCATAATCTTTCCTCCCTATTTCCTGCTGGTATAATTGGCTTTTCTTTTTCTTGCTTGAGTCAACTCTGAGCTTTGTTTTAAGCACAACCGTGACTCTCCTTCGGGCGCCATGGCAACTGGATTAAAATAAGTCTGCAAACATGTAGATATGACCTAGTGGGTGGGTCTGTCAGTTAAACTTCTCTCACTGCAGAGCAGAATGGGACAATTTATTACAAAGAGCATCATTAATTAAAAGGTTTACTTTGTAATAATATGTGCTGGGACAAAATGCAATGGTTTATCATCGAACAACTTTTTAGTAAAGTCAGAGCATCATCCATTAGTAATTGGTATCTCCACAGTGAAGTTCACTGCTGTCATCACTTGAATCAAAGTGGCTTCATGTGAAAGGAAGCAACTGGTCAAAATGTTGCAGCAGACATGTTTCTGGATTCAAAATCTTCAAGATAAGCGTGCACCAGGAGAACGTAAAGTTTCATTAGTCCAGAAACAACTCCTGTTTAGAAGTCTTCTACAACAAAACCACAATGACTGAAATTCTGCAGGAAGTACATGCAGAAGACTTCACTGAGATTATGTGGTCAGTTCTCAAATGGCAGCTTAAATAAAAACAAGCCAAGAGATCAGTTCTCGACAAGAAAAATGTCTGAAAATCAAGATTTGATTTATTTAATAACGAGAGTGAATTATTGAGATTCTGAACAAATGGGTCAAACACTATAAATGTTGACTGTAAAAATGTCTAATTATTTTTCAGTAAACCATAGAAATACAAATAGTGCTGCTGCCAGTATCACAAACAAAGGCTGCGACATTTCTGTGCACAAATAAATATGGTTTGCTAAAATAATATAACAGCAATAAATGAGTTCATTACACAGTTCTTCATTTTGATTGGCTGCTTTAAAGATAGTCTTAAGATGTTATATAAAAGTCAGAACAAATGAAGAATAAAGTTTTTAACATCCATAAATTTGTTTCAGAAAATAATTTGATGTATTAAAAAACTGATATGATATATACTGCTGCTTTGTGATGCTTACATACAAGGTGTTCTGTTCAGTTTTGGGGGTTTTAATCAGTGTTGTATTAGTAACGAAGTAAAAATACTTCACTACTTTACTTAAGTATATTTTGGAGTACTTCATATTTTCCTCGAGTATGAAAATATTTGATAACTTTCACTTTTACTTCACTGTATTTCCGAACTTAATTACATACTTTTACTCCGATACATTTTCAATGTGTGGTTTAGTTACTCGTTACAAAAATAGAGAGAGAAACGCAACTGTTTTTACACCACCTACTGATCGACTGCAGCAAAGCCTGCTTACCTGGGCTTGTTCATCACCACCAATAGGATGCACAGGTTTCGCACCTCCCCAGCTACGTCAAAAAGTCCAGCAAACAGTCTGATTGCTTCGTGCTCCGTTTGTGTAGGTTTGTGCATTTAAAATTTTTGTTTGTGCAGCTTTGGTTTCCGAGATATTAAAAATAATTTTTTAGGCCATCCAGAGTTTACCATTCCCCCATTTTGCTCCAAAACAAACCAAAGTGGGCTGGTTCATTAGTGCTCCGTTTGTGCAGGTTTGTGCCGTTAAAATAAACGCAGCAAAGTTGTTTTCAATTTGGATTTTGGCTATTCTAGTATCCGGTGTGAGCGGCGTCTAGCTCAAGGTTGATCCGATTCATGAACGCTAATTTCGGCCAGCCGTTCTCTAGGTCTCCCCTTCCTCAAGGTGTCGGAGTTTCACTCAGGGAGAGTCAACAAATTTTACATCCAAACTCTCCTGAGAAACCAATGGAAATAGATTTCTTGCCTTGTGACCAACTGACACAAAATTCATGCTATTACACGAGACACACTGTTCTCTAGTGAATTTTTAGTACTCAATATTTTTAGTAATTGTAATCTTAAAAAGTATATATTTTGGATGGCTTAAAAAAATAATTTTTAATATCTCGGAAACCAAAGCTGCACAAACGGAGCACTGACTAAGCAGATTATTTGCTGGATTATTTGAGTAGGTGGGTGTCAGCTTCACGGAGGTCTGTTACCTTTTTCCCATTAAGTTAACAAAAAAGCTCTCCCTTTTCAGATGCCAAATAAGCTGCATTTCCCTCCCAATTCTTTTTTTCTTTTGCATAATGACCAGTTGTGTGCACCTATAGTTTGTGAAGTAATTGTAACGGGTTTTTTTCTTCATGTTGGCCGCATTTTGTGTACTGACTATTTTTTTCATTTTCAGCACTGACCTTACTGAAAGGCAAAATTTAAGGCTGACAAAAACTTTGCATTTTCTGTCCTGAAGGGTTTACTAAGACGCTGGTTCATTTGTAAAGCAGGTTAAGTTAACCTTGTGGTTTAGGTAAAGCACCTAATTTTCTTAACTAAATGATGCCTGCAGACATATCTATTAGCAGGTTTCATTTTGCCTGGACTTGGTTGTGTTCATTATTTTAAGTGTATTTGACAAGTTTATCAAAATGTAAAAAATGTCTTTCAAACTGCATTTGCCTTGTTTTACTTTTTACTTATACTTTTCATTACATTACTTGAGTACATACATTTTTACAGTGATTTTCATACTTAAGTACAAGACGATTCAGATACTTTAAGACTTTAACTCAAGTAACATTTCAGTCAGTGACTTGGACTTTTACCAAAGTCATATTTTGGAGAGGTACCTATACTTTTACTTGACTCTGAGATTTCAGTACTTTATACATCACTGGTTTTAATGTCTATGTCTGGTCTATGTGTGCTTATTTACAGGAATGCACCAACGACTGCTGCAATGCCAATAACTGTACACTCAGGGAGGGGGCTCAGTGTGCCCATGGGGTGTGCTGCCATGCATGTAAGGTAAGAAACATACAAAAACCTGTGGCGGCAAAGTTTGGAGAGAAATCCACCTGCAGCTTAAGCTCTGTATCATTAGTTTGCTGTCAGTCTTCATGTCAGCGGATTGACACACTGCGCCCATAACATGTCTGATCTTCTGTCACAGCATGGCTCATCACTTTCACATCACACTGGCACTTTTCATCTCGGCTCACATCTCCTTTTTAAAATGGAAGTCTTTCCATTTCACTGTAAAACATAGATGATTAAAGCCAAGTTCCTCTGAGCTCCAACCTGACAGAAGACACAAAGTATTGAAGATGGCAGTAACAGAATGCAGTGTGCAGAAGAAAAGCCCTGTCTTCTCTCATTTTTCTGTAGCACTGCTGTCTTTTAATAATATTGTCTTTGTAACTCTGCAGGCTATGTGTTCTGTGACAGGTGTTATATTTTTGTACATACAGGTTGTATATCAGGGGTTGTTTTTATTACTTTACTGTGTAAATTTCTAGATCAGACCGTCAGATTTCAATAAGGGTAGAACCTGGAAAAGTAGATCATATGTAATAAAACCTAAGGATGGATTTTTATCCAAAATGGTTCTATGACTTTTCTAGTCCACTTTTATCAAACCAAATCTGATTTCCAATGATAATCTATATTTCTATGCCATTCTTTTCTTAAAGAGAAATTATAAATGACAGAAAATATTGAAAGGAAGGTTACACTTTACTTTTATTTATTAAGCTTGGTTTTGTATATCTTTATTACTAGATCAGTAAATGCGGCACAGCTCGAGATAGGAGACTAGTATCGCGAAATTTGTTGTTCTACGTTCTGTTTATTCTGTTCTTGACAGCCGGTGGTTACCTGAGCAACCAGTATCTAACAGCTGATCCATTATGTTTCTGTTGATGATTATGGCACTCACCGCTCACTGCCCGGACATAGCTAATTGCTGAGCTAGAGGCCAGAAGCTACACAGTTCTTCCGTGAGAACAGCTCGGTTGTCGTTGTAACTCATCTGTGCTGGAAGAAGTAAAGTTCATGAAAGAGACCCTTCGTTCTTGTCGTGTATCTGCAACTACCACACGCCTCTGTTACACTGGAAACCAAAAGCACGACAATATTTTAAAAAATTGCTTTTTAGCTTAACACTTCTGGGATGTGACCTGAATTCAAACTTCAACTGAATACAAGCTGTAAAACAAGATGGTTGGCCCTTGACTGACTGACATCTCTTTGAACTACAGCAGTCCGAGGACTGCAGTGTTTAAAAACAAATAATCCAGATTATCCAAAAATTAAATCTTCATAAAATGTAAATTTGATGAATTGATCAAATCAATTTATAGCATAAATAGTTTTTACTACTCGCATGAAGCTTTGACTACTAGCTTTGACTAAAGCAAATCTTTTGAGCAAGATACGTTGACGACAAACAGAATATGGTGACAAAGTATAAATCAAACATAGTTTTGGTTTATATTTAACTTTTACCTTCAGGTTCATTAGTAACAGTTCTTCTCATTTCACCTGATGTATCACTTCAAACTGTGTCCTTCCCTCCCTCCTCCTTTCTCTGCTTGCTGTCTCTGCCAGTTGAAGCAGGCAGGCACCATGTGCAGAGGGCCTGCAGGATCATGTGACCTCCCAGAGTACTGTACTGGGGCCTCTCCATACTGTCCTGCCAATGTCTACCTGCTTGACGGCTCCTCCTGCCAGTATGGAAAGGCCTACTGCTACAATGGCATGTGCCTCACCCATGAACAGCAGTGCCTGCAGCTCTGGGGTTATGGTAATGAAAACACTGTTACATCTCTGCACTGACTACCTCTCAGTATGTAAGCCTTATGATGTTGTGCATGCCAAGACTTACAGTGTGTAGGCTGAGCATTGTCATCCTGGTGGTAGACAGATGGCTTGCTTGGTTTGTAAATCAGCACATCAGCTTGTTCCTAATGGAACAGGCCTTTCCCAGAACACCAAACCCCTGAGTTCATGTGACTTACTGATGGAAGGCTTTTCATTTCCAGGAGCTCAACCAGCCCATGATGCCTGCTTTGAAGATGTCAATGCAGCAGGGAATGCATTTGGAAACTGTGGGAAAGATGAACAGGGCAACTACAAAAAGTGTGAGAAAAGGTATGTGATGCTAACAATCACTTCAAAGTTTTAGATACTTTATATTAAGTTCGGTTGTCTGTTTGAACTCAAATATCCTCATATTTTCTGCACCCGTATGATTATAATAGAGTAAAAGATAAGCATGGAGCTACAGGGCTGCAGCAAGTAGACAAACCTTTTCTAATTGCTGTGTGGTTCTGAGCCCAGCTCTATCTTGGTTGGACAGTCAGAGACACAGTGACAGCTGCTGGTCTATGAGACACCATTAACTTTAATGTGTTCTACTTGCTGCAAACATCATCCAAGTCAATTTTCCATTTATGGGATGACAAAACAGATCCGGGATGCCTTTAGATATTTAAAAATTTGGCTAGTTTGCTTCTCTGAGTTGGGAAATATGGTTCAGGATTATTCTGTAGGTAATTAATCTTTTTTTATTTTTTATCTCCAAGGTGCCAGTACTAATTTAAGCAGATTTTGATTAAATTTAAAGAATAAATATACACATCTTACCCTTTTTTTCTGTTTAAAAACATATTTAAAGCAAATATTATGTTTTTACTCAAATATTGGTTACAAAGATACCTTTCTTTCTATCTATAAAAACCCATTAATACAGAAACATCCTCCAAGTTATGGGAAAAAATGATCTATAACTCAAACTCTTTAATGAGCAGGGATAGAATAATGATAGATTTGTCTTTAGCAGTTCACATTACAACAGTGTCTTCTGTGTGAATTCCCTGTAGTGTTAGTAAACCCTTACCTGTGAGGTGTCCACAAGAATGTCAATATTTCATAGTCGACCACTTTAGAAGTTGAACACAAAGGACGTTCTCTACAATATTTAACGCTTTCTGTATGAATAAAATGGCTGTCGACTCTGTCAAGCAAATATTTCCTTTCAGCAGACAACCTGTCGATCGAAAATTGTAAGATTTATCAGGACCTGGTCTTCAACATAAAGCAAATAACACTATAATAACACTTTTAAGTGGCTAATGCAGTGTTATTCTGATAATGAACACTCAGGCCACAGAGAGCTAAATTAGCTGTTTAGCAATGCTAATGACCTAGTGGATTATGGTGCTTGATGGCTGTCTCCATGAGCCACTGATGCCTGAAACCATTACAGAGTTCCACATGAGAGGTGGAGGTGTTACTGACTCACTGAATTGATTGAGGATATGGAAATGTGTCTGGTATTAAGACACCTGCACAGTAGCACTATCTGTCTTTGGCTTCTGATGCTAAGTTTCAGTATGCAAAAAGTTTAGCTTGAATTGGAAGAAAAACTTCAACTTCAAGGGTTTGAAAATGTCTAACGACTAACTTTGAATGAGCCACTCAATAGTCCTTGCTGTTGATCTTTCAGAGCACAGATATGACCTTGACTCAGTACTTCAGTTCTATGCCATGAACTCCTCACTCTGATTTAAAGCTTCTTTTTTACATGAAGAAGTGTTTGCACTTCTTTCTCTTTTGTGCACACACAGGCACACCGACAAGTGTGTAGTTCATTGTCTGGCTAAAGGATTCAATGATCCTTTAGGGAGTGTGGCGAACTGCCCAACTGTTCAGCTCCTGATTCAGTGTATGAGGGGGGTGTGCTGCCATGTGTGCTTCCCTGCTCTAGTAGCAATAATCTGTACAAGCCAGATTCATTGGAGCGACTTTCTTCTGAACATTTCAAGTTCTGCCTCCCGGCTTACATAAAGGCTGCCTAGAACACTGATTGGTGGAAGTTGTTGCGGGCGGGGCTGTCAAGGTTAAACACTAACAGAGTCTCATTTGTGGCACAAACATTTTTTACAGGTTTCTATGGTGTACTGAACAATTAAAACATCAGAAATCCTTTGATGGCTTTCTTAATAAACACATGGAAGTTATTTGTAGTCGTTATTTATAGTGTGGATCTCTCAACTTAAAAACGTACAGTTTTCTCTGATATGTTGGATGTTATCCGGACACTGACTGATATCTATATAGATCTATATAGGTATATCTATATAGATCTATATAGATATAATATAGAGAGATATATCTATATCTAGATATGTATAGATATAAATATATCTCTCTATTTTTATATATCGAGAGAGAATCCTATGGGACTTCTAGACAGACAAAATGGTAATGGCGTACCAACCAGACATTGTCGTAGTGGATAAACAACAGAGGAAAGCCGTTGTGGTAGATGTAGCAATACCAAGCGATGCAACATCAGGAAAAAGGAGCACGAAAAACTGGAGAAATACCAGGGCCTCAGGGAGGAACTGGAGAGGGCCTGGAAGGTGAAGACCACAGTGGTGCCTGTGGTCATCGGGGCCCTCGGGGCAGTAACCCCCAAACTGGAGCAGTGGCTACAACAGATCCCAGGAACAACATCAGACATCTCAGTCCAGAAATGTGCAGTCCTTGCCACAGCCAAGATACTGTGCAGGACCCTAAAGCTCCCAGGCCTCTGGTAGAGGACCCGAGCTCAGAGGATAAGAACCACCCGCGGTAGGTGAGAAGGGAATTTTATATATATACATATGCATATGGATAAAAAGACAGACAGATAGATGATTAAAGGGAATTAAGCAAATGTATTTAAAATTTTCCATGACAGCAGCTAGAAATTCCTTGATGTTTAGACCCAACTGACTGCACCAAGGAATTAGTTTTTCCTCATTTTTATGCCTCAGTGTCTGAAAACAATTGAAAATCATATTTTGTGCTTGTTTTTCTACTTAGTGATGCCAAATGTGGCAAGATTCAGTGCCACAGTGCTGCCAAGAAGCCTAAAGGCACAAACGCCGTTTCCATCGACACAACCATTAAGACGGGCGGCATTGAGGTTAAGTGCCGTGGCACCTATGTTTACAGCACTCAGGACGGCCAGGGTGACCTGCCTGACCCTGGCCTCGTCATGACTGGCACCAAGTGTGGAGAGGGCAAGGTTGGTCAATTTTAAGATGTGACCAGAATTCACATTTAAGTTTAAAACCATTGGCCAGAAGGACAAAATTGGACTCACTAATAAAAGAAGAAAGGTCCAAGGTGGCATATTGTGGTGTGGTGTGTGCTTGTTTACGCCATGTAAATATTCACCTGATTTATGCACAATTTTCTTTTTTCTAGATTGCTGTCTTAAACTCTTGTTCAATTGACAGTCTGTTTGATTCAAAATACTTTTCAATCATTTGAAAGTAGGAGACATTTTGTTTTTCAGTTGCAGAAAAAGTAAATCTGGCAGAATTACAAAACCCTATGTATATGATCAGATCTTTAATTAAAAAACAGCATTATATTATTACAGGAAGAATTAACGAACTAGTACTCCTAAAAGCGATTCTGACTGTATACATATAAATGTTTATGAGCAAAGTTGCACTAATTAACAAATTATTTCATTATTGTTCCCTAAGAGTTTTTGAATATTTTTATTATGTAGAAGGGTTTGTGCAGCCTAAAGATAATTTTCAACATTCTCTTTACTTTTGCAGTAAACACACAGGGTTGTTTCACCTCATACAAAACAAAATGCCATTAGTCTTGTGGGCGATTGATACGTCTTAGCATTTTATCTAATTAACATTATTCTGTCAATTTGATTTATTATGCACCATGCAAACTAGAACACTGGGTTTTAAAGCAAAACCATTTCTTGGCAAACAAAACCCCTATAACCTCTTAAAGTAAAACTGATTTCATAAAAAAAAAGCAACCTCTACCATTTCCCTGTTTGTCTTAGTTCCTTTTCTGCTGCATCACAATTCTCCGTTTTAAATTCCATTTCAGCTGGCGCTCCAAGGCCTGACTAGCACTGCCTCAGTAATGTATAATGAATAGGCAGCAGATAATACTGTCTGCCATCTACCATGATGAATTCTGAGTCGTCTTATTGAGTTGAACTTTTCTCTGCAGTGAATGCACACAAGCTCTGCCTCTAGTCACAAAGTAGATCTACTCTGAAAAGTTGGATTGTTAAACGATGTTCCCCTTTTGCCAAGATGTGAAGAAAACATGATCAAAATCAATAATCATTGCCTTATTAAACCTCAACACCTTAAAACTCCGTTAGTGGAAAATGTCAATAGGGAAGTGTTGAGTTTAATCAGAATGTCGGAGTATCTATTGTGCTTTCCTGTTATGAAACGGTTCATTTCTGTGCTGATTACTGTGATCAGATGTAAGTCTGGGGAAATAAGCTGAAAACTGAAGGGAAAACATTTTTTTAAAAAAGGATCCTCTCTTCAGTAATTTTGTTTGTATACTTTCTACATTAAGGATGTTGGTAGATAAATGAGGCATGTTGCTGATTTCATCTAACACCTCTAAGTTCTAAAAGAATGTCTATAAAACTGCTCTTTTAATGAAAGATGCTGGTACCATTTCCTGATTTCCATAAAAGTTGTTCCAGAGCCCATGGGTGCAAACACAAGGCTGATCAAAGTCTGTGTTGTGTGTGCTGTCATCTTTATCACAGTCTGTGATCTTTCTGCTTGTGTTCTTCCAGGTGTGCAGAGACCGCAAATGCCAAAATGCCTCTTTTACCGAGCTGGAGTCTTGCCTTGCAAACTGTCACGGCAATGGGGTATCCGCACACTCATGCCGACATACACGCGCATACTGTGTCATGCAACATAGTTAGCTCACTTAGTTTCCAGGCATATCTACCTGATCTTGCTGTCTCTCTGTGTCCTTGGGCAAAGATGGTGCTCTGCTCTGCTTTCACAAAGTCTGTTGTTAAAGTCAAGAAAATAGATGACTGGAACACAACAGCAACTGAAGTGATGAACTATTCATTGGAACAGTACAAGCAAGCTTGAGGCAGATAAGGAGGGAGCATTCATAGTTTATGAGTCTGTAACCAAGCTTTGGGAAGGAGAGTTTGGGGCTGAATCTATCACTTTCTTGGCTACAAGATAAGACTGATTTATCAAGGAATTAGCTCATGGGAATTTGACCTCCAGCAGTATTTATTGCATGAGGTGTACCAATGGTAAAGCTTCAGTAAGGGATCCTAAAAAATACAATTCTGATGCAAATATGTCTGATACAGGGAGAGTCTGGATCAAATATGAATTAATCAAAAAACCTTTCCCTTCATTTTAAAGTGGTACTGATGACTAAACAGAATCTTTTGGATTGGCTCTTGCTCTGTGACAACACGGCAAATTCTTTCGGTTCTGCTTCAACAACCTCAATCAGTTTTTCAATATGTTTGTAGTCTTAATTCAGATTTTATATATATATATATATATATATATATATATATATATATATATATATATATATATATATATAGGTGTGTGTGTATATACACTGCTCAAAACAATAACGGGAACACTCAAATAACACATCCTAGATCTGAATGAATGAAATATTCTCATTGAATACTTTGTCCTGTACAAAGTTCATTGTTAATTGTCAATCAGTGTTGCTTCCTAAGTGGACAGTTTGATTTCACAGAAGTTTGATGTACTTGGAGTTATATTGTGTTGTTTGAGTGTTCCCTTTATTTTTTTGAGCAGTATATATGTGTATGCACTGAATTATTCTCTCAATATTTTGTTTCTGTTGTTACCGTTGAAAACAGATTTTTGCTTACTGTATGAGAACTTTTGCCTTTTCAATGTATGACAAAAATCACATTCAAATTTTCCTGTTTAGATCAGGTGGAATTCCTAACATTATTAATAACATTATGAAGATTTGTTAAATGTAACATAATGACAAGGAGAGTTTTGAGTGACATCTCTTATTTTTGTGTGTTAATGCAAAGTAATAAAAGATACTTTGTCAAAAAGAGTCAAAAGTTTATATACATTCCAATTTGGTAGCATAAATTTCTACAATATAACTTGTATTGATCCAAAACATTATCTTTGTTGCTCTTAACCCACTTTGTAACTAAATTGGTGGTGTGCTCAGGGTCCTTGTCCATTTGGAAAACCCCTTTGTGCCTAAATATTAACTTCCTGGGTGTTTTGCAGATAAAGATCTTCCCCACCAAACCAGTTTCAGTGCTTACCATGTTCATAAAGGGTGTAGCCACCCCTCAGAAGTTGAATCGTATGTTGTTTTTGATGGCTGTACTGAAATATATGGATTTCCCTCTGGGGTTAATGAAATTAATTCATCCATCCATCCATCCATCCATCTTCTGCCGCTTATCCGGAGTCGGGTCGCGGGGGTAGCAGCTTTAGAAGGGAGGCCCAGACTTCCCTCTCCCCAGCCACTTCCTCCAGCTCCTCCGGGGGAATCCCAAGGCGTTCCCAAGCCAGCCGAGAGACGTAGTCCCTCCAGCGTGTCCTGGGTCTTCCCCGGGGCCTCCTCCCGGTGGGACGTGCCCGAAACACCTCACCAGGGAGGCGTCCAGGAGGCATCCTGACCAGATGCCCGAGCCACCTCAACTGGCTCCTCTCGATGTGGAGGTATCAGATGCCCGAGCCTCACTCCCCTCTCTAAGGGAGAGCCCAGCCACCCTACGGAGAAAACTCATTTCGGCCGCTTGTATTCGCGATCTCGTTCTTTCGGTCATTACCCAAAGTTCATGACCATAGATGAGGGTAGGAACGTAGATCGATCGGTAAATTGAGAGCTTCGCTTTTTGACTCAGCTCTCTCTTCACCACGACGGACCGGTACAGTGCCCGTTTCACGGCGGACGCTGCACCAATCCGCCTGTCGATCTCACGCTCCCTTCTTCCCTCATTCGTGAACAAGATCCCGAGATACTTGAACTCCTCCACTTGGGGCAGGACATCTCCCTCGACCCGGAGAAGGCACTCTACCCTTTTCCGGCTCAGGACCATGGTCTCAGACTTGGAGGCACTGATCCTCATCCCGGCCGCTTCACACTCGGCTGCGAATCGCTCCAGCGAGAGCTGCAGATCACGTCCCGATGAAGCCAATAGGACCACATCATCCGCAAAAAGCAGAGATGCAATCCTAAGGCCACCAAAACGGATCCCCTCGACACCTTGGCTGCGCCTAGAAATTCTGTCCATAAAAGTAATGAACAGAATCGGTGACAAAGGGCAGCCCTGGCGGAGTCCAACCCTCACTGGGAACGAGCCCGACTTATTGCCGGCAATGCGGCAATAAGACACTGACACCGGGAGGGACCTGACAGCCCGTATCAAAGGTACCCCATACTCCCGGAGAACCCCCCACAGGGCACCCCGAGGGACACGGTCGAACGCCTTCTCCAAGTCCACAAAGCACATGTAGATTGGTTGGGCGAACTCCCATGCACCCTCCAGGACCCTGCTGAGGGTGTAGAGCTGGTCCAGTGTTCCACGACCAGGACGAAAACCACACTGCTCTTCCAAAATCCGAGGTTCGACTATCCGACGGACCCTCCTCTCCAGTACCCCCGAATAGACCTTGCCAGGGAGGCTTAAGAGTGTGATCCCTCTATAGTTGGAGCACACTCTCCGATCCCCCTTTTTAAACAGGGGGACCATCACCCCAGTCTGCCAATCCAGGGGAACTGCCCCCGATGTCCATGCGATACTGCAGAGTCGCGTTAACCAACACAACCCTACAACATCTAGAGCCTTGAGATACTCCGGGCGAATCTCATCCACCCCCGGGGCCCGGCCACCGAGGAGCTTTTTAACTACCTCGGCCACCTCGTCCCCAGAGATTGGAGAGCCCAACCCAAAGTCCTCAGGCTCAGCTTCCTCAATGGAAGGCATGTTGGTGGGATTGAGGAGGTCTTCGAAGTACTCCGCCCACCGACCCACAACGTCCCGAGTCAAGGTCAGCAGCACACCACCCCCACTGTAAACAGTGTTGGTGCTACACTGCTCTGCCGGAGATGGGAGTTAAAGCTCCATCTCACAGGGGACTCCGCCAGACGTTCCCAGCAGACCCTCACAACACGTTTGGGCCTGCCAGGTCTGACCGGCATCCTCCCCCACCACCGGAGCCAACTCACCACCAGGTAGTGGTCAGTGGACAACTCCGCACCTCTCTTCACCCGAGTGTCCAAGACATACGGCCGCAGATCCGACGAAACGATGACAAAATCGATCATCGAACTGCGGCCTAGGGTGTCCTGGTGCCAAGTGCACATATGGACACCCTTATGCCTGAACATGGTGTTCGTTATGGACAATCCGTGACGAGCACAGAAGTCCAACAACAGAACACCACTCGAGTTCAGATCGGAGGGAGCATTCCTCCCAACCACGCCCCTCCACGTCTCACTGTCATTGCCCACGTGAGAGTTGAAGTCCCCCAGCAAAACGAGGGAGTCCCCAGGAGGGGCACTCTCCAGTACCCCCTCTAGGGTCTCCAAAAAGGGTGGGTAAGCTGAACTGTCATTTGGCCCGTAAGCACAAACAACAGTCAGAACCTGTCCCCCCACCCGTAGGCGGAGGGAGGCTACCCTCTCGTTCACCGGGGTGAACCCCAACGTACAGGCGCCAAGATGGGGAGCAACAAGTATGCCCACCCCTGCTCGACGCCTCTCACCGTGGGCAACTCCAGAGTGGAAGTACATCCAGCCCCTCTCAAGGAGACTGGTTTCAGAACCAGAGCCATGCGTCGAGGTGAGACTATTTCTAGCCAGAACCTCTCAGCCTCACACACCAGCTCCGGCTCCTTCCCCACCAGAGAGGTGACATTCCACGTCCCAAGAGCCAGTTTCTGCAACCGAGGATCGGACCGCCAAGTCCCCCTCCCTCGGCCACCACCCATCACACAATGCACCCGACCCCTGTGGCCCTTCCCATAGGTGGTGAGCCCATTGGAAGAGGGACCCATGTTTCCTCATCGGGCTGAGCCCGGCCGGGCTCCATGGGTAAAAGCCCGGCCACCAGGCGCTCGCCAACGTGCCCCACCTCGAGGCCTGGCTCCAGAGTGGGGCCCCGGTGACCCGCGTCCGGGCGAGGGAACACTATGTCCAAAGTTTGTGGTCATGAAATTAATTCATTGAGTCATTTACCAAGCAGCAATAACATGTTGACTTTGCATCAGAAATCTTTCTACTAAAGTAAATTCTAAATATACATGTCTTCTCTCCTCGTAGCACAGGCTTTCCATATTATCTGTTGATCCTTAGGCTTATGGAGTATGATGGATATTCATGCAAATTAAAAGTAGAACTAAGCTCCAGGAATACACTCTTCATTTGGATCTTAGAAAGAAATTAATTCAACAAAATCAGAGGCTCAGCCTGCTTGTGATTTTTATGTGTCTACTATATCAACAGGCCCTCTGAATGTTAAATGAAAGGTTAAGAATGAAAGAGTTGAATATGTGTTGAGTCTCTACGTATTAATCAAGTTTAAACTAAAATTTTTAGATATTTTTATTTTTTCTAATTATTAAGGAGAAAGACTGCTTCCTATTTTTGGAGCCAGGATCCTAATTTGAATCCTGATATGCCCTTTTTTCACCGGCTCAGCTCTACTCGGCTTCCTTTGCGAGTGTTTCCACTGGCTTTTTTTCGGGGTTGGGGGTTGTGTCACCCTGCTTTCATGGGTGACACAAGCTTCGCTCCTGTTCACTGATAGGCTGTGGGCATAGATGGAGCAGCAAAGAGAGAAGAAAACCGAAGACGCAACATTTCAAACTGGCTGCAACACGGAAGTGATGGAAACTACAAGCAACATACAGAATATGTGAAGGGAGCTAAAGATTAGGGTGATGGCAAAGAGATCTTCCAACCTCAAAGTCTTAGAGTTCATCACCAAAGATAAATCATCAAAGTATTTGAGGAAACCTGCTGAAAGGTACAAGCAGTCAAAAGAAGGGTTTAGTTCTTTTAATCCCAAAACCAAATTTTCAACTCATCATCAAAAAATTTGATGATGAGTTGACATTATTATTGACATTATTGACATGTCAATAATTTTGACATGTAAAAATTATTGACATGAGATCTTTTTTAGATTTTTTTAAATGATCTTTTCAGAGACTGTGTGTTTTCCAAACAGAGATAAACTTCTTGGTCAAATAAACCTCAAATCTAAATTAGATAGGGATATGAATAACTCTGTACTCAACTCTTACATTTATTTTCATGTCTGGTATTAAAGTAGTTCTGGGTGTCAGGCCTTGTTTCTGTAACAAAGTAAATGGAAAGAGTGAAAAAAATCTGAACAAAAGTCAGAAATCAATCCAGCTGTAGCCAGTAAAAAAATTACAACAAAAACAAATTACCACCGATTAAATAAGACTGATTTTCTTATTTGTTCATTTTCATTTCCATTTAATTGAGAAAAGAATGGAATAAAATGCTCTGTTCTATTATAATAAATCCACATTGACAGCACCAGCTTCATTAGAAACTACCTTTGGTCACTGAAACCAATCAGCGTGTTAATATTCTGATCAGTTGAGCTCCAGGTTTGAAATTTTCAAATGTTAAATCTCATTTCCACACAATGAGCCTTGTTACACTTTTTGACTACAGCTTCACAAAAAGATTGTTCAGATGATTTGTTTGTTCTTTTATCACTAGAGCTCATTGTTTTAGTTTGTTCCTTTTTGCTATTTCTTGCTTTTCTTATTATAGTTTGGACTTAGGTTTGTTTGATGTTTATAACAGTTGTAGTTGTCTCTGCTCTGTTCATCTCTCATACTCCTTAGCACAGCTGTTATCTATCGCCTCATTCTTCTCTGCCTCCCACAACTGTTCCCACTTCCCTCTGACTAGCTGCTCTGTTTCCCTGTCAATTTCCACTCATTCCTCAATCGTAAAGTCTTAATAATGACAGTTCTGTGATTATGACTATGTTGTACAAAGAACATGTTTCCAAATGTAACATCCATTTTTGCACTCTATTCTGAGGTATTTTTATTTATAGTTAACAAATTTAGTCAGAAAAATTATCTCCTCAGATATATTATTAGGACACAAACAAGTCAGTGATGACTTATGTGAGTGGTATAGATGAGAACACATTAACATGAATTCACACATACATTGAGCTTCATTCAATCTCTAATCCTGAAACCAAAAGGCAATCATCTGTATTTAGAAAGTATTTTGCTTCACAAAAATAAATATACAAAGTCGAAAGAGTGAACAACTTTAACCAAACCTTTCTGATGTCTTCTGTAGGTGTGTAACAGCAACGGGAACTGCCACTGTGACAGAGGCTGGGCTCCTCCCTCCTGCGAGAAGCCTGGCTTGGGCGGCAGCGTGGACAGTGGACCTGTGCAGAATAATAGTGTGTAAATATTTAAATATTTCTTATTTTATCCCATTTAAACATTTCAAATGACCAGTCAACCCTGCGATTACATATAATGTCCAACTCTGACAAATGAACAAAGTCTGAAGAAAGCAAATACCTTAAATGCATTTTCTTCTACCATAAGGAATAATGTTGCTCTTTCTTTAATTCATTTATGTCTTTGCAAATCAGGTTCAGGTATCACTGGCATTAACTAAATTAAACTTATTTGCACATGCAAAAAATATAATCAGAAGCCTTTTATCAGAGTGGATCCTTCTACACACAGATGTGTTTCTTGTTTTGGAAGCATGTCCATTTCCTGGATTTGTTTTCAATCAGTGTGTGTGTCCACAGATCAGGTCGGCTTGGTGGTGGGTCTGCTGTTTGCCTTCCTGGTGGTCCTTCCTGCAGTTTTGCTGCTCTTCTACTGCTACAGAGTCAAGACTTCATTCTACCACAAGTGGATTTCACAGAGAGAGCAGAACAAGAAAAACAAGTACTGTCTCCCTGTCATGTCCTCTGTCTGTCCGCACATCCAAGGGATCTAAGATTTCACAAAAACTTTTCTCATCCAACAGATTGACTGAATTTGACTAATATTTGCCAAATTTTAAATATTAACCAATCGATTGAAACTTCAAGAACTACTGACTACAGCACTGGCCAGAGACCAGATTAATGATTATCCATCAGTCAGAACATGAAAACTGTGGCAGTTTTTGATTTGGGTATATGGGCAGCTCCCAGGGCGTTATCAGAAAGAGGTGGGGCACGCAAGTATTAGAAAATAAAATCTATCAGTTGTCCCCTGAATAGGCTTACAACTACTTGTATACATGTGTTGTAGAGTAAGTTGCTGTTGAGTAGTGGGAGACTACAGTACTTGCTACTTTCTGCCACAAAAAAAACAAACACATAATTGCTTGCATTTTAATTAGTTGGAGTGCAGCAGGAAGATGGGCTTGCCCAGGGCATCATTCAAGATCCATAACTGCATGCATATTTATATATAAAGCTTAAATATTAGGCATAGTGATTAATTGTGATTTATTACATTGCCAGAGTTTGATTAATCTGAGTAATTTTTTTAATTGATTGACAGCAATAAAAACACAGATAACCTTTTTTCCTTCACTGACATTATATCAGATTAATTTTCCTGTTTTGAGTCAATTCTGATTACAAAAACAATGTGTTTGCTAAAGGCCAGAATAATGAGAAATTTCTAAGAGTAGTTTCCTTTTTGCTTAGTACAGAAGCATTTAACTGCCTGCTTGGAAATAAATTAATGACAGTATGTCATTAAAAGGAGAGTTTTTACTTATAAGAAAATGTTTTCATTTTAACAAGAAAAAAAATTCTTAAAAGGAGAAACTGTCTCATTATAACGGAACAAGTTTTATATCAAGTTAGAATGAGAAAGTTTCTGGTTAAACGAGATATAAATATGCACTGTTCTGACAGATTACGACTTGTTAAAAGGGGCCTGCTTTTCACCCTGTTTCGTCTTTTTATTTTTAGACAACATCTAAAAATCCCAAAAGTGTTGCTGTTTAACTGTTGCAAACTTTTCTGTTTAAAATATCAGATATTTTGGATCAACTGAGATAACAGGTAACCTTGTTACCTGCTTCTAGGATCTTGTTAGAAAAATAACATTTTCCTGTCTTATCAAGACACTGGATAAGCTCTGGCAGTTAAACGCTCCCATAACATTGGCCCTGTTTTCGCAAAGATTTTTTTCAAAAGCATTTTTTGTTGGGTATTCAAAAAAAAAAAATTACGTTTTTGCAACACCTAAACAAAAACTGCCCATGTTCAGCTGAAAACGTAAATGGCACTCCAAATAATGTAGTGTGCTTGCCAGACCTATAGGTGGCGTGTGATCTGTCTGATCCAGAGGTGTGTGTTCTTAACCCTTTGCTTGTACAGAGGTGCATATATGATCTACAGTTCTTCACTGACGGCATAAATGTCAGTGAGCAATTGTTGGGTTTTCTTGTTCTGCACTCATCTTCACAATGAACCACACTTCTTTTCGTAGATAGCTGTGTTCTTTTATTGCAAACGTTCAGGTCGTATAACTTCTTCTTCTGATTCTTTCTAGAACAGTGCTACCTATACATAAGAACTTGCTCTCATTGCCCCCAGTGGACAACAACAGTACAACATGCACATAAACAGAGAGTGACAAGATATAGAACTTAAAGCTGTACCTTACAAAGTAAATTAGTAAACATGAACACATAACACAAAATAACTCAAAAACAAGTTAAGATGAGAGCATATTCTAACAGCAATAAACTCATTGCTCACTGACAATGACAAATGATGGCAAATGATTTCAAGCGTTGCAGCATGAGTGCAGAAGCGTGAGAAGATATGACTGATGTCATGGTTTCCAAATGTTTTCTTGCATTTCATATCTAGAAAGTTTCACTCTGGAGCCAGTTAATGAAAATTTGTGTTTTTATTCAGCCAAATACAATGTTGCCATGTGAACAAGAAGTCAAAACAAAGCCAAGCCTTAAATTCGGTATTTGACAGGGCTATCTTTAAACTGACTGCCATGGGTCAAACATTCTCACTAGTGAGAATGTGATTGAATGAAATTTTGACCCATTCTTCATAAACTCCTCAGATGCACATAGCTATGTCTTGTTCTCGTTCAGTAGATCAATACCAGAATGTGTTTACCAGAATCAATGGCAGCAATCGGAGCCACTTCTATGTACAACAGAACAAAATAAAATCCATGCCTTCATAAAACCTTGAGCTTTTTATGAGTCGTGTCACATTCACCACCACCCACAGAGTGATAAAAGCAGCAGCTGAACATGATTCCAGGCTCTGGCTGTGATTTATAGAACCGGGATCTGTTTGGAGATGATGCAGCAGCAATTTAAAGATGCTGACCGTCCAAATAATGCAGGAAGAAATAAGCAAAACTCTGATGATTCTCAGGGTGCTGGGTCTCATGGACAGTTGGCACTAACTGCTGATTTGTGTTTATGATGTAAAGCACTTTGAAATGCCTTGTAGCTGAAATGTGCTATACAAATAAAATTTGATTGATTGATTGAAAAGGGAACAGGACATGGAGAAGTGAGGAAGCTGTATGGGAAGGTTTTTAATGAGTCTTCCAGTGCAGCAAATGCAACAAGAACCTTGGGAGTCTACAGTTTTACTCGAGAACTAATTCTCTGGGTTCATTTACAGTACAGCTAGTGGCTTCTGTAGACTGTAGTCAGATTTGAATAGAGTATCATCTTCCTACACTTTTAAAACTGTTTGATCACTAAATTAGCCAGACTCATGCTGGGGGGTTTTTGGACCGTGTATGTGAAATAATAATGTAATAAATATTGAATTGACGGGGGTGAATATTTATTCAAAAACTTTGATCCAATTGTCATTATTTTGTAAAAAAAATAAAAATAATATATGTTTTCAATTTGACATTAATAGTTTTTGGTCATTTTTTTGTCAGACAATTTGTATTGCGTATGATTTTGTAAAAGCAACAAAAAGCACAAGACAAAAACTTTTGATAATATTTGCTCTTCACTGCTTCAAGATTGTGCTGAGTGATTCTGAAGTCTGTGTGTTTTAAGCGGTAGGAGTCAAATACAACCTATGTAAAAAAAAATAATAATAATAATGAAATAAATTTTAAAAATGTTCAAAAATAAATAAATAAAAAGACAAAATGGCAACTTTGATCCAAAATGGCCAACTTAGCTGTTGGGTTTTTGGAAAATCCTGACAAGTGACAGATGTGTACCATATAACATAACTCTCAATGAAAGTATGGCTTAGAGATGTACTTTTTTTTCTGTAATAGTAATAATAATAGAGCGATAAAGCCACAACCACCATACATTGGGGTGGATTTTATGATTGAATATTATCAATCATAGTGAGTTTAGCATTCACCCGAGGGAGGATATATCCTGTCCCTTGAAGTCAGGCACCAAGCTCTGGCTTATTTCGCTCTGTCCTTCTTTCCTTTTTCAGGAAAGAGGCTTCAGTGGATAAAGAGAAAAATGTCCATCTGAATCCAGCCTTTCACCTGAAGGTGGTCGGCCCAATCAACAAAGCTGCTGGCCACAAGGGGGTGAGTGGAGAGATTCTGTGACAACAATTGGAGAAAATTAAAGGAAAGAGGGGGGTGGCCTTGTTGTGGTCTGATGAATGTAAAGTGTCAAAGTGTCAAAGCTTTATTATTCAGCAGCTTGTTTTCTTATGTGACAACTTAGTCTGCCTCCTCCTACAGCCTCAACACTTCTCCATAATTTCATCAGGCTTTTACTCCTCTGTTCTCTTTATTCTTTTCTTGGAAACATAAGTGGCAAGGAGAGAGAAATCAAATTGGACAGAAATATATAGCTAGAAGACAAGAAAAAATTTAATTAAGAAAATGAAATGCAAAATGTATTATCAGGCATTTAATATCTCTATAATTGCTTTTAAAATAGTTAAATAGTACCGGGACGCAATGGATATATTTTGAAAAGAGAAGCAAACTATTTTTTAACTACTAGAAGTACCTGATATTATTTAAAACCATTCCTTTTAAAGCAGTTTTTTGTTCATTTCAGTTTGGTTTTGTTTCTTTATTTAACTCCAGCTTCCACACACCAGCAAAGAGGTCCTGCCACTCAGACCAGGACTAGTGGCAAATGGCACCCACCCAGTCAACATTGTGCAACCTCTTAGACCTAACCTGTCCCCCCAAGGGGCTCCTTGGGACCTCAAGGTGGTAAGACCACCCTTTCCAGCTGGCAAGCCCTCAACAGCCCCACCCAAGTCACCCCCCACCTCACAAAGACTCAACCCACCTAAGAAACCACTGCCCCTTAACCCAACACGTTCCCCACTGGTAAGAGCCTTTATTTGCCCTTCATGGAGCTGTAAGTGGATTCTGTGTTTTATAGAACTTCAGCTTAATGTTAAACAACATTAAAACAGAAAAGCCTTCAAACAGACCATGAGAAGATGGAAAAAAATGAAGGAAAAGATGGAAGGAAAGCAAAACTTAAGATTAACGACCATTTATCTCATGTCAACCAAACCAAAATAAACACATGTATGGTACTTATTGGAATTTTCAATTCTGGTTAGGACCGGTTTGACTTATTAATTACATAGATGTATCGCGTTAAAGAATTTAAGCAATATATTGCTTTTTTTTTAAGATTCCAGCCAGAACCTTTGTATTTACATGTTTCTGGTACGCCTGTAAATATTTCTTATATTTGTTTGAAAGAAATTTTCTGTGTTTTCTCCTTGGGAAAACAAGCATATTATCTGCTGGGCACATCTGGTTGCTCAGTTACCCACCATGTTTCTGCTGTCTTCTAGCGAGTCTCTGAGCAGCTGTCCAGACAGTCCCCTAGTCCCCCCCAGAGACCTCTGCCCCTCAGTCCAGCCAGAGTAGCCTCTGCCACGGTGAGTCCCCGTCTCTCTTCTGGCTCCAGAGCCACAGGCGTGCTGGTCATGATGCCTCCAGCTCCTGGACCACAACCTGTCGGGAAAGTGTCAGCCATTCCCCCTTTCAGAGTTCTCAGGTAGGAGAACAAACATCCTACTAATATGAAGTCCTGTATACTTTTCTGAGCAGAGTGACGGTGGTAGATGTTTTCCCAGTGAAAGTCCAGACTTATTTCATATGTAGCAAGATCACAGTATGTGAAAAATGATGGTCACAGATGCTCTGTGTCCAATCAGACTGAATTTGAGCTACTTTGCAAGAACACCTGGGGAAATATTTTAGTTTGCAGATGTGCAGAGCTGATGCAGCGAAACAGCAAAAAGACTTCAGCTGCAATTGCTGCTGCTTATCGACACTGCAGTCTGCTTGATCTACACTAAGAGGTTCTGTTGAATGGGCTGCAAGTCAAATTGCCATCAACAGTAGGTGTCCAGAAGCATTCTAGACTGTTATCAGGCAAACTTGTTTTGCATCACTCTGTCTTTAGTCTGACACAACTTCCTGCCTGTGACACTGATTATTTAATCATTTGTCCTCCAGCGGCATTCTTTGTGCCAGCTGCTTTTTCATTAAAGAAATCACTGTTTCACGTGACAGCGGTAAACACATCAGTCATTCTGATGGAGAGGACAGATTTAAAGGTCTGTGGGCGTGGAAAAAATCTTCCCGAATGAAATGGACTGAAAGTGGTTTCAGCACAGGAGGCTCACTCACTCACTTCTGGACCTAAAAAAAAAAATACATAAAATATTTTAGTCTAATTTAAAGTCAGACAGTGCTGAAAATAGTATTTTTATACATAGTGTATCAAAACTATGTATAAAAATACTTTTATACATCTGCTTTAGCTGCACCACTGCGAAAATGCTGTAATGTCAAAGTGAAAGTGATAACTGCAAACCGTAGTTGCTGAAGCTGTTTCCATTGTTTCCTGTCTTCTCTTTCTGAGCTGTTTTCTGCTCCAGACTGCAGCACACCGACTCTGTTCTTCTCTGAAATTCAGAAGTGGCATTTCCCTCTGCAAAGCTGTGAACTTTTGTCATCTGGTGCATATTCATTCTTGTTTACATAAATGTACTCTGACATTGTAAAAGTGTTGGGATGAGAAATCTGCCAGGTATTCTGTGCCGTTTCGAAGCTTACATTGTACTTCAGAGATGAACATGGAGTAATGGAATGATCTCTTGGTTTTATCCACAATGGGCCTGCTAACCAGATGCATCACAGTTTTCTTGACAATGTCGTCATGCTTCTTCTAAGCTCCTCTAGTTGTGAACAGGTTTGCACTGCTGTTCAGCTGATTTGATTTTATCTTTGATGCGATTCAAGTCTTTGAGGTTGGAGGACCACCTTTCCGGCACACTACTCTTTAGCTCCACCCACACATTCTCTTTCATATCCAAGTCAGGACTCTGCTTGATCAATTCAAAATGTTCATTTTGTTTACAGTCAGGAAAAACGGAGTCAAATTAGAAGATTACTTTGAGCCTCCATCAGCCAGAGTTTAACATAATAAATCAGTAAAAGGCCCTTGATGCAAAAGGATTGCATTGACTTTTTTGTTTTTTTATCTTGTTTTTAAAGCACAGTTTGTTGACTAATAAGCATCACTGTGTCTCACAATGGGGACCAATTATTTTGTGCTTCAAAAAGCTGAGCTGAGAAAACAAAGTTTTTATCTCTGTGATTCAGAAAACATATTTTTATCAGTACAATAGACATTGGTTTTGTTAAAATGACAAATAATGGAACATATACTAAGTTATATTTGCTGTTTAGAAAATCTTGAGCAGCTTAGCAGACCTTATACAGAAATCTTGTTTTCCCGCCTGTTTCTAGGCCAAGCCCAGGTGCCAGACCGAACACAGCCTCGCATCCACAAAAATGACCTTCTCCTCGCCCTGCCCCAAGCTGCTCCCCTCCCACCTCCACACACCCCTCCCCCCACGGTGAGGAGGCAGCAGAAGACAACCTATTTGCACTAAGGAGACTAACTGTTGAACACAGAGCATTCACATGCAGCACAGGACAAACAGAGCTGGTATCAGAGACATGGAGGAACAAACAGGACTCCAACACTTCAGATTTCTAATGAACCCCCCCAACCTCTTCCACCCTGTCCCTTCTCATTCCTCAACTTATTTTCACTCCGTCTTCCCCCATTCCTGGCGTGTTAACATTACCATGATGACGCTGCATTGTGTGGAGGCCTTGCAGACTGATACATGTTGATGGTTATTTACCAAATCAGTTTTTAGTATTACTGTTTTTTTAATCTATTAATGCTGACCATTTCTAAAACTGCATTTTGTAATGAATGTTGCTTTGTTTACAGTTTGTTTCATGTTGTGTTAAATGATTTGTCTTTTGTGCCAAAGAACTTTATGTACCTGCGGTGTGTCTGAAATGCTGTGGAATCTTGTTTTGTTAACAAGTCAGCCCCTCCCCTTCTTTCCTGTTTTTTTTTTTGTTTGTTTAAATCATTGTTTGTATTTTACTGTATTAAGGATGTTTCAAGTTAAATGTGTTGGTACAGATGTCTATCAGGGGAAGGATAGCCATTAACTCAGCAGCTTCTTATCCACACTGTTTACAAGGTGGAGGGTTTGATGGAGAGCTGGCAGGACACACCCAGGTCTTCATGGGGTTTTTATCTTGTTTGCTCTGTTTTTCATTTCAACTGCTGGATATAAATATTTTTACAAAAACATCAAGTTTTGTTTTTTATTCAAACTTATTTCTCCTTTTCCTGGAGTCACTTTGTTACAGCAGATCATCTCCCTCTATATCATCCAATGTTGAACACATTCAGCCATCTGCATTTATTTGTGATATTTCTAGTTATTCATAACTTCATCCACCTGGACAGAAACATAAGTCAAACCAGAGAATGATGCCCATGTTTCACTGTGGGAATGGTGTTCCCTCTGTGATGTCAGACATACCATTGAAATTTCAGCATATAACATTGAGGTCTGAAAATCAGGTTTTCTAAGTGTAACAGGTTGGCCTTTTTCAGCTGGATTTTCAGTGCAGATAGATGATAGGAAGCGGAGTTTAGGTGGAACAGCAGGTTTATTCTTCCCAGCATCACAATCTCAGTCTCACACAAAGATCTCACTGTCTGTGTCTCAAAATCTGTCTCACAGGTGAAAATTACAATCTTAAATAGTACCAGCTGTGACAGACCAAACCATCTGTAAATTCATAAGGGAATCCCATTTTACCCTGTTCCACTTAACTGAATAAAATACATTTTACTATAAACACATCAACTTCCTTTTTATAAATATTTTTATGTTTTATCCTTACCCTCACTAAAACGCCATAAAACAGTACACCATAAAACAACACACCCCTCTCCCATTCTTCTCAATGGTCTCTCTCAGGACCTATAACATTGTCCAGCCCCTTAGGACACTATTTGTCCAAACATCCTGAGAGGACACAGAAAAAGACAGGTGAGTCACTACATTAGCACATTCCACACCTAATAAATTATGCACCACATTTGCTTAATTTTACCCACCAGTAGCTCATTGCTCTGAGTAACAATTATCCTTTCTTCACAGTCAACCACCTCCACTGGCCAATGAGGAGCAGCTGTGCAGAGCCCAGAACAAAGGCTACACACTAATCCCTAAAATACAATTAAAACTTCCTGTGTGCAAAATGTTATTAATTTATAGATCTACTTTAAAAGTGCAGTGCTAAATAAAGTGCATAGTGACAAAGTGCAAATGTTTTTTTTTCCAGTGCTATACAATACATTGAATAAATTAACTCCGTAATGAAGGTCTCTTCATTACATTTCCTCCATCCTCTTTTCAGAGCTCAGTATCTCAGTCCTCTGAGACTCTGGATAAACAGTCAGCAACCACATTCGACTTTCCTGGCTTGTACTGAACCGTAAAGTCAAATGGCTGCAATGCCAAGTACCATCCAGCGATGCGAGCGTTGGCATCCCTCATCCGTCTCAACCACTGAAGAGCACGATGGTCAGTCTCCAGGATGAAGTGACGTCCTAACAGATAATACCTGAGGGCCTCGATAGCCCACTTCATGGCCAAGCACTCTTTTTCCAATGTTGAATATCTCGTCTCTCGGTCAAGCAGCTTCCGACTCAGAAACACCACGGGCCTTCTCTCACCGTCCACTTCTTGTTGCAGGACCGCTCCAAGCCCTACTCCTGAGGCGTCTGTCTGTAAGATGAATGGTTTAGCAAAGTCTGGTGTGTGTAAAACTGGATGAGTACATACTGCTTGTTTGAGATCGTTGAATGCCTTCTCACAGTCTTCTGTCCAACACACTTTGTTGGGGGCTGCATTCCTTGTTAGCTGCGTCAACACAGCTGATCGTTCTGCAAACAAAGGTATGAATTTCCAGTACCAGCCCACCAAACCTAGAAATTGTCTCACCTTTTTCTTTGTAGAGGGAACTGGAAAGGAATGGATTGCTTCCATCTTCCCCACTTGTGGCTTTATTTTTCCAAACCCAATAACAAAACCTAAGTACTCCACTTCTCTTTGTGCAACCTTACACTTCTGTGGGTTCACTGTCAGTCCGGCTCGCCTGATGCGGTGTAGCACCTCCTTCAGGTGAATCAGATGCTCCTCCCATGTCCGGCTATATACTACAACATCATCCAAATATGCTGCAGAAAACTCTGACACATCTCTCAACATTTGATCCATTAAACGTTGAAACGTCGCTGGCGCCCCCTGGAGTCCAAATGGCATGACTTTAAATTGGTACATACCAAAAGGCGTTTTGAAGGCAGTCAGTTCTCTTGCCTCTTGTGCCAAAGCCACTTGCCAGTAGCCTTTACACAAATCCAGCGTTGTGATGTAGCTTGCCGAACCGATTTTCTCCAGTAAATCGTCCACTCTAGGCTTTGGGTATGGATCAAAGTTAGAGACAGCATTTAAATATCTGAAATCTATGCAAAATCTCAGAGATCCATCTTTCTTTGGTACCAGCACAATTGGGCTGCACCACTCACTACTAGACTCTTCAATGATACCCAAATCCATCATCAACTTTATTTCTTTTTCCAGTACTGGAACCAACTGCTCTGGAATTCGATAACTCTTTTGACGACTCGGTGCATCTTGTTTCACCTGAATCCTGCGTTTAACCAGTGATGTAAATCCTGGAACTTCTCTGAAGAGCTGAGGGTCCAAGAGAGGTTTGATTTCTTCCTGCTCAGTTGGAGACAGATGAGAAATATCAACCAGAGCACAGTCAGACATGTTTGTAGGAAAGAATTTTTCAGTCACTTCCTCATCCTCAACCACTCTCACAAATAACTCCTGGTGCACCGGTTCTGGGTGACTGTGGAACTCCTTCAACAAGTTAACATGAAAGGCTTGATGCTTCTTAATCCGTTCTGGCATATACAGTTCATAAACCACTTTACTCACTTGTTTAGTGATCTCATATGGTCCATGCCATTTTGTCAGCAGCTTGTTGTCACTGGTGGGCAGCAGTAACAGAACCTTCTGTCCTGGCAAAAAGACTCTGTCTCTGGCCTTCTGATCGTACCTGTCTTTTGATATGTTGAGCTGCTTTCATGTTGTCCTGAGCAAAGGATGTCATTTGCTGCAATCGCTCTCTCATATTAATGACATATGCTGCAATGTTTTCACCCTCAGGTTTCGCATCTTCCCAGCAGTCTCTCAGTAGATCCAGCGGACCTCTCACTTGACGTCCATACAATAATTCAAAAGGTGAAAAACCTGTGGAGACTTGTGGAACCTCCCTGTAAGCAAATAACAGATACGGCAGCCACTGGTCCCAGTCGCCACCCGTGTTGGAGACAAACTTGCGTAGCATATTTTTAAGAGTCTGATTATATCTCTCCATTAGCCCGTCCATTTGGGGGTGGTAAGGGGTGGTCTTAAGTCCCTTAATCCCTAGTAATTTGTAAACCTGCTGCAAGAGTTTGGACAAAAAGTTTGTCCCACAATCTGTGAGAATTTCTCGGGGTATTCCTACTCTAGAAAAGAGCTGCAGGAGACAATTAGCAACATGTCGGGCCTTGATGGATCTAAGAGGAAAAGCTTCAGGATACCATGTAGCATAGTTGCATATCACCAATATGTAACGGTGACTTGCGGTGCTTCTTTCTAATGGGCCCACAATATCCATGCCTATCCTTTCAAAAGGAGTGTCAATAATGGGCAGCGGTTGCAGCTGGGCTCTTGCTACTCCTTTGCCTGAAGTCAATTGACATTTTTCACAGGAACTACAAAATTTTGAAATCTGGGTATACATTCCTGACCAAACAAAGCGGCTACTGATTCTATTCAGCGTCTTGTAAAAAGCCATGTGACCTACCCATGGCAAAATCATTATTACTACATATACACTGCTGTTTATAAAAGAAAAACGTATGTACAGGCGGGGAGGTTGCTGTGGCCTCACTCCATAACTTTGTGTCTAAACTGTTGTGGAAGAGCTAGTGATTCACAGTGTCCCTTCTTCTGATACAAAATGCCTTCTTTAATAATGTAAACTGCATCTTCGCGGAAGTCTACCTGGCGCTGATGAGTTTCCTCCTCCCTAGTTGCTTTTTCAAACCAGGGTTTTAAAGTAGGATCATCTCTCTGGAGTGCACCTAAATCTGAGGGAATGTCAAACTCCAACATTTTATTTGGCTTAGACAACTGTTCTATTCCTTCATTATCGGAGCCTTTGAACTTCTCTTTTCTTTTCTGAGCTTTTGACTTTTTAGTTTTTCCCTCCTCTGTTTCCAGAGACTCTCCAAAATAAGGGAGTTCTTCCAACATCGCCTTTGAACTTTGAGCTCTTGTTACTACATTACATGGTTTCAATATTTCTCGTATATCAGATTTGAAACATGCACCTGGGTCATCTCTGTTGGTAAGTACTTGAGGCTCATAATCCAACTGATGAAAAAGGTCTAAGAGAGTGGGAATATCATTACCAAGTATAACTGAATATGGCAAAGAGGGAACTACAGCTACTTGTACCAGGTAGGTTTGACCTCCCACCGTCAAATACACCTCTGCACTAGGGTAGACATGCTCATCTCCATGTATACAGCTTATTTTAACCCCCACCTCACTTAACTTTTCATCTGGGATTAAGCTTGCATGTACTAAAGACTGAAAACACCCAGAATCAAGCAATGCTTCTTCTTTCTTCCCATTAACTAGCACCAAAGCCGTACAAGCTTTTCTTTTTTCAACTTCAGTAGCCGCTCTTGGAATTGA
Organism: Poeciliopsis turneri; assembly: GCA_922788865.1. Classification (NCBI taxonomy): domain Eukaryota; kingdom Metazoa; phylum Chordata; class Actinopteri; order Cyprinodontiformes; family Poeciliidae; genus Poeciliopsis; species Poeciliopsis turneri. Next base: position 108,306 of record CAKLNU010000552.1, on the reverse strand, counting down.
ACACAGTGATGGCTTTGATTTCAGGGCAGGACAAAAATGTTGCGTATGGCCAAAACCATTACAGTTGTAACATCTAATATCCTGACCTGACAACTTAGGAAATGACTTTTTAAACCTTAGGAGGTTGATGGGAAGGGAACTGCTTAAAACTAGAACCATTTCTAACCTGACTTAGACCAGAGCCCTGTTCACCCCCAGTGGACTTACTTGCTTGGGCATAATGAGTCTCTTGGCCAGCATAGGTGCTCCAGCTCCCCCTCCTGGCTGATCTGAAGACCTCTGCAAGAGTAGCTGCTTCTTCTGCCTCTTCGGGTCACGCTCACGCATCCAGACCCTCCAATTCTGGATTAACCATCCTTAAAAACTGCTCCAGAATTATCTGCTCAGATATTTCTTGCACAGTAGATTTATCAGGTTTAATCCATCTTGAAAACAAGTCTTTCTGTCGGACATAAAGTTCACGCGGCGTCTCACCTGCTTCAATCTTTAGGCATCTGAAGCGGCGTCGGTAGGTATCGGCAGTAATTTCGTATTTTGCCAAAATTGCCTCTTTCAGTTTATCATAGTTCTGAGAGTCAGCAATATCCATTAGAAAATAGGCTGTGCGGGCCTTACCGGTCAACAGAGGGACCAGACCAGACCAGTATTGCCCACTCACCTCTGGACCAACGACACACCTGGGCCATCCTCTCGAACGTCGTCAGAAAATGCTCAATGTCGTCATCCGTCGATAAGGGAAGAAATTTTGGTTCCATTATGGACCTGGAACCACGAGCCACCTGAACATCATCACCATCTGATTCTTCTGCAGGTGCTTCAGATGCTGAAGGTTGATCCTGTGTGTCTCACCCATCCTGTTTTTCCAGTACCGCATTCACTTGCAGCTGCATTTGTTGAAATTGATGCTGCATACTTTTCCACCTCTGCTCCTGGCGGGAAAAATCTTTATCCATCTTCATGTCTCTAGCCACCTGAGACCGCATAATGGATTTCACCAACACCGCCAGTTCCTCCAACTTATCTTCAGGGTTGGTCGCTGCCATGGTCTCCATTTCAGAGGAAGCTCCAGCTGCTTCATCAGGTTCTCCCTCTTGGCCTGGTGTCATTATCTTGTAAATATAAGTTTGAAATAAATTAGAGTTTGCTTTCCAAGGAAGCTTATCTGTTGAGATTAATGGTACCTTTGGAAAATAACCTTTGAACAAGAATTAAACATTTTATCAAGGCCACATTTAGCATGAAAAATGTTTTTTATTGATCTGACATAATATTCTAATCTTAAATGTTGCTAAAAGGGAAACGTCCTCAACTAAGAGAAATTAAGGCTTTCAAAGGTGAAAACATCTATCTGTATTTAATTAACTTAGGAACAGAGTTACTGAAGTAAATACATTTTCAATAGTATTCTCTTTCATTGGAGATTACTGCTGGATATTGTGATTTTAGCAGCAGTTCAGTGTCTAAAGGGAAGCTACACAAACCTTAATCTGGTGCTACTGCTTGTACCTGTGAACATGGTTATGTTGCAGGACACTCCTGAAATTCCAAACACTGATTTCATTTTTTAGCAGGTCTTAGGGTTAGGATTAGCTAAAAGTAAAAATAACAGCAAAAAGTAACAGTATCTGTTGGAATTGTCAGAAAATTGGTCTGATCTAACCCTCGCAGAGTCATAGAGCTGAGAGATACCAGGATCAACAATGCAGACGAGATGAATCAAGCAAAGCAGCCTGAGCTTCCTGGACAACAGGACACACAACAAAATGTCCAAATATGAGTGAATATACTGTAAAGTTCATGGACAAACATTCTAGGAGCCCAAATCTCAGGATTAAAAATATATTTTTATTGGTATTCTGTAATATTTAAATTGTCTAAAAAGCTGGATTTGAGATTTTCTCCATAGTAATTAAACTAACTGAAATAAATACCTTGAGATTTCCACTTGTGATAAAAAAAAGTACTTGTATCTTGTAATTGTGAGATATGGATTTTTTTCCCCTTAAGAATGACAAAAATAGGCTTCCATAATATACATCTCCCTGTGCGTTATGATTTTTTATGATAATTTTGATTTTCTTTTGCAATTAATTTACTAAAACTAATTAACTTGTAAATAATATTGGAATTTTTAAATGCAACGATGTGACATCTACAGTGATTAAAATCCTCCATTTGCTGCATTAAAACATGCATACACATTTGAATATTATGTTTTGAAACAAAACATAATATTTTAAATAAGTTAAACTCTGTAAAATTTAACTTTTCACAGTTAACATTTTCCTAATACTACACATACTTATTCACTCTGAAAAACATACAGTTTACTTCTATGGGACAATTACCTCACTGCTTAAAATAAACTATTTTAGATTGAGGTATGTAATTTCTTTTTTTTTATTCGAACTAGCTGTTTTCTGTTTATTTTCCTGGAGAGTTTTGCTGATATTTGTCACAGGATCTGGTAATATTGTTTTGGACTGATGTCATCTTCAACAGGTGTTCTTCATTGGAGCGGGTCCACTTGGCAGCAGATCAGCTGCAAGGCGGAAGTCATTAACAGGAAACCAAATTATTCCTCATATTAAAAGGAGACAGTCAGTCTGCGGCTCTATTTATATCGCATGTTTTTCCTTTTTTGCCCACAACCAATGCTGTCCTGTCGGTGTCTTTCAGCGAAGTTTAGCTTGTCACACTGACTCTACATGTTACTGAAACCTGTGGCTCCTTACACAGGAGTCACAAAATAAAACCTGCATAAAAAACCTTTTTATGCAAGTTTTCAAGCTGCATAAAAAGAAATGCTCTGGTAGCAACATGCCAAACACCTAATACATCAGCATTACAACTATTAAGTTGAATGACATGAAATGTGACAAGTTATACCTAGACTCTTATCTTGCCTAAAAGGTACAAATGACACTTTTAAGAAAAAAGTCCATATCTCCCTCATGCCAAAGGGAGATATTAACATAAATTTGGTTATTGCTAATAAAATGTTTTATATTTATGTGCAGTGAGTCATAGAAAACATTCTTTAAAAATAGTTAAAACCACAACACTTGTGTTGCAGCTAAAGCTTTTGGTCATATCCAGTTTAATGAGGCAAAATGCCAGATATGGTTTTCCAGTGTAGCAGCTGTGTGCATGCTTTATATTCTCAGCTTCCTATCTGCTGTTCAAGCTCTAACGTTTCACTTTAACTGCTCTGATCTGATTGCTGTTGTTCGTTCTTCCATTCCAGTGCAACGCTCTGTGTATAAAGACCTGGTGGTGTTGCTTCAGATGGATCACCACCTGTCCCTATCTCAACTCAAGTCCAAAGTAAATCTTTCTTCTCCATCGTCTTTACCACAAAATGACAGAATCCATTCTGCTGTCAAAGTGTGACAAATACCTCACACATTAATCTTAAAGCTTAGATGTCACCTATGCCATAATATAACAAAGGGAATCTTCACACTGTCATTACCAAAAAGCACAAACACTGCTACCGTGTGCATTATTAGTAATAGATACATGGTGCATGCATGTCAACCATTTTCTTGAATATTTAATTGGTGGCAGAAACAGAATTTTTTTTTTTCATTGTTGATTTAGGGCTGTAATAATGCCTTGAATAATTCAAGAACCTCCATTGTTTTTTTTGTTTTTGTTTTTTTTGTGGCAAATTACTTGCCTCAAAGCTTCATTAAATAATGTTCCGGTTTTCAAGTTTGGTCCGAGGAATGCGGGGGTATTTCATTGATAGATGCTTAAATGATGGAAGAAAAAATTATGTTTTTGTTCTGCCTTACAAAGACAGAACAAACTCAAGAGTTCCATGAACAATATCTGAAACAGCTGCTGTAGATGGAAGCCAAAAGCTGCCTAGATAAATATGCTTAATGGACAATGAGAAAAGATGAATCAGTGCTTGCTGCAAAGAGAAAGAGGAATATTTTGGGATTCTCAAAAAGATCAATTGTTGTTAGAATATTGAAAGGTGATTATTACATTTTGGTCACAATTCAGTCTATTGGTCCAGTCTATTATACAATAATATAATAGACTGGTCCAGTCTATTATACAATAGCCTATTGTATAATAGACTGGACCAATTGTAAGGAAAAAAAGTCCCTGTAGAATTTACAGTAACTGACTGGCAGCAGGGTTGCCAGCCAGTTACTGTAATTTTTATGGTGAAGAAATTACAGTAACCTTACAAATCTATTAATTTTACTGTAATTTTATTAATTTTACTGTAATTTTATTACAGTTTTACTGTAATTTTTATAACAATCTTACTGTAATTTGATTAGTGTTACTGTAATTTAAAATAGCACAGTAATTATATAACATGGTTACTGTGATTTCATCACATTTTTATTATAATAAACCTACAATAGTCCTGTTGTATTACAAAAAAGTACAGTAGTCATTTCACAGTAGTTGATGAAACTGAATACTTGGCTAGCTTTTAAAAGTTTAAATGTGAACTTGCAACTTAATTTACCAAACTCAAAAAACATTTTTTAAAGAATATACATATATATATATATATATATATATATATATATATATATATATATATATATATATATATAAATCATTTTATTTTATTGTCAATTTAAATATGACAAACTGAACAAAACAAAATATAGTATTTTGCAACAATATTTGCTTTTTAATATTTGCTTGTTACATAAAAGTCAAAGTTTTGCAACCAAAGTGAAAAATACTGAGATCTAACAACATAACTGATGCATTTACAGTCATGGTAATATGACATTGAATACAATGAATTTAATAATCTTTACTCAAACCAAAATGCCCACATGTCAAAGTTTCCTAGCAAACTGCATGTCAAAGTCATAAAAACAATGTTTTACCAGCTTTTCATGTAAAACATGTAGTCAGAATTCGAAATGTCTGTCATTTTCTTCCTTTGAAGAAAGGAAGGGATCCAGCAATGTCAAATATTGAAGTTACATATTTTTCAAAACTTTATTGGAACTCCAACATTTGGGCCAGTTTAAGACTGGACCAAAACCAACATGGATGGTTTATTGAACATTAAACTGCATTGATGTCAGTTAAAGACAGACAGGATGAAAAGGACAGATTTAGTGGACAGACACTGTCTGACTTTCCTTCATTGTAGCTGTGTTCCTGTCTGTCTATTATTAGAAATGTACAGGACAGATACAGAGAAAAAGACAGACAGGGAGAGAGATGGAGTAAGAGAACTGATTGTGTGTAAATGTGTAATTTTACCATCTTAAAAGTTCCACTAGTAGTCCAGGAAGGAGGAGAATGGAGACACACATGTTCACTGTGGTCCTGGTGTTTTGCATAATTTGTCCTGTTTGTTTTGATGTCACTTTTCCATTTGCAGCTTTTTTTCTTCTTTCTGGATTGAGGCTTATCACCTGGAAACAGATGGGAGACTGTTCAACACTACCCTTTTGTTTTTTTAAGTACATATGTAACGGGTAATAGATACAGATGAAATTCTTGCTAGAATGTTTTGTAATTACCATGTGATGAGTGGTTTTTGTCGTCCCCTACTGGTTGCCTATAAATAGGACGATAAACTGTAAATTCCACAGTCTGTTCGGCACTCTACTGTGGTAAGTCACCAAATCTAGTTCTTTTCTGAACAGTCATGGTGGGTGTGCTCAAAGACTGACGTGGAGTTTTATTGCAGTACGCAGAGAACTGGTGGACCAGTAGGGAAGCTCACTGTGCTGATTTGTGTTGACCACTCATTACGGGTAATTATGTTACATTTTTTATCAGTAATTTATGTTGTCAGTTATGTTTGTCAGTTTTTCTTCAGTTGAGTTTGTCAGTTTGTCTATTATGTTGTCCGTTTGCTGTAATTGCCAGCCTGTCAGTTTGTTTGTTCCCTGTTTCAGTTAGAGGTTATTGTTAAACAGTTTATTAGTTAAATTTGACTGCTGTCTATGTTTATTTTTCTGATTTTTCTTTATTTATAAGAGAAAGGCCAGATTGTATCAAATTAAGTTTAAAGTTGTATTGTCAATCAAATATCACTATACAATCATCCATCCATCCATCCATTTTCCGTCACCCTTCTCCCTAACGGGGTCGGGAGTTGCTGGTGCCTATCTCCAGCTGCGTTCCGGGCGAGAGGCGGGTACACCCTGGACAGGTCACCAGTCTGTTGCAACTATACAATCATCTGTTAGAAAAATATGTTGTTAAGCCCGATTGTAATAATTATTTGTGAGACACAGTCTGTTCAGCGCTCTACTGTGTATGCAGAGAACTAGTGGACCAGTAGGGAAGCTCACTGTGTTGATTTGTGTTAACCACTCATTACAGAAAATTACAGAAAATCAACTGGCCTCCTCTGTGTGCATGACGGGAGGGCAAGGGGGAAGCTGTCACACATATTACATTTTGATTAGATGTCTGTGTATTACCAAATATGTTTTGTAAAGGCATTTACTGAAATAAAGGCAGTAAATGCCTTTATTTCAGTAAATAAAGGCATTATTTATTTCAGTAAATAATGCCTCTAGTGATTTTATCACTAGAGTGTATTTAGTGACAAAATACACTCTAGAGTATTTTATCACCTATGATAAAATACTCTAGGTGGCAAAAGGCGCTGCTGGACCGCTTGTGCAAATCTGTTAACGGCTGTTTCCTGAAAAGTAACAATGTTTAGTGATATTAGTTTTAACTTTAATTTAATACTCAGGTACAGAGAGACATTTTCATAGACCGATACATTCCTTTGTATCCGTCTATGAAATATACTATATCCTATGTTTGCAGAGAGAGGTACCTTCTGTACCTTCTGCCACCCTCTGTCTGTAGACCTAAGGACGACAGATACAGTGAGATGGAAATATCTCATTATGTCTTCCATCCATTAGTTTATTAAAGTGTTGAGATTAATCGCGTGCATTAACGCGTTAACATTGATAGTCCTATGTGCGAGTGGGAAAAAAAAAACAGTTGAGACATCCTTCCCTCAAACAACTTCAGCAAAATACTAGAATCTCCATATTCTAGGTGAAGAATATGCACTTGTGTTGCACATAATGCTAGCTGAGATTTGCTTCAGCAAAGAAAGAGAGTAGCTCAATATAGACACATAAAATATATTTTTGTACAAAACACAAAACTGCCACACAATGTTAAAAAAAACAAACAGTGAAAAGTCATTGTTGACCCGCCCTCGAGCTTGTGAAAGTTTGCCTCCAGTCGGTAAATATCCCACAATACAACTGTACATTAAGAATTTACAGTACAGCTGTAAATTGCCCACGTGATCCAGTGGTCCAACCACGTCTCATATACTTTCCAGATGCATTTCAGATCACAGTAAAGAGCTGAATTTTCCAAACCTAGCTACCTTACTGTATTTTCCTGCTGTAGTTTTTACAGCCATTTGTCACAGTGTGTGGTTCCAAGATTAAAAATAGAGAAGTATTTTAATGGAAAAGAAGGGAAAGCTGGAATTAAACACTTCTTAAATGATTTCGGTTAAAAGTTGTTCAAATAAGCTAGACTGCCTAGGGGGGAAATGGTAGAATAAATAAGCACAATGTTTGTGTGAGAGCACAAACACTCACACAAAACCCCAGTGAACAGTTAAATAAATATCCTTCATAGCTGGTTCCTTAAGCGCTTCAATGGCTACTACTCCACTTATCTAACAAAGTACCTCCGAGGACTGGGGTGCTAGGTTCTCCTCTCTAAAAGAAACAAACTCATTGAACTGTCTGAAATAACTAATTAAAGCTAATTCTGAAACAAAACTGCAAACTTTTAAAATGTTGTAAAAAAAAAAAAAAGAATGAAAATTAAATATTTCCATCTACTGGCTTGGGTAGAATCAACCAGGCAACACAAAGTGTAATTTCATTAGATGTTGACATTATGGTACACAAAGATGTAGCAGAATGAAAACATTAAGTGCAGTTTACTTGAGGAAGGTCAGAGGTCGATCAAATGTTGGCAACTTGCAGGAACTGATTATATTCCTGCTTATATTATTGTCTTGATTATATTGAAGATTGCTAATAGTACTTTGCTGTAGAGGCATTGATGCTGAGAGCCTGCAGTCACAAGATTTACCTGAGTATATCTAAGACCATTCAACACTGCTTGCCCCTTTAATTTTTATGTATTTCGCAGAGTACAAAATAATGCACAAGTTCTCTTATATTTCTGTTTTAATAAGTTGGCCCTTCTAGTTATGACCATGGTTCTTAAATTTTTCAAGTATGTTTAGCCCTTTTAATTTTGATAGTTTCTTTCTTAAAGGTTGTTTATTCACCCCCAAATACAAATGTTTGTAAACCAAACTATTATTGTTTTTTTCATATGATTTTGAAGGCTTGTCTAAACCACCTTGTGTTTCACAAAACACACTCCTTCCATTGCCAGGACAAACTTGGAAGGTTAAAAATCATATTCACTGCAGACAGAAAGAGGTTGAGTTTTGCTGATCTTTCTGGATGAACAAATGAACATCTGTGGATACAGGTCAAAAACAGTCTGTTTTTATAGACATACCGTAGACTAGCCAGGTTCTGATTGTACTTTTGTCTTTAGCTTTAGCATAAGAAATTTCATTTGATTTTATGGTAAGAATATCATCTGTTGTATGAACTGAAATAAGATAATCCAAATTATTTTAACTTATTTTTCTATGACCCAGGGTGAGTTTTCCTTTGAGAAGGACACTCTGGTTGAAGGGAGGTCCAATGACAAATTGGAGTTGGAATAGAAATTTCATTGAATCCTGTTCAATGACAATAAATGCTATCTATCTATCTAAAAAAATGGGACAGAATACAAAAAGGTCAGGCAGTACCGCTCCAGCCACCACTTGCTGCGATATTACTTTCTGACAAGGATCTAGTCTCCAAACATGGAGAGCATTTTGGAGGACTTTCAGCACGGACTGAAGCCAGATGTGATCATCAGCTCTGGGACCTCACCAGGTAACATGACTGTTTTAGTCTAATCTATCTGTGGAGTGAAAGAAGTCTTCCATAGTATACACAAATGCTATTACCTAGCAGTACAACCTTGACTGTTGTTGCCTGGTACAACAGTAATGATCCACACCTGAAACATGACTGAGACATAATATTTCCTAATTCAATTGGCTCACAGGATGGCTGGTTAAGCCAGTGACTTGAAACTGCAGTAGTCCTCTTAAAATGCTTTTCCACTGGAGCTGTGGACCACAGATATGCTGTCTGCTACATAATTTTGAATTTTCAGGAGTAGTGGCAGGAACATATGCATTTGAATAGTTTTCCTTTTATTTATTTTATTCCTTTTCCTTTGAATAAAATAAATAAAGTCCATGAGTGGCTATTGGTTTATATTTTTTGACTGCATTATCTAAATCCAAATTATATTTGTATGCATAGCGGCATAATCAGCTATGCATAACATAATGAGTCTTTGTCATTATGTTTGGGCCAGCACTGAATTTCTGTAAGACAAAATAAAATATCTAAGGTTATTTGAGTCCATCAGAACCAGAACCTGGAGGTTTTGCATTGTTGAATGTTGCTGTAAACAGGAGAGTTGATCACAGCTACTGTGCTCCACAATAGTTAAGAATACCCTGTAATGGAGAAGCTCTCTACCTGGAATAGGACCAAACTGCAGTAGAAAAGCTTTTCAGTAGAAAAGCACATTTAGTGTGATATTATAGGAATTATTTATGAGCTTGGTTCTCTCAACCCAGGACTAGAACTGTAGGAACTCGATGAAATCGTAAACTTCTTTAAAACCAAGGTCAATTTTCTTGTTGGTTCACACAGTCTTAACCATGGATTTTGATTCTGAAAAGCATCAGCATTGTTAGGCTTCAGCATTCACTGGATTGTTCAGCCCTGGGTCTGAGGGGGATGAGAAAAAAATCAAGAAATCAGACATAAAGCATACCAGTCGTGTAATTTCTAATCTGTCCACTGATCACATGATCTGATAAGACAGAATTAATGTTGGACTGTGGAGGACCTAACGTTTTATGCACAACTCTTAGCTTTTTAATGTAAATATTACTTCTGGTTCTTCTTTATAAAACTTGCATCCAAAAATAAGAAAAATTAGCAATTCAACTGCAACTGAAATGCAGTTAGCTAATGGCAATAGTAGAAAGTAGGAATAATTTAGCAAGATCCAAGGCTGACGCGTCACATTTCACACGTCAGTAAAAAGTTTTAATTTAAAAAAGTAACGAGCGAGAGAGCAACTCTGTAAAATCACTTGTAAATGATTGCAAATTAACCACCAAGCATGAAAACATGATACTTGTAACAGACTGTTCTGTTCTTTGTGTGGGAAAAGTTTGCATATTTTTGGTGTTGAATCCTGATACTTGAACTTAACCTCTGCTGTCAGGTAGTGCATTTGTTGTCACTTGGTTGCTATGGCAACAAATCTGTGTGTAGCACAGACATAAAAAGTGAGGGGGGAAAAGAATACAGGTTTTTTTAAATATTCAAGGGTTTTTCAAATGAATTTTTCTTTGCTGCAGTTCACTGCAGCTGCTGTAGTTTCTGTAAGTTCAATGACTAAAACTAGACTAAATGTCTTGTTTGTTTGTAGCACAGTGCAATATTCATCAGTCATAGGATAAAATAGAAATTTAACAATTTAACAACTCTCACAGCTGTTATGTAAAATGAATTATTTTTTAATAAAGAAGTTATTTTAGTAATTGCATCATGACAGAACTGACAGAAGCCAAACTGCTTAGATTTAGAGGTAGAATACATATTTTATCAAAGCATCAGACTCACTATTTGAGTGTGTGTGGAAGGTCCATCTACTGTTTCATCAGTATTCCAACCTAACACTACATCATGAAGACAACAAGCAAATCAGAGAAAAGCTGGGATATAGGTGGCGACACTGAATTTGCCCCCCAAAATAGAGTTACCAGTTCAATTCCTGCTCTGTCCACCTCTGTCGCTGTGTCCTTAGCCGAGACACTTCACCTGCTTGCCTGCTGCTGGTCAGAGGGCCTGGTGGCTCCACTGCATGGCAGCTTCACTTCTGTCAGACTGATCCAGGGCAGCTGTGGCTACTATCCAATTGCTTGCCACAATCAGCATCGGAATGTATGTGTAAATGACTGAATGTAATGTGAAGTGCTTTTGGGTTCTCTGGATTTGATGAGATGCTGTATAAGTACAAACCACTTACCATTTACTAAAATATCTCACTCTGAGATATTTTCAGTTCAGTTAGATCATCATCAGTAAATGGGAGGAATGCGGTCCATGTATAAATCTGTCTAGGTCAGGTTGTCCTCACCACCTGCAGGAATTAGTTTTCAAGGCTTTTGGGGATTTGTTTTTGTCAGAAAAGACTAATTTAGTTGAGCTTTATTGACTTGTAAAAGGTGAACAAGAGGGTGAATAATTTTTATATACATCAGCCAAGGACTGGTTCTAACTTGGATACTGGAAATTATTGCAATTCACATTCATAAGGGTTATACAACCAACCCCTCACCCCCTCACTTCCCAGACTCTGTGATGCTGCTTTTCAGGTCACAATGACTCACTGAGTTTCAAGCAGATTCTGCTTTTAGCATTTATTATGGGAACCAAACTTTCTTCTTAACATGAGAGCATAAACTTGGTTTTCCAGAACACTGGCTTGCAGCTTTTCTAGTTGTGGAGGAAAACTAGAGCATGGAAGGAATGTGAAGAGGCCGTGCAGAAAGAAGTTCATCTGGCTTAAAGGAGGAGATTTCTAAACATCATTAAATATTGAACGAGCACTTTGAGGATTTCTTTACTCTGACCACTATTTTCACAGCTGCAGAAGAGTCAAGAGAATGTTACATTACCTTGACAGAGGTAGCTGAGGTCTCCTGGGACATGTAGGGGAGGCTTCGTCTCACTGTCTGCTGTTTAAAGTGCAACACTGTTGCCTCAGCTGCAACTGATTGACTTTTTTTTTTTTACCACTGAAGACACAGTTGCTCTAATCTAACGTAAAGGCATGGAGCAATTTTTTCTGTCTCCTGTTTTGATTTGAGTTCAAAACGCCACCAGTCTCTTGCATGTTTTCATGTTTTGAAAAAAGTGTAGCAAATGTCAAATGTTACACTGCAGATTCAGAGGCCTTGATAGTCCAGAGAACCAGTTGGACCCAACTCAGCCAAACATAAAGACTGGATCTGTTCAGAGCCTTTAGGATTTCATTTGTTATCTGGGCATGTTTGTGTGATGCTATCCGTTCTCTGACATCTTAATCAGTTGTGTTGCACTTGTCAATGTTCCAGCAGCTGCCCAGCTTACATCCTGTCGACACCAGATCCATCACTGCAGGCTGCAGAACTTCTCTTCCACTAGAGTCCGTTCATTTTCCGCTCAGTCTCCGCAGCCAGGTGACATTTCCCTGCTGCTGAACCATGACCTCCTTTTTTCCACACAGAACTTGTCTGGTCATTTCATCGGAGTTGCAAACATTTCCTTTCCTTTCCGTTTTCCTGACAGGTCTTCAGATGCTGCCTCATGTCAGAATGTTGCAGTCACATCAGTACTGGCCTCAGATAAGAGCAGAATGCTCCCTCATGGGCCTCCAGCTCCGTTCCGGTGACTGATGCTTCCTGACTCCACCTCAGGAACAATGAACCTGGTTTTTGGTTTTACCAACTGATTAAGATGCCGGGCTTCTATCCAGGGACATCCTGATAATATTTTGAAATGATCACATTTGTCCAAACACCTGTTGCTTCTTGAGCCACTCCTTCAGATAATTTATTGTTGTTGATTTACCTGTCCTGAAATCAAGACCCTTGAAAAGAAGAGAGGGAGGCAAAGGAAATAGCAGAAACCCTTCAAAATTTGACAGTGTACATTATTTACTCCATAATTAACTGGAATTACTCTGAAACATGTCATAAACCGAATTATGAAGTCATATAAACCATGAAACATACTGATGTTAGCCTGACCAAATAGAATATTTTTTATAGATTGTAGCAGCATTAGCTGAGTCAGAAGCTGTGAGTTTTTCAGGCGACGCTTCATGATTAAGCTGTGTAGTTTTCCTGACTGAGTTAGCCACATGAAGCAGCAGCTTATGACTTCTAACCAGCAATGTTGGAAAAAAAATATGAAAATTCAACCGGAACCTCCTCAGTGCAGCACAACCCTGATCAGCTTTACACAGATCAGGTCTTCAGGTTTCCATTGACAAAACTGTAATTGCAAAAATAAATTTACATCGCATGAGTCAAGTTATCAGCAACCAGATGCTACTGCTGATAAATACAATAGGAAGTAGTTGGAGGAGGATGGCACAGCAAGTTTTAATGACTTATTACATGAACAAATGTAATATTTAATTGCTTTTATTTAATGGCAATATGCAATTGCAAAACATTAGTAAAATATCAACAAAGTTTTGCATATATTTGTAATGAAGGTGCAAATTCAAACTGGAAGACTCTTCTAACACCACCTGGATCATCCAACCGGTGCGGCATGCTCATCGCCTTTGATTAATCAAGGCTGGTCCAAGACACGTCATGTCTAATCACCGCCCAAGTCCCAGCTGATAAAGACCATCATCCATGGCGTCTTCCGCTTTCCAGCAGAGCTCAACCCACCTCCACCCCTTCACCTCCACTCGGCCATCCGGCCGCATCCTTCATCGCCTCCACCACCAGTGTCAGATCCCGGGGGGATAACACTCCTTTCAACATACAGAATCCGAGCCCATCGCAAAGTTTGCGATAATTGATGTCCTCAGGTGGGGCCCGAGCACCAAAGACTCTAATTTGTATGTCAATAAACTCTTCTAATGGTTTCCCTTTTCTCCGTCTGAGTCTCTCCAAATTAAAATGGGAGTGCAGCTACGGTCTGAAAAGTAACGCAAGGGGATGTGTATGTGATACATAATGGAACCTGTTGAACATCTGGCTCAGTCTGTGGTGTTTTGTCAGATTCAAAAGAAAAGAGCCAGAAAAGAGAGAGAGTGTGTCGCTATGTAACCAGTGACTTTTTTCAGATGCTGGTCTCTGCTAGGGAGAACCAGAGACCAGCATCTGACATCATGTTTTCAGCCTGACTCTGTACGCTGAACCTCAGATCGGTCAACGTACATCTACAGTCCCGTCTCAGCAGTTTCTAGCTCCATTCAGCCATGGCTAATTAGCGGGACATTCAGTCATTGACATTGTCATTAATGTTCTAGTTTCCCTTTTCCTCTTTGTTTGAGCACTTAGCTACTGTTGTTGTTTGTTAGCTTCACCCAAAAGTGAATTTCTTGAAAAACAGCTGAGGAAGCAGCTTCCTTTTTTTCTGTTTTCTGTTCAGGTGGACGTTCCCATCCTCATTTTCAGTGCGACACTCACTTTCTGAGGAGGAGATGGAGAGGAATGGCGAGCAGGATTCACCCCTACCCCCATCATCCTCTGCGGATGACGTCTTGACATTCGTCTTAAGGATGGTGAACTCCAGAAATTGGAACTAGTTATTGCAAGGATACAGATACTCTTGGAGCAATGTTTTCCTGACTGTTGGACAGACTTGATACAGCTGTTTAGATCGTTATTTGGCTTGAAAAATAGGTTTTAAAATGGGAATAAAGTTTTTTTATTGTTATTTTTAGACTATTTATTAGGCGTATTTTCAGTTGTTTTACACTTTTTTTGTTTAGTACACATTTCCACATGTGTTAATTTATAGTTTGATGCCTTCAGTGTGAATCTACAATGTCAATAAAGATATTGGAAAGTCATTGAATGAAAAGGTGTGTCCAAACTTTTGGTCTGTTCTGTACATTTCTTGTGTGAACCCTCAAATTCTATCATCTCCATCAACAAATGGTGACTCACAGCTCAGCTTTCAGCTCTGTTCACCCTGAAACAGCCAGTAGTTATTTTGTTCTTTGGGAACAATTAGAATATGTTTGTATTCGGTGACTGTTTCATAATTTCTTCTGTTAATAAACAATATAATGTGCATTTGGCTGCTGCTGGGTCAATTAGTTGAATGTATTGAAATTCATTTATAGACCACTGACTGTTTGTAACTGTAATTTTCAAAGGATTTTAAAATTAAATTATTAATGTCATAATGTATTGTTCTGCTGCAGATTTATGTTTTATATTATTAAGTTATATTATTTGTGACTACACAAACCCTGAAGAAAAGTGAAGTTTTAGTTAAAACAGGCACAATCCTGCTGATCTCCGTCATATATGTTGGTTTCCCCCCAGGCATCACACCTTTTGGGAGTAAATCTTTTGGACAATTTCATTTATTCTGGTAAAATGAATGAAATGCACAATAAAAATATTTAAATAGCTTAAACTAATTTGTCTCTGCCCAACTTCAGTTTTGCTTATTGCTGCCTCTTGGCCAGGACTGAATGAAATAGAGGTTTTTTAATCTTAATTAGGTTGTTTATTCTGGGAAATAAAGGTTAAATTAAAAAAAATAATAAATTGAACCATTAAGAACAGGGGGGTCTCTGGTGCCCAGTGTCTTTGAGGTAGCGAACAAAGGGGCACGTGGCAGTGGTTGAAGGGGAGCTGCAGCCATTCAGCTAGTTGTAACAATATAAAACTACAAAGCGTCAAAACTCACACAATACACTGAAATCTGACTACATTCAGTGTTAATTACACCAAGAAGCATCAAACCCAATGTTTTTTTCATTTTAATATTGTTTAAAACAAACAGTATTGTCTTCGGACAATAATAACACAAAAGGATGTGTAAGTAGTACTTTTCTTCAGTTTTTGTCTCGTAAAGATGTAAGGAATTGATCTCTAAATACATATTATATAAACAATAATAAACCATTATCAACATTTTCCAGCAGATCAATATTATCTCTGAAGACACACACTCTAATCATCAATTGGTGATGTTCTCAATCAGCGCCAAAGCGCTCCACAATAATGCAACAAACTTTGCGAACTACACAATATATGTGTGATTGTATACTCACCTTGACCATCTTAAAAATAATCAAGCCTGACCTGTTTGGAGTTAATTTGCTGATCCAATCTTGTTTTCTTTTTTAGTGAGAATGAAATTACCCCATAGCTGCATTTTATGTGCTTTGGCTTACAGAACAGTTATGCACATCTTTATGTGACAAAAACTGAGGAAAAGTACTAGTTACATTTGATTGAGGCCTTCACATCCTTTCATTTTTATTTTCTTTATTTTTTGTGCGTGGATAAATGCGGTTCAGTTTCATCGTTTACGTTTAAACAATGAAATGTTAAAATTATGAAAAAACAAAGTTTGATGCTTCTTGGTCTAAAAAACAAATCTGAATGTAGTCAGATTTCAGTGTATTTATGTGAGTTTTGACTCTTTGTAATTTGATACAGAAAAAGTTTGCCTGGCAGCCGCACATTTTCTAAGGAAACCATTGTGCATATATTCACGCAAACTTTGACACTATGTTCATTTTTATACATGTCAAATTGAAATTCTTTCATTTATAATTGCATAGCTCCTTTGCTTCATCTGAAAATATAAAGATAAAGCAGCTTAAAGAAAATAGTCTGTTATTTCGTAGTTTTAAAGGATTATGCTCCAAGGCGCCTTGTTCTGCCACAAGGATTAGAATCTCTTACTTCTGTCACGCCCCACTGGTAGGCAATGACAAAAAAAATGGGAGACAGACGAGCAAAAACATAAAGAACAATCATTTAATCTGTCCAAAACATGATCCAGACAACTACACAGCCAGTCAGAGAGAAGCGTGGACCGATGCTGCCCGCTCCGGTCTGGTCCGGAGGCCAATCAAGCAGGCTGATGACTGACTGGATGTCAGTATATAACAGCCTCCTGGAGCGTTCAATTAGCAGCTAATCATCTGCTTCCTGAAAAGAACGAAAAGAATAAGCAAATTGTAGATTGGAGACATCTGCTGGACAGGAGGGGATCGTCACACTTCGAGGCTTCTGTTTTCAATACACCAATAATGGATTTTTGTTTACAAAGGATGTTAATATGATTCTTAGTAATCAAATATTCTTAGTGAAACAAATAATCATGGCATTACAGTAGCTCGGTAAAAACCAACGCCTAGTCCTACACTCTCTGCTCTGTCCAGAGGGTCTGGACCCTCTGTTTTTGAGAAATTATTGATTCCTGGAGGCTCCAGAGACAGAGTTCAAAACAGATTTTCCTCTGTCCACATGCGTAGAAATGAAGCAGGACAACACGGTGCCTAGGCTTGTTGAAACGTGGGGTTTCATACCCTCTTTCAATTACACCTCACAAATGTCAGACCGTCTCTTCAGCGCCTGCTCAGACTCCCTTGACGTCCACAGTAACGTGAACAGAATGAGGCAGATCCCATTTCAACGCATCCATTAGGAGTCTTATCAGCAGACAGTCCTCCAAGGCAGAGTGTGATCCAACAATTAACATGATGGCCAATTAGGTCGTGGAGCTAATTGGCTTGTGATTAAAGGCAATGCAGATGAATGAAGTGAAGACAACCATAACTGTTGGAGGTGGAATAGAGAGCCTGTGTGGAATGACTGTTGGAGGTTAGCGCAATAACTTCCCTCATTTCACATTTGAGCCTCACTCAAATGTAAATAGTGCTTTTCCACAGTAAGCCATGAAATGTTTTTGTTATATTTGACTTATCTTTTAACGTCTTATTTTAGAAGAACTATTCAATCTGCACAGCCAAAAAGACTAACATATGAGCAGTTGTACAGATGTAGCTCAGATTTTTTGCCTGTCCTTTGTTTGCTAAAATATATATTTAGAACTTTTAAGATGCTCAGGCTTAAACTCATTGTTTTTGCACAATTCTGTGTGTGAAGATTTAGCTTTCCAGTTATCAAAAATAAACTTGGAGTGTTGCCTTGACTCTTTCATGCATGTTTGAGAAATCCATTCATTTCAATTCAGCTGTACAAAAGACCTGGGTGGACCAAGCTCTGCCTTCTAGGTCCAGCTCCTCTTCAGAGCTGCAGATCCCAAGATTCACAGACCAGCCCTCCCCTGCACTCAGCTCCTTCAGACTAGCCCATAGCATTCAGCAAACACCTGGTGGAACTGTGCATCAACCGAGCTCAATGTATGAGTCACTTCTCAATGCAACACTGGTAAAATGGTTGCTAGGGTTAATAGAGGAGCCATGGGCCGGTTGACTTCCTGAAGATGAAGTTTCAGAGATTTTAAAGAGACAAGAGACCCAATTTCAAGGCATTAAATTACAAATTAATATTTCCTTTCAAGTCATATAAAAATTCTATAAATATCAAATAAGTTAACATATTATGTCATAGTGTCAGGCACATTTCCAATGTGCATGGAAAATACATAGTACTGCCCCTTTAAAAGAAACCAATCACAGAATTTACTTCTGGAAAGTTCTAGGTTTTCTCACAGGTAAAAATTTTTTTTTTTTTATGCTCTGTTTCAAAAAAGTTAGTTTGCATTTTTTCTTTTTCTTTTTTTGTTGGAAATATGCCTAAACATTGTTTGCTGAGCTTAGTGTGACCATTACAGAATTTTATCAATGTAAATGAACAGATCAGGATCTGCCATGTTCATGCATTCACTGCACCAAGCTTGTGACTTCTCCAACTCAAACTCACTGTTCTGAAAGGTTTGATCAGACTTTAAACTTTTGGGCCGATTATTGAGCTTCAAACACAGCAAATCAATCAGATCTGATCCAGACAAAAATCAACACAGCATGAAAACTGTTTGGCCTTATTAAGCTTATATTGCAATTTAAAAATCTCCTGGTATTCTGATGTGGTCATATAAAGAAAATGTGACCACAATATGACAGGTTTAGAATGAAAATATTCTAATCTTGTTGGATTTGGGCTCAGATTATGTGTGATGAGGATGATTCGTTTTTCAATTACATAAACACTCTGTCCCCCAAAATTACAATACAGACATGGAAATCTTATCTCTGATCCACATGAAATGAGACGCCACACTTTGATCTGTTTAGATTTATTTCATGGTTCATCATGTGTTTACAGTTGAATTTATCACCGACAATAAAGTTACTGGAATGTATAAAAAAGTTTTAAGATGAAACTTATTAAGGGCGATGGCTGGCTGTTGGATGATGTCACTGTTTACTGACACAGCTATTGGCTCTGAGTAGAGCCAGCAGCAGGCAATGTTTCCTGCTTAGGGGCCCCGCAGGAGCCATCTACCAGTTCCAGCAGCAGCTGAACAGTCTGGGCCAGCCGGCTCAGACCCTCATCCTCCAGGATGAGCTGTGGTGAACACAAGGAATCCTGCCGGGGATACAATAGTAGACATGTAAGAAACATGTAGTGGGTTTCTGAATTTGCTGAGGATTGAAAAGTAGCTGCATTACTGGATATTCTTGCTTCTCAGCAAAATTAATAATTCATGATTTCATTAATATCAGCTATGTAGTAAACATTATTATTTATTAACAGATCAACTGTCAAAATCTGCATCAGTCTGCTTCTGTGGGACTCTGGGTTTGATCAGATTTGACTGACATGGCTGGCAACATGAGCAACCTTGGAGTTAGATTGCTGACGGAAGAAAAAAATATAAATTCTCCTGGGCTTTCTGTTTTGTTCATAAAAAAATATTTTCAAAAGATGAAAAAATATGCAGCAGAATTAGAGCAAATTGTGTTTTCTCTGCATCATCTTTGTCTCTAATCTGAATGTTGACGTTCAGATTAGAGACAAATTAGAATATAGAATTAAAGCCGCAAGCGGCGTCGGGCGGCCCTCGCAGCCAAGCGCCGCTCCGGCCTATTGGCCACCGTAGGGGAACTAGCAACCGCCGGCCGCCAGCCACCACAGAAGCTCTCACGCAGTTTAAAGTACCTCCGCCCGCACGGCACCGCGGAAGCTGTTGCGCAGATTCCAGCACCGCGCCCACGTACCAACGCAGAAGCCGTTGCGCAGTTTCCGCGCCCGTCCACCAGGCGGTACGCATCGATGCGTTCGGCGGCGCTCCATGACGACGCACAAAAAATGTTGGACAGATTGGTGCATTTAGCGAGGAGATATAGCTGGTGTATTAACCTAGGGGGCGCAGTGGAGTCAAATTACATTTCAATGCTGTTGTGCTCCTTAGAGGTCAACAAAGGTCATACATATCCAGTTTGGCGCCAGTCGGATGATCCATGAGTGATTTATAGCTGACCTTATGCACATGGCGAAGGACTGCAGTTCGCTATTTCTACACCCAAATGCGGTTCGGTCAGCTGCCAGCATTCCACAGAGTTAATCATTTTATCGTTTTAAGTCAGTTTTCATATCATGAAACTCATATAAATGGTAGAATAACAGTAAAATATACAGCAGAAAAAACAGGTCACTCTATGCTAAAAGTGGGCGGGGCTAACGTGATATCATGAAGTCACCATGTAAATGTGTTAAGGACTGTTCTGCAGAGAGAATTAGAAAGCCTGGTCCAGCTGTCGTCTTGCATTTGGAAGTTATTTAATCTTCATCTTTCATGGCAAATATTCAGTTTCACACTAAGCCACGCCCACATGCTTTCATGCTAACTACAACTTAGATGTAAATGCAGTGCAATTTCAACCTTCTTCTAAAATCAGAGGAAAATTTTAAAGTTCAAGATGTTCCAGCTTAATAAACCATTCTGGTCAGTAATAAACCAAGGGCAAAGCACATTAGCAGAGCACAGTTAACTGTCAGAACAATAGCACAGGCTCAATCCCAGCCATTAATTAGGTATTAATCACAGGAAGCGCTACAACTAAATATTATAACCCCAATGGATTGGTAATAAGATGCTTAGCATTTTGTCAGAGCTCTTTTAAACAAGCCTTTAAACAGGTTCTATGCATAACAACAAACAAGGCTCAATTTATCAAACTGGATATATCAAACACACTATTCAGTCTCTTTAATTATAAAAGCGCTAGCATTACAAACGTTGCAGGCCTGACGGACTCGGTTAGCATCGTCCTCGGAGTTCCAAAACATGGCGGCTCCTATAATCAGCGTTACTCACCGCACCGCGAGTTACCAGTTTTTAAACGAACGGCAATAAAACTGCTCCAACTCCGCTTCAACAGTCCGTTCCGGCTCACGAGAGTTGTTCGAATCTGCAGCTCAAAAACCCAAAGCAAAACGTTGAGCGTGGTCCGGTACTGTGGCTCCAAAGTCCGTGCAAAATGTTCAGGAAATGTTAGCAGCTCCAACTGGTTAGCAAAAAAAAAAAAAAAGTACAGTGCACAGCGTAATACGCCGAACCTCGTACGTAGCAGCTTGCTTCTGCAAGCTTGACTGATCAGTAAGATAGGGACAAGTTATATAGATGCATTTACTTGCAGTAGTAAATAACAGTTATTAACAAAACGCTACATTTAGTGCGTGTTTTAAGCCAACAAAAACTATCTGAGGGTTTACATATAACCTTTCAGGTTACATATAACCTCTCAGTTTATATGTAACCGCTATCCTTTTGGAAATTTCATGGCAGACGCTCTCGCAAAGTTTAGATGCGTCCATGCGTCCGTCGATCTGTTTGTCATTGGTGGAGTAAGACTGACACCTACTGGCGAAATACTAGTATAGTTATTCATCATGTAAATTTTTTTGGTGGAGTAACACTGACCCCAAGTGGCGAATTACGGAAATCGTTTCTAAACAGTGACAGCTGATCAATCACGTACTTATTATTTTAACCAAGAATAATCAACATTTTTAGTGTAAGAATTATTGGAACAAACCAAAACACATAACTATGTATATTTAAATAATTATTATGTTAAGATGGCCTTCATAAATTATATTTTCAGGGCTGCATTAATGTTGAAGAGAAAATTACGTCTTTTACCAAAATAGTCGACTTCCTGTGGGGTTTAGACCATGGCTCCAAGAGACTTTTTTGTACGTCCTGAAAAGATACACATGTGTACCGAGTTTCATAATTGTAGGTTAAAGCGTGGCTTGGGGCTGATCATTTAAAGTTTTCTAGGGGGCGCTATAGAAAAATTAGGCCACGGCCACCAAATGTTGTGAAGGATTCCTGTCGGGGAATGAATGAGGATCTATCCTAGTGAGTTTGGAACAGCTCGGCCCGAAACTGTGGAATTTAGAGCCAAACGTATGGCTATGGCGTTACAGGTCACTTCGCCACGTCGCCACACCCACCTGCTTCATCGAAGCTGGTCAGGGTTGGAATCCTCAACACACCAACATGTCTTCTGTCTCTGGGAACAGGTTCAAGTTGATGAGGTAAAAGGGGTCAGATAGCGACGGTTCACAGTAAAATATGAAACTTCCTGTTCTCAGGGGCGTGGCATAAGTGATGTCATCATTCAAACATTGGGTATTGTAGGACACCCGATGATGATCAATCACAGTAACTTTGGTGCCTCTGTGAGTTTCTGTGTAGGAGATATAACAGTTTATTATTTCATGGCGAGTAGGTGAACTTTGACCCCTGCTAACCCCCTTTCAGCATGCTCAAATTGCTCTCATTGATTATTATTATTTTTTTTTAATTAAATGAGCTGTATAATTGTTCAGTTGAATTCATTTGTGACTGAATTATTCATTACAATTTTCATCAGGCAATATAAAATATCCTTTCCCTACCATTTCTGTATGAAATTATTTGCTTCTCCGGCAAGGAGATGCTACTATGCAACAAAAAATGTGAATAGTTTAACAAAGGCAAAAATAAAGGTAAAAATAAAAAAACCAAGGACTGAAGCAACTAAAGTCCTCACATCTGCCATTGAGAACAGCTCTATAAAAACCAAGGTGGCATAAAATGTCAAATAGCAACTAAATTATTATTTCTGTAGCAAAGAGCATAGGCCAAATAATTAATCTAGTCACCAAAAAATAATTTTTAAAAATTAATAATTTAATGTAATTTTAATAAATTTAAACACTATTACGTTTTGAATAGGTTTTTTCAAAGCTGTCAATTTCTTAATTGCAGCAGTCAATTTTTAGGATGCAGATTAGTTTTAGACCAGCACAAATATTTCATCCATCTCAAGTGTCACAGCATTTCAGCTACACAGCTAGAAAACTATGGCTTCACATCCAGAACATGGTACAAGTGAGTTTTATTTCCCAGCATACTTTATATTAGGTGGCCATTGTTATGGTTATCTGTAATGATTTTAAATGTCGCAATCATTTATTGTAGGAACTGTTGGAGATTGAAACTTAAATCAGTGCCAGATTTTTCCGAAGTCATGATAAGTACTACCTTTAAACTGATTTCTATGTTTTCTTTCATTTGAAATAAACGCTGGACTTGCTAAGTGACTCTGTAAGTCCCAGAAATAAGATGTCTTTATCCAAGTTAAATTTTGTTATAATACATTGCTACAGCACCTGAGTTTATTACAAAAACTTAATATAAAGTGATACAATTTTTTCTGGAAATTTTTGTGAATTGACGCTAAATAAGCTGAACTGAAAATAAATTCCTTTCAACATTATAGAGCAAGGTAAAGAGCGTGAGGTGAATGCATCCCAGTTTCCATCCTGCATATGGAAGGAAATGTGTTGACTGAGCATCATTCCGCATCTAGCTCCTGGACTCATTTTAAGTCCAGGTTAAAATGGCTTCAGAGTAGTTCTGATTGAACTACTCTGCAGCCTGACGCATATAGCTGGGGTTTAGATACAAAGAGCACGGGGAAGTTAATGCGTTAAAAATATTTTACTCTAATCTGCATCAAAACATGTCATTTCAATCTGAATACCAAAGCCATCCACGCAGGCTGTCAAATGTGAGTGTTTATTGCCTGCAGGTTTGACATGAAAAGCCATAAAATGAATCTTACTCCCACCTCCTTCTGAAACAAGCAGCCCGGCAGGTGGAAACGACGCACTCACTCAGATACACGGAAAAACAAAGCAAAAATTCCTGGCTGGAGCAATAATTACAGTGTTTCTTTCTCAGAGCAGGCGTTTTGGTTTTGCCCCAGGCTTCACTCCTTTTGGGTCGTAGTGGGGTTGTCCCACCGGCTACACCAATAACAATGCAGCAGGCCAATGTCATAATATTTGTTACACTACTTGCAGTTATTTAATTGGAAGAGAGCTGCTCCTTCGTCTCATGAGCAGTGAGTAGAAGATGTCACGTTTCATCTGAAGCTTGAACATCTGAAACATAGAGTCAGCAACTCCGTTCAGCTATATATTATCACCTGGCAGCCATTTCTTCTGTATTTTGCGGCAGAGTTCTTCTGATAGCCCTCCCACCCCAGCGCTCTTACTAAATGTGTGATGTCAGCACCTGTTTAGCTTTTGTCCGTTTCATTGTTGTTCTTACATGTTTATAACAAATAAGATTTGAATAATAATAAAATTGTGGTGACACATTGTCAAACCATGGGCTGTGTAGGAGGCCTTAGTCTTCAGCATGACTGTCACGGTGGATTTCATTTATTCCGGTAAAATACATAAAATGCACAATGAAAACATTTAAATAGTTTAAACTGATTTTTCTGTGTTAGCCAGTGTGATGGGTGAAGGCTAATGAGGACAGGTCTCACTCCTGAGATCTGTCCTCATTTTGCCATAACTTCTTCTGAACCCACAACAAACAGCTCATCATCTGGAATTTCTTTATATTTTTGTAGCAGCAACACTGATTCTGATTGGATGAGCACAAATGAATGTTATCATTGATTCAGGGCAGATGTCAGGAACTGAAGGTTTTTCTCAGTAAATGTAAAACATCTGAATGTCTGCTGTCTGTACAGGATGGGCCAATGTCAAAGCAAATTGTTCAGAATCATTAACCATATTAAAGGTCAAAGGTGTTTTCAGACCTGAAAAACAGAATCTAAGCACTCAGTTGATGGGTGACTGCACTATAGTGATGTCTTCAGATCACATGGGGTTTGCAATAAAGGTGGACAGTCTGGTCCTCTGTGGAACCTGCTGGGCGCAGGATCTGAATATGAACATGATCTTCACGACCTACTGGGCATTTGGATTGGACTGGCATCCTGTCTCAGGTTTGACTGACGCATGCTGATCCAGGATGTAGCAAAGTGCTGCATCAATAACATGCATTGCTTTTTTCAAAGTGGAAAAAGTAGTAGTTTATAGTCTGGAAATTACAGTAGTTACAGTTTTTCTTATTCTTGTGTTTTTGCACATTTCTCCAAATCTGCATAACATTACCCTAGTTTAATAACTGCAATTGTAAATTTCACCTATATTTTATGGATATCACTCATCTGTACAAGTATTTTCATTCCCTGGCTGACACTTTGCTGTTGTTGCCAGTTCAGTAGAAAAAATATTACAACTCCATATTAGGATCATATTACGATAAAATAATTTAAAAAACATTTTCAAAAACATTAAAATAAGACTTCAATCTTGTAATTCGTACATTCTTATATGTATATATATATACGTGTGTGTGTGTATGTATATGGCCTGGTCTAGCCCCCCATGAGCATTTTCTTTTAGTACCTCTGACTATAGCAGCAAAGTGGCACCCACAGAAAATGTATACTTTTGTATTTATTTATTGAGTTTTACATTTTTGTCTTTATTTTAAAGATAACTGTCTGTTCATATTGGATGGTCATCATTATGGTTATCTGTAATAACCATAACAATGGTTATGGTTACTCAGGTTAACCATTGTTATGGTGTAATAACACTGTAACACTTGATTTACTAAGTTGAAGGAGAAAACAGGATCTGATCAGTCTGAATTTCCTTTTTGCTGCAGACTAAATATTCTAAGAGTAACCTTTGAGGGTCATCATATAATGGACATGTTTGTTCCATCAAATATGTCCATTGACCAAAGTTAGTTTGGTCGTAATTTCATCTAAACTGTACTGCATAGATGATCATACTTCATGCGTTCCTGGAATCAGTATTTGTTAGTTAACAAATCCCCCCCCCACACACACACAATAATATGTGAAGCAGGCAGCCTGAGGTGGAGACAGCAGCAGTACAAACCTCAGAGCTATGTTCAACTTTTCCTGTGACCTTGGCTCAGCGCACTCACCTGCTCAAACGCTGGCCAGGAGGAAGCGGAGATGAGAAGCCTACTGTTTGGAGAGCACACAGGAGCTTTTAAAGGTGAAGCACAGAACAGACAGGATTCACTTCAGGGTATCTGTCCCGCCACCCCCACATCCAGCTCAGCACACAGCTTTACAGACATTTCTACTGTCCTAAACCAAGCTGTAAATAACGAGGGAAAAAATTATACATTGATTTATTTCATTGTTAGTTTGGCTATGGAGACGTCAGTCTGAGGAAAATAAAACAAATAAATTCTAATCCAAAGTGTTTCTGGTCATTGCATCAGCTATTTGCATGCTATAGATCTATTGATGAAGATCCATGAAAAGCTAATAAAAGGAGCTGGAGGCGACGGGAAGCTGAGCGAGACGCTGAGGTGACTGCAGATACCTGAGGACACAAACTTCATCGCTAATTAAGCAAAGGCACAACAGCAAGCTGACACAAACAAAGCACAGGGTCAAAGTTTCAGTTTTAATCACTTCTTTACAGCAGAAAGGAAAACAGTCATTTAAAGTCAAAAAGAGTGTTATGCAAATATAAAACACAATATTTCACTAACAAATGTAGAAATATATCTTGGTCTAAGCCAGTGAAGGAATTATTGCAAATCCAGTTTTCACTCAAAATATACGTTTGAACTGAAATCATTCTCATAAGAGCAGATTAATAAAACAGAAGGGAAGTTGTTTTCTTCATATAACTGTTAAACCAGTTTAAATGCACATTAATCAATCAATAAGCATTAAAAATTAAATATTGTAAAAATAATTTATAAATTAGAACGGTGAGGAGTATAGAAACAGTCTCCTAATATTCATTTGGGTTTCCTCCAGGTCTCAATTTTCTTCTTCTCTAATGTTTGGTTCAAACTCCAGGAAGATTTAATGGTTGCTCCAGGTAGCTGAAAAAATGAGGAACCAATTCTAAAATCAATCTTCTAGATGTCGCTTCAAGTAAAAACAACAACAACAAAAAAACAAACTCTATGCCACTTTGGAAGTATAGAGTTTGCATGCTACTCTATAGCATGCAAACTCTTTACTTGCATGCTATAGAGTAAGTAGCATGCAACTATAGCATGCTACTCTAAACTGAACATAATTTTTAGATTATGTTCAGTTTTAAAGGTGCTAACCAAGCTTTTTGTTAAATCGGTCAGACTGGCTTTAGATATAGCTTGTCATTTATAGAATGTGTTGTGTCGGGTATTTTTGTTGTTTAGTTATGTGATTTTTTTTCTTAAGATAAAAATCACCGTTCCAGACGGTGCTCTTGAAGTGGTTGAGCTCAGACACAAGGCTAACTACCTTTATCAACCTGTGTAACAGTTTCTCTAACTATAGCAGAGTACTGTACAGTACAGTTAAAGTGATACAAATAGGTTTCTGTAACTAAACAAGGTTTTAGACATGTGGCAGTTGTGGTTATCCAATGTGGGATTGGATTTTGAGGTTGTTGACACACTTCCAGCTTTCCCAAAAAAGATTTTGGGGATTAACGTCCAAACAATGTTGCCATGTTCTCCAACAGAGGGTGTACTCCAGGAGTGTCTGTTCCTTGTACTCTGTTTTTAAATATCCTATCTGCACTTGTTGCTGGTAGAATATTAGGCGTTTTTCTCTTATCCAGGAAAATGGAATAAAAATCAAAAATGTGGGATATTTCAGACCTCTCTTTTAAAAAAGGAGAAAAACTAAACCTCTCTCATTCTTAATTAGTGATTTATCTTTGACAAGACAGAAAAAAAGTTTTAATTTTTAATACATAGAAACATTTTTGCTGGTCTTGAATACTTGATTTTGGCTAATATGTCAAAATATTTGGATACCCATGTACACTATATGTGAGCGACTTAAGTCGAAACTACCATAAATGGCAAAAAAAACCCCTGTCTTCTCGCTTCCAGGTTAATGCTCTGCAGCAACATTTGGTGGTGAGGCTGTGGAGGAACCTCAGACTAGCCCACAGTTTTCTTGTTTAATTTGTTTTTTCATCATTTTTTTATGACTTTATTTTCTCAACTATAAAGAGAAGTTGTGGTTATGAGGAGCATCTTAAATGCAGTAGAGAACATGTCACTAACCCCAGTAGAGGTGATTGAAGCATGGAGCAGCGATCTAAACCTAGACTACCTTTCACCATTCATCTACAGCAGGTGAGAGATACTGACTTTTCACAACCTCTCCATAGTAACCTGGTTCTCAAAATAAACTATAGCTAATGATCAGAGAATGTATTTTAAGAACGAATTAATATTCATATTATTTTTACTTTTCTGTTCAGACATTAAATTTGTTGCAGTTCTGACCAAATCTCCTACAATCCTGCAGTAAATGTTGCCTTTTAGCTCCAGATGGAAATGAGTTCTAATCTGAGTTTATCTGCAGGCCCTGATGTCTATATGAGCTAAGACACCAGATAGATGACTGCATGCTGGAAGCTATAAAGGCTGTCAAGCAATTTGGTAGATGTGGAGCCAAGAGAAAACCAAAGCTTCACAGTTAGCTTAACTTATAATATTTAAATATTAATCTGTTGCGATTTTGAATTTCTAAACTAATTTCCTCAGAAAGCTTCTGGTGCTTCCAGACAAACCAAAGTAGAACATAATAAATATAAATAAATGCAATAATTTAATAAGCCGTTTACATTTATACAAGTCCGCAGGTCAAACAGACCAGTGGCAACAACAACGGCTTCACACACACACAACTTCCTGGAAGGCTCTGTACCGACTGGGAAGAGCTGAAGGAGCAACAGAGCCCTCCCCTGCTCCCATGTTAAACAGCATGCATAAAACTAATCTCAGTGTTGAGCACTTTTTGCCCAGCACATGCGGTGCACACCAACACTTCACATCCAACATTGAACTTGCATTTTTCTTAGGGCTAAAAATCACATTCACAGTTCAGGAAACTGAGGAAGAAATGCTCAAGCTCCTCTGGAGGCACAAAGAGTTCAGCTGACTTCCAGAACTACAGAGTGACCAGATCACAATCCTGCAAGTGAAAAACCTGAAACACTTATATGACGTAGTTTTAATAGTGTGTGAAATCAGCCATCTGATTCTCAGCCTCGAGAATCAGCCTCGAGAATCAGAGATGCATGGCTCAAATTGTAGTTTTTTTGCAACTTGAAGCTGCATTAATCAGCATAATATGGTTTTGGAACTGTGAAATGAAAATCACAGTAGATGTCATTGTTGTAGAGCTGTAGCTCTACATATTAATCTGACTAAGACCTCTACTGGATAAACATCTTGTCATGACCTTCATGCACATATATTATGATGCAGAATGCAGATTAGTTATGATAATATTGCATATTTGTTTCATAGAAAGGATGGCTGGACCCTTTAGCGACATTACCATTTTCAAAAACTTTTAAATCTATCAACAAGAAAATGTACCTGTAAGTCATAAATATAATATCTTATTTTTCTCTGTATGGACAAATGAAAACAAATCAAATCAGATGGAAAACTGGGACTTCTTTTGCCTAAAACTGTTGGTAGAATCAGAATAATCTAGAAGAACTTGACAAATGAATTGGGCGTGATGTGTAACACGCTTACAAATTGCTAAATCTTTTATTGCAGCAGCATAATCTCACACATACAAATGTAGAAAAACTAATGCACTATATTCAGTGCATTAATTCAGTCTCTGAAGCAGAGAGAGAAATGATCAGAGATCTGAAATCATCCCTCTGTCTGTAGAACTATACTCTGTTAAAGGTTACTGGAGAAGACTGGCAGAAAATGTTTACACCAGAGAAACTAATGATTGGTTTGTTGCTGTTACGGTAACAACTAAATGGATAAATGTCTTCAAAATAAAAGTTGGATTTCTCCAGAATGTCATTTTATACTACTGCAATAAAAGATCCATTTATCCTGATGCTTTTACAAATTTCCACCAGGGCTCCAACAAACTGACCCACATCATTTTGTCTCTCTGTTAGAGGAAAAATGAAATGTTGAACCTGCTGGGTTTGCAGCATGTTTATCACTCATACAGCCTTTAGTCTGAAAAATAAACCCATCAG
Organism: Poeciliopsis turneri; assembly: GCA_922788865.1. Lineage (NCBI taxonomy): Eukaryota > Metazoa > Chordata > Actinopteri > Cyprinodontiformes > Poeciliidae > Poeciliopsis > Poeciliopsis turneri. Next base: position 78,233 of record CAKLNU010000552.1, on the reverse strand, counting down.
AGAGTGAGCTGCCTCTAATCAAGCGTCCAACTGGAGCTGAAATGATTAAAGAACCACCCTGAACACAGAGTGCATGTACATCTACCTACTCAGATTATATCAGTTCAGATAGATCTACTAAACAACATTCAGGATTTTCTGCAGCTCTGTTAGATCTGGTTTCTCTGTTCCAGCCTCTCTTTCTGCTGCCAACAAGCTCTGTTTCAGACACACCTTGCAGCTTTTCTCAGCATGCCGTGCCTTCCAGAACCACAGCTCCATCTGGCTCTGTCTGCCCATTCATCCTGCCAGTCAGTGTTCTTCATGGCTCCAGCCGGACCATCCAGAGCAATTGAGGACCTCTGCTCTACAGTCATGGTGTGTATTTGACACACACACTGCTTACATGGCTCCAGAGACAGCTACAGGGTTCTGAGGTGCTGCACTAGGTGAGCAGACAGCAGTAGGTGGCGTAGAGGAGCACCATGACACAGCAGTAAAACAATAGGAAGTCTGGCGACAGCAGCGAGGAAAAGGAGGAGGAAGTTGAAGATGCAGGGGCCCAGTGGGAGGTGGGGCGCTCCTCCTCCACAGCCAGCAAGCCCGTCACACAGCGCAGAACACTGGGCAGCTTACACAGAAGCACATCAGAGCACACACACATTTCGGACTGGACACACACATACACAGAGGGAGAAACATGGTTAGAACATCAGGAAACAGTGATGAAGCAGCAGTCAGGTGAGGACTGATGAGAACATAAAGTCAGTCCACACCTGAGGATACACACACACGCAGACATGCGACAGATGCTGTCAGCACATGAACCTCTTCTCTCCTCTGATTGATTCAGGAAGGTAAACACTGATCCCAAAACAGAACAGCTCCTTACCTCAGGGACTCCCAGCTTGCGGCAAGCAGTGATAAAGTTTTCAACGTTCAGTCGAGATTTAGCTGAACTCAGTTTGGGCTGAAGAGGAAACACAACATTTGATGTCACCTTTCTGAGCCTTTCCAGTGGAGTTTAAGAGGAAGGAGGCAGGAATGGGCTGATCAGCACTCACCACTGCAGGGGAGGGGATGTGGATGATTGACACGGAGCGAGGCCGGATCTGATTGACCAGCTGGCAGAGGATGGTTCCGTTGGATAGAGCCTCACCCAGATCTTCTGGCAGACTGGTCTTCAGTCGAGACTCTAAGGTCTGAGGGCCAGGACACATTTAGGCTCCATGTTTATGTGCAACAAGGATTTCTAAGAGGAGGACAGCTAACAAATGCACCAATAAATCAGAGAGAAGCCATCAGTCAATATGGACACGAGAAACCGAGCAAATCTCTGAACATCAACCAATCTCCTCCTGCTCTGGGGTGAGAGAGGCTGACTGACACAGTGAGAAAGGCTGACTGACACACCTGCACAGCAGGTCACATTTGCACATGTGTGGTTACCAGGGGCGGGGCTTTAGGGAGGGCTGCGGGGTGGCGAGCCCCCAGCCAAGGCCTAGAGAGGGCCCAGATGGGAGCCAGAATATGACTTCAGGGTGGAAAGTCTTTATCAGGTCTGATGACAAATGGAGACGGTGGGCCCTGTTCTGTTGAGTATGGTGTGTGTCGGATTATTTAGAACGGTACCCCATTAAATTAGATAGTAGGCTGCTCCAGTCATTGTGGACTCATGATTGCTAAAAACTTTACAAGACCGACTGATTTTAGTTACATAGTGGGTGTAAAATATTGAATAAAATGTGCTTACATGACTGCCTATATTTTCACTCTTACATTTAACTTTATGACAGGGGTGTCAAACTCCAGTCCTCGAGGGCTAATGTCCTGCAGTTTTTCGATGTGCCACAGGTACAAAACATAGGAATGAAATGGCTTAATTACCTCCTCCTTGTGTAGATCAGTTCTCCAGAGCCTTGCTAATCACCTAATTATTCTATTCAGGTGTGGTGCAGCAGAGGCACATCTAAAAGTTGCAGGACACCGGCCCTTGAGGACTGGATGTTGACACCCCTGCTTTATGACACACAAAATTACAAGTGGATCGTCCATATTATCTCCAAGTGTATTCTGGGTAAAGCTTGTCACTAGCCCATCACCAATATCATCATCTTCCAGATGGTTCAGTTTGTGTAAATGGCGGCATGTGCGACCCACGCCAAGTTACAACATCCAAAGGTGCACGAGGTGCTGCGACATGCTGCGCATGCGGCACGTGCCTCTGCGCACCTGCTTCAACGCGCGCTGCTGCGTGCTCAGTTCAACGAGTCAACAATGAACCTAGCTTCAGCAGTTGCTAGCTGCTCCAGGCTCTGAGTTGAAATTGATAAAATGTCAAAATGATCCGAACCCATCCGTGGTTCAGCAACATTTCAGAAAACATAAAAACAACGTATTGGCGAAAATCAGAGTCAACAAGTAACGCTTTTAAAAATCAGTGCAGCCCTAGCTTACACATGATACAAAGATCTGTTAGATTCTAACCTGGGCTAGGTTCCTTTAAAAATTTATAGCAAGATCTTACGTGCAATTAGATTTTATACTTGATATTTAAATGATCTTTATCTGAAAGAAGACTGTTAGTAATAATGAACTTTAACATGCTAACCTGTGTGTCGTCTGCCTTGCAGATATAATTACTTTTTTTTGTATGTTGTTAGCCTAATAGCATAATTGCCCAAGTCCCATTTTAAAAAAAAAGGAATTTAAATTTAAATAAAAATAAAAAAAAATTCCCTTCTCACCCACCGTGGGTGGTTCTTATCCTCTGAGCTCGGGTCCTCTACCAGAGGCCTGGGAGCTTGAGGGTCCTGCGCAGTATCTTGGCTGTGCCGAGGACTGCACATTTCTGGACTGAGATGTCTGATGTTGCTCCTGGGATCTGTTGTAGCCATTGCTCCAGTTTGGGGGTGACTGCCCCGAGGGCCCCGAGGGCCCCAATGACCACAGGCACCATGTGGTCTTCACCTTCCAGGCCCTCTCCAGTTCCTCCCTGAGGCCCTGGTATTTATCCAGTTTCTCGTGCTCCTTTTTCCTAATGTTGCAGTCGCTTGGTATTGCTACATCTACCACAACGACTTTCCTCTGTTATTTATCCACTACGACAATGTCTGGTTGGTTCGACCTTACCATTTTGTCTGTCTGGATCTGGAAGTCCCAGAGGATCTTAGCTCTGGCATACTCCACCACCTTTGGTGGATGTCAGCCACTTCAGTGATTTGCTGGTAGTACATCCCATGTAGGGGCTTGTCCTCCCATGATGGTATCCCTGGCACCTCAACCTCTGTTCCCTGTTGTCTGAGACATTCACTGAGCACATCATCTGTTGAGGCTTTGTCCCTAATGTATCTATGGATCTGAGATGTTTCATCCTGGACAGTGGTTCTCACACTCACGAGTGCTCTGCCTCCTTCCTTGCGGCTCGTGTACAGTCTCAGGGTGCTGGATTTGGGGTGGAACCCTCCATGCATTGTTTGATGGATCCTTCTGCATTAGGATTGTCCGCCCTTCAGTTAACCATTCAGGGTGAGTCCCACTTTGTAGAAGCTGGTTCATTTGGGCTGCCAATCGCTCATGGAGGGCAGTGAGTTTCTTTAGCCAGTCAGGCCCTGGTGCTGTCCAGTTTTTCATACCCGAGGCCTCCTTTTTGCCGTAGCATTTGTGTTGCACCTCGTCAATCAGCAATTGTCGTTTGCGGATGTTGGAACACTGAGCTACTAGTTGTTTAGCACTTAGTGTTGACTGGGGATGTCAAAGTAACCATTCCTTCCCCAGTCTTTGCATGTTACCTCTCTGATTAGGGTTACTTCAGTAGTAGCATTCCATCAGATCCAAGTTTTGACCTCTCGCCCATTTCTGTCTTGTTCCAGTAGCTCATTTGTCATCAAGGTGCTCTGGTTCCCCAGCACATGACGCAGACCTTGTTTGGTCTGAGCTGGCATGTTTCGCATCTCAATATACATATATATATATATATATATATATATATATATATATATATGTATATATATATATATATATATTTGTGTAGCAGCTGACTGGATAGCTCAATAGATGAGGCATCAGTATATCAGGGGTTCGAATCCAGTCTGGGTCCTTAGGCAAGACCCTTCAAGCTACTGCCTACCTCATACCATGAGAGATACTAAGATGCGTAACATGCTGGCTCAGACGTCGCCTGGCCAAACAAGGTCTGCGTCAGGTGTTGGGGAAACAGAGCACCTTGATGACCAATAACCTGCCTCTCTACAACCTGGAAGCTCATGTCAGGCATCATAGCGGCCAAGATAAGCAAACACATGGATAAACACATGAGCACGGCACAGAAGGGTATCGGTGTAAATAGTAGAGGAGCCAAACACCAACTCCTCGTACACTGCACAGTTGCCCGAGACTGCAAAACCCGACACACCAACCTGTGCATGGCTTGGACTGATTATAAGAAAGCCTATGACTCAATGCCGCATACTTGGATCATTGAATGCTTAGAGATGTATCACACCAACAGGACTCTGAGAGCCTTCATTGCAAACTCGATGAGGCTGTGAAAAACCACCCTTGAAGCCAACTGCAAACCACTTGCACAAGTGTCCATCAAATGTGGCATATACCAAGGAGATGCTCTGTCCCCACTATTGTTCTGCATAGGCCTGAACCCCCTCAGCCAAATTATCAACAAGACTGGTTACGGATACCGACTCAAAAATGGGGCCAACATCAGTCACCTTCTCTACATGGATGACATCAAGCTGTACGCCAAGAGTGACCGAGACGTCGACTCTCTAGATCCACCAGGATCTACAGCACGGACATTGGGATGTCATTCGGACTAGAGAAGTGTGGTCGGCTGGTCACAAAGAGGGGGAAGTTCATCCGCACATAAGGGGTCTCACTCCCAGAAGGAACAATAGCAGACCTAGAGGACAGTTACAAGTACCTAGGTATACCACAAGCAAATGGCAACCTCGATGAGGTCACAAGGAAGGGAGCCACAGTTAAATACCTCCAACGAATAAGGCAAGTCCTGAGAAGCCAGCTCAATAGCAAGAACAAAATCCGTGTGATAAACAGCTATGCCTTGCTGGAATAATTAGCTGGCCAAAGGAGGAGATAAAAGCCACAGATATTAAGACTCAAAAACTACTAATACATGGAGGGTTCCATCCCAAATCCAGCACCCTGAGACTGTACACAAGCCTCAAGGAAGGAGGCAGAGGACTAGTGAGTGTGAGGGCCACTGTCCAGGATGAAACATCTAAGATCCATAGATACATCAGGGACAAAGCCTCAACAGACAATCTGCTCAGTGAATGTCTCAGACAACAGGGAACAGAGGTTGAGGTGCCAGAGATACTATCATGGGAGGACAAGCCCCTACATTGGATATACCACCAGCAAATAACCGAAGTGGTTGATATCAGTAAATCCTACCAATAGCTGGAAAAAGCTGGACTCAAGGACAGCACAGAGGCCCTCATCATGGCCGCGCAGGAACAGGCCCTAAACACCAGAGCAATAGAGGCCCAGATCTACCACACCAGACAAGACCCAAGGTGTAGGTTGTGTAAGGAGGCCCCTGAGACAGTCCAGCACATAACAGCAGGGTGCAAGATACTGGCAGGGAAAGCGTACATGGAACGACATAACTAAGTGGCAGGCATAGTGTACAGAAACATCTGTGCAGAATATGGACTGGAAACCCCGAGATCAAAGTGGGAAACACCCCCAAAGGTGGTGGAGAATGCCAGAGCTAAGATCCTGTGGGACTTCCAGATCCAGACAGACAAAATGGTAATGGCGAACCAACCAGACATTGTCATAGTGGATAAACAACAGAGGAAAGCCGTTGTGGTAGATGTAGCAATACCAAGCGATTGCAACATCAGGAAAAAGGAGCACGAGAAACTGGAGAAATACCAGGGCCTCAGGGAGGGAACTGGAGAGGGCCTGAAGATGAAGACCACAGTGGTGCCTGTGGTCATCGGGGACCCCTCGGGGCAGTCACCCCCAAACTGGAGCAGTGGCTACAACAGATCCCAGGAACAACATCAGACATCTCAGTCCAGAAATGTGCAGTCCTTGGCACAGCCAAGATACTGCGCAGGACCCTCAAGCTCCCAGGCCTCTGGTAGAGGACCCGAGCTCAGAGGATAAGAACCACCCGCGGTGGATGCAGGGAATTTTTATCTATATATATATGTGCTAGAGCAGGGCTTACCTTGCGTAGTTGTGTGAGGTCTTTTCTCTCCTCCTTTGGTGAACGCAGAGTGGTGCGAGATTCACTCCTGCCAGACTCTCCCAGAGTAAATGTGGTCCCTAACCAGAAGCAAAGCCAAAGGCGTTTAATGAGGCTATAGAAGGAGCAGAGCTGGGGAGGCTGTGTGTGTGTGTGTGTATTTACCTGTGGGTTTGACGTTGCTCCGAGAAGACGTGCGAAACAGGAAACTGTTGGGTTTCTGAGCCTGACCAGGAGGAGAGGAGGTCTTCGGAGAGGACAGTTCATCTGATTCAAACACATAGGTCATTGTTCCAAATGTGTTGGACAGCAAGTGCTCTCTACTAGCAGCTCTAGAAATGCTAACCCCTCAGATTGCATGCGGAAGCCATCACACTGAAGTAACAGTAATGCCATCTAAAGACATCCTCTGTGTCTGATGATCTTCACTCTGTTTTACTGACTGATGCTTTGGGAACTGCCTGCAGCACTGCTGAATTCTGATTGTCTGTGATGGGGTTGTTCCGTTTTATTTTATTGTTCGTCTATTTTGAATATTTTACAAGGAAATGATGCAGAGGTAATTTTACAGATAAATATGAGTAATATATTTGGTGTGTCAATAACTTTTTTATTTTATTTTATTTTTTTTTCCTCCGAAGAGTTTTTGCGGCGCTAGTGGCTCGTATTTTTTACAGTAGGCAAACAGGAAAGAGGGCGAGGAGAGGGGGAAGACATGCGGCAAAGGTCACCGGGACCGGGAGTTGAACCCGCGACGTCCGCGTCGAGGACTGAGGCCTCCAAACGTGGGGCGTGCTAACCCCCTGCGCCACCACAGCACGCCCCGGTGTGTCAATAACTTTTAGAACAGCAAAAGAGTTAAACATTAATAAAATTAAGGCAGGTACGGGTTTATATATAAAAATCAGGAAGAAGTATGGCTTAAGAACATCAATCCCCAGTTGTTCTGATTGTGGGACATTGTTTAGTTAATGCCAATTGATGTTGTGCACAACTGCGCACATGTTAGTACAATGTTGGGAAAGAAAATAAAAATTTGCTTTTAATCAGAATCACAAAATTATTTCTCTGCACTGTATGATGTGTTATCTAAAGATTGATATTAGGTTCATTTTTTTTCCTGACAACTTAAGTAGAGAAAATAAGCATAGCCACCGATGAGAGTGCAAAAACTGTTTTCCTTCAACAGTAAGGCCGTGTTCACACTGCAGCCTGAAGTGATCCATTCAAATCAGATTTTTTTGCCATGGTTGTCCACACTTGCCAGTGTAAACGGGCAAATGACCTGAAAGCGTTCTGCATGCGCAGTAGAGAGCGCAATAACATCAGCGTTTTGCCAACCGCTGTAAAAAGTAGTGCTCTGTGTTTACGGAAGTAAACATGGATGCCCACAGTGGAGCGTAGCTTACACTTTTGAAGTTGTTGTCCAACCGGAGCCAGCATATTAACAACTTAATCCTCATTACAGTCCTTCATGGTTGTCGTTTTCTTCCCGCTTGCGTATATCGGGACGCAGAATAGTGACATTTGTTGACTATCAGTGATGTTCAGGTTGGATGAATGCGGCCTGGATGTTAGGTCACATATGAATCGGATAAGCATCAAATCCTCAAGTGGCCTGGGTTGCATTCAAGAATCCGACTTATATTGTTCAGACTGTCATGAAAATATCAGATACAAGTCGCATTATGACGAAAAAAAATCGACATCATGTCCTAATGGTGATCCTGTTTCTCCACCATAAGAACATTTGACAGCCAGCACTGAGAGCCTCCTCCTGGCTCTGATTGGTAGTGTTTGGTTGGGAGTGATCAATTTCCAGTTTCAGCAGGAGATGGAGATTTTCACAGATTATCTGTCTCTTAATACATATTGTCACGAAATGTTAACAGTTTTAACATGTAAAAAAAACATTTTCTTTATAAAAGTTCTGTACTGCAGCTTTAATAAGAGCAGATTTGTTGATAACATACAATTTATGTAAACTAAGAGATTAGAAGAGTTTTTCTACCTCTAAGTTAATAAAAGGCCAGGTTGCAAATGGCACAAGATCCCCTGGTCTTATTACTTTTAAAATCCCTTGAATTTATATTAACATTAAAATCCTCAATATAAAGTGATGAAGAAACTAGAACTAGGTTAGGGATGAAATGATTAACTGGATTAATCATGATTAATTAAACTGAAATAACCATCAAGTAGTTTAGTAAACGATTAATCATTAACTGGAGTATAAACGGCCATTTACTGAAAGAAAAAAAACTCAGAATAGTAATTAAACTAAAACTGTACAAAAAATAAACATGTTGTATTTAAGATGAAAACAGCTTTGTCTGTAAGCATGTTCCACCCTCAGAGGGTATAGTTTTAGCTTCACCAAGTCCAATTTCTGCTACCCAGTCGTTAATGGCTAATAATATAATGATATCTTTATGGTTTCAAAAAACATCTGACACTATTTCCTGTTTCACATGGAGATGAAGAAAACATTGTTAAAACTTCCTATACAGAGCTACAAGGTCCTTAGAATGCTGAGGTAAATATGAGGCAATGTGAATTTCTCCCATCAGTGGGTAGAGCTAAAGGAAACACCTCTACTGTATTGGTCCTGTTCCCACTGAGGTTATAAAACACTCTGATTACTCTAGCTGAAATATTTGCATTGTGAGCACTGCTCAGGTTCATGTTGAGGTGGTTCAGGTGAGTGTGCTATACCTGTTCTGCTGCCGGAGTGATGCAGAAGAACTGAGGGAGACCCGGTGCTCATCTGGTCAGCACTCTGAAACAAACAAACAAACGCTTCATTAGCAGCAGAGCAACCTTCTACTCTTTTTACTAAAGAGACTGGACTCACTGCACATCGCTGACGCAAGCCGGAGAGGGCACTTCCATTTTCTGGTGAGCCACCACTAGAGGGAGACATATACCGTGATTAATTCACAGTGGAAAAGTTTTTCCCACACCCTCATGCTTTCTACTGTCTTATTTTGACAAGAGCTGAGGAACTACATAAGTGGAAGGGAGTGGAGTACAAGGGGAAGAACTAAAAGATGTGGGTCACTGCTGCTTCTCTGCTCAGAACAACCCACCATGAGCTACTTCCTGTCTGTGGTGTAGAGGCCACATGACTTCCGGGTTTGGCAGATGACTTCAGGAAACTGCAAAAGAAAGAGGATGGAATTGAGTTTGCTCAGATGAATATGAGTGAGAGAGACAAAGAGAGTGCAGCTACAACTGCACTACTGACTGAAGGAAACGTACCGATACAGACGGGACATATTCACACATTCATTGACCTCATTTCTTCTTTTGTTAGAACTTTTCCTCAATACAAAATTCATGTTGACAAAAGAAACCCCTCAAAAATTTCGGAGTCCAGGTTTCTCCATTATTAATGAAGCGCAGGGAAATTACCTGGCCTTCTCCCTCTGCTGCTGGAGCCTCTCCCGCTCCTGCCAGATGAATAGGGTTCCAGGCCTCCTCCTTTCCTCCAGGGTGGGACTGGAGGGGGGCACAGGGGACGAGAAGGAGGAGTTCCCTTCCATCTGGGGACTTGACCTGAGAGACAAGGCGTTGGTTTAACACAGGTTAACTAACAGAATAACGGCAGTCAGAGCACTCACAGTTTCCTTTTTAATTAAAACGTTTGAGGTTGAATTTTTATAACTATGAAACATCAGCTATCATTCCCACCTGCTTTTAAAATGAATCAGTCCATTTAATTGCAGCTCTTTTCAGTTTATTGATGTCGAGGTGTATAATTAAAGGAAAGTTATGTTTTTTTTCAGGGTTTTATTGGCTATAGTGGTCTTTATTTGATAGTGAATTGACAGGAGAGTGGGTATGAGTGGAAGACATGCGGTCATCAGGCCGGGACTTGAACCTGCAACATCTGCATTGAGGACTAAGACCTCCATATTATGTGAGTTGTGTTTAACCCCTGACCCTCATAGCACCCCACCATTCTGGTTTTTAATAACTCTGACTGGAGGGAACATGTCAAAAAAATTTTAACTTTTTTTTTTTTTTAGCCGATTCCCTTTTTGTTTATACTTTGACTATGCCTTTCTAACAGATGGATATGCTTTAATCTAAACCATTCCATTATATCTCTGGCTGTATGTTTTGGGAGGTTGTCCTGCTGGAGAGTCTTACTCTCAGGTCTTCTGCAGTCTCCAACAGGTTTTCCTCCAAGAGTGTCCTGATTTAGCTTCATCCGCCATCAAATCAGAGCGGCTTTATTTAGGACAATCATAGTAAAAAGAACTGAATACAAATCCACATCAAACTTTTTGTAAGAAATATTGGTAACATGTTGCCTTAAAAGTGCATTAAAAGTGTAACCTTTGCATCATTCTGTAAATAATGACACTTCATGCAAAGCTGCATTAAAACTTGCATTAAAAGTGTCATTATTTACTGAATGACACTTCATGACATTAGTTCTAAACATTAATGAAAACTCCATCATCTTCATGGCAGGTGTTATGTCATGTTTACAACAGTATCATGTCAGTTTTATGCACACCCCATCAAATAAAGTGTTATTAGTTGTGATGATATCAGAAACCAGCAGTCTTGCTGTTTTCCCTTCAAAAACTCCAGTCTTGTTTCACAGTCAGATAGCTTAGAAATGCTTAGAACATCTGTTCCAGACTCCAGTATCCTATTTTTAGAAGTCCCAGAGGAAGGGTTAGAGGCCAAAATGTGGAACATCCGTTAGTTCAGGCTGCAGGATGCATGGCTTATCCTCCCTGGTGACCGAGTCCGACTGTTGGAAGCTCTGCGGCCAGTTCATAACAAATTTTTAGAACACTAAAAGCCTGGTTGTGTGTCACATAACCAGGCTTTATGTGTGGGGAGACCTGCTGGGTCTCCCCACAAACCTGCTGGGTTTGTGGGGAGACTGAGCATCAATACAACTGAAGGAAGAGATTTCATACCTCTGACAGATGGAGCTGAAGGCAAATCAGGATATTAAAACAGGATAGCACTACTGCCACTTTATGTCTCTGTTAGCCAACAAAAACTTGCGCCTCTCCAGGCAACAAAACCAATGAACAAACCCTTTAGCATCCTAAAGACTCCACCGTTATCTCAGTGGACTAGATTTATAATTACTTCAGGGTTAATTGTTGAAGCAGTCAGGTGTGGTGGTTCAAATGTAGCCTCGAGACCATTTTAAAAGCAGGAAGAGGACTATAGCACAGAGCATTATGGGTAAATACAACCAAAATAAACAAGTCTAGCGCTAGCAGGAGAAATACGGTAGTTTGTGGTTTTTTGCCAAAGGCAAATGAGAAATCCTACAATTGCCAAAATCTGACTCCACTTCATTTTTGTTTATTTCTGATGAAGAAAGAAGTTACGTTCAATGTCTTCGTCAGAGGTTTTCATGTTGAGGTGGTATGTTGAGGGTTTGGTTGGTTCCCCAAAGGGTAACCAACCAAATTTATGTGTCTGCTGTGAAAGCAGACACAGAAATACTGAGGTCTGTAGTAAAAACTAATAGAGAAATCAACCAGTTTTCAGTTTGATCAGCTGACTGAGCAGTGATCATATAGTCTGTGTTCTACATGTCCTGATATCTCTGCAGTTCACTCTGGTTACAAGAAAGTGAGAGAAAACAACACTTCCAGCAGATTACAGGAAAGCTGAATGTATCACAGCAAATGAATCATCAACCTCCCTGTTCTGGGATATGCTGTCTCTGGAAATGACGAGTTAAAGTAAAGGGCTACTTTTCCTTTTGGGATGTATACAGAGGCTGTTGCTTACAATTACTTTTGGTTCAAAATGTCAACTCCATATGTTGAAAAGTCCAACTTTACAGTGACTGCTCCTTCATACAGCCTCCTAAAAATGACAAGTAACCCCTCACAGCAGGAAGGCTGGACAGAAATATTAAGATATTCTCATGTCAAAGCTCCAACACATCAAACTAAAAACAGACTACACAATTCTGCTCACTGCAGAATTGAATCTGCAGGCCAGTGAATTTCTGCATGCCTCACCATCTGCAGTCTGTTCAGGGTAAGTCAATATGCTGACACTGGGTTGTGTTAGCAGCCAAAGTTGAAATGTGGGAATGTTAAATATTATACACTGCTGAATAGAAGACAGTCTCTTATTAAAAGCTAATTTGGGAACCTTTGACCCAGTCAGCAAAGTGACAATTATAACGCTTAAAACACAGGATTACAATGTAAGACTTCTTTAGGCCTCAGTATGAAATATTAACTTTTGTTTAAATCTTACAGTTCCAGAAATCCCAGAAAGGCAAAGAAAGAATTGCACAGAATTAACCTACATGAAGCTAAGAAAGCCCAGAGAGGACATATCATCAACTGATTCTTCCCCACAATCAAAAAGCCACTCTGAGTGAGCCTAAGAAAAACGGCAAATGGGGGAAGAAACTTGTCTTCTTGATGCACCAGTAGACTTCTTCATGAACATCCAGTTTGCTGCCAGTAAAATGAAATCTTTAACATTTGGGAAAGTTGGCTGATGTTGGATACTTACTGGCTGCTGAACACTAAAATATAAAACACTACATTGCTAAGGACAAGGAGAGATTTGGAAATGTTTTTGAAAAACTCACCTGCAGGTTGTATCCTGGTTTTGGGGTGGAGAAGATGAATCCTGCTCCTAAAAAACAAGAGACTCTCTGCTAATCAAACATGATGACAGAAAAGTTTGGGATGGGCAGAGGAGACACAGAAAAGATAAAAGCAGGTAGAGAAATAGGAAGGAAGAATTAGAGGGAAAAAGTAGAGATATGAAAAGGGGTGGAGCCAAGAAAGGATTTAATGGAGGATAACAATGAAGAACAACAAATTTAGACAGTGGGTTAGGAGACAAAGGAAGGAAATACAAATATTTTTCCAGAATTTTTTTTTCCATTCTTCACCTGACCCAACATGCCAAACAGCAGTAACTGATCAGTGTGTGTATGACAGTACCAAAGGAAAGGTAACAAGGGAAGGTGTGGGTGGATCTATCCGGATCTCCTCTGTCACACTGCTGCTGATGAAGCTGACCTCCTCAGCCGCTCCATTCACTGGGAGGAAGAAAAACAAAGTCTAAAACTTTGCTGTCTTATTGAACTTGTTTTCCATATAATTTCAGTGATGGGGGGTTTCATAACCAGCTGAAAATGTGATAAACAAACAATTGTCTATCTTTGTCCATATTCATTTGTCATCAAGACATTTAGTTTTGAGAAATGATTGGTCTTCCCACAGCTATTTTTTCACAATGCAAATACATATGAACAAGAGCAAATAAAATGAATATATTTCTAAAGCACATCTTTAGTCAGCTTCACAAGCATTTTAGGTTCCAGGATTTCCCACCATTGTTGGCCTCCAGGGACTCATCGTCTTCTTCATACTGCTCCTCAAGGTGTCTCTGCTTCTGGTTGACCTCCGCCATCTGAAGAGAACGCTCGGAAAAGTCATCTGCAGACTGAGAGCATGTTAAACAGAGGCACATCAGTTGTCATGGTAGAAAATCATGAATCAAAACATGATCTGGTTCTTTAAAATTACTTCAGCACAGCGCCAAACCTTTGTGAGAAGCTGGTAAAACAACCCTTAAGGTTAATGCAACACATTACTTTAGTGCCATTTTATAGCAAAGTCAAATAGGAATGTTACATTTAGTTTTAATAAAAATCATATATATATCAAATATGACTTCAAAGAAATCTGACTTTCTTTGAAGTCACATTTGCCTTCAAAATTGCCAATTTCAAGGCAATTCTTTTAATGCCTAGAAATTGGGTCTCTGTCTCTTTCACGACCCCAGCTCTTTTTGAAACTCCGCCACCAGGAAGTCATCACAACACGTCTCCTCTGTTAACCCTTTAACAACATTTTTACCAGGGTCACACTGAGAAGTAGCTCCTACAATGAGCTCACCAGATGCACAGTTCCACTAAGTGTTTGCTAATTGCTGTAGGCTAGTCTGAAGGCGCTGAGTTTGAGAGTTGCAGGGACAGGTGTTCTGTGAGATGGAAGCTTAGAAGCTTGAAAACTGCAGCTTAGAGAAGGAGCTGCATCTCAAAGTGGAGCTAGTCCACCCAGTTGTTTGGTACAGCTGAATGGTTGCCATGGAATTAAGGATTTCTCAAACATGAATAAAAGAGTCATGTTTGAGACTCTTTTATTCAAACATGACCATACCTGGTCATTAATGACCATACCTGGTCATTAAAACCAGGTATGGTTTTAATGACGGAATAACGTCATAACAAAAAAGTCAAAGTCAAAGAAGTCGATTTGACATAATATTGTTCCTTTAACCCAATTACATGGTCGCATGATGTCATGTCGTTCTACTTTCTGAATAACAGAATTTTGGATATCATATATTTACATCTTATAGTTGTTCTTTTTTTATCTTTCACTTTGTATGACTGTGTCTAATTAAAGCATCTTTAAATTGATACTGTTAAACTTTGTGTAATTTTATGATATACAGTAGCTTACAGTATATCAGACATGACATATAAATAATAGTTGTACCTCATTGCCAGACCATCGTTTGCTGCCACTGTCCACACTGTTGAAACCAGAGTCCATGCCGCCAAACTGACAAGTGAATAGCTCCTGGTCTGACAGACTGCAAGAGAAAATGTAGACAAGGTCAATTAAAAGCACGCAACATAACAAGACTAAGGTGTGTCAAGAAGTGGAATACTGTATCACATTCTCCATATCAAAGTCACGTGTTCCTTCTCCTTGGCTCCATCAACACTTCTATTTTCTGTTCCATGAAATGTTCAGGAAACAGCTAGAAGGGTTTATCTAAATATTGGCTCAACTCTATTTCTGTTGATTCTTTTTTAACTCTTTCAATATCTGTGATTCTATATCACCATCTTATCAACTCACAATCATTCTATTTCACATTACGTTACAAACATTCCATATCTTATTTCTTTGGCTCATGATGACAAATCCAACAACATTTCTTGCCAGATTTTTAATTCACTGCTGATATCTATGTTTTATAAGCCACTTCACCAACTGTTTACCACTTTGTTGGAAGGAAGCAGGGAAAGCAATTGATCTGTTTATTAGGCTGAGAAATTCTTGAGGTTAGCCTATCTTAGCGGAAGGCTTGAAGCACGGGAGGCAGCTGGCTTCTTGCAAAGGTAGAGCAGTTACATCAAGCTCCGTATCCACTAAAAACATGTGTGCAGCAAATGCAGCTTTAGCATGTGTTGCCAAAACTAACTGGAGAGAAGAGGTTTTGGTTTCAGTCCATCTTCACTGCTTTCAAGTCTTAGAGCTGCATCAGGAAAAAACAGTTTGATTTTTGAATTATAACTCCATCACCAACTTCAGATCCAGCAACACTGCCAAAATCTCTGGGGATGCTTCACTGGCAGATGAGCTCAATCATTTCTTCCCCCATTTTGAGGCTGATTCACCAGCAGAGCCCCTACTGCAGCCAGCATCCCTCCACTGCCAGACCATCACTGCACAGGAAGTGTAGCTCCTGTACAGTGAGGGCAGTGAACCTCCAGAAAGCTGCTGACAGTGTGACAGGGAGAGTGTTGAGGGACTGTGCAGATAGCTGCTGGGGTTTTTACCAGCATCTATGAGTCCCTCACCCAGTGCTCCATCCCACCTTGCTTAAAGTCCGTCACCATCATCCCTCTGCCAAAAAAGAAGATTAGCAGTCTCAATGACTACTGTCCAGTGGCAATAACCCCCATCATTGTGAAGTGCTTTGCAAAACCACATTCAATCCCCACCAATTTGCAAATATAACCAACAGGTGTACAGAGGATGCTATTGTTACTGCTCTGCACACCACATTGACACACATGGAACAGCAAATGCGTTATGCAAAGGTGCTCTTCCTGGACTTCAGCTTGGCATTTAATACCATCATTCAGAGCAGACTGGTGAGAAAACTGGGGGATCTGGATCCACCCCACAACATCTGCTGCTGGATCATGAACTTGCTGACAAACTACTGCCACAGGGTGAGAGTATTAACCCCCCTTCATCAGCATAGGTTCTCCATGAGGATGTGTGCTAGGTCCTCTACATCCATGACTATAGCCCCACCCACCTGAACAATACCATCATTACCATCGTGGTATCATCACTGTTGATGATACCACGGTGGTGGGGCTCATCTCTGGAGAAGATGTGACTGCATACAGAGTGGAGGTGGAATGACTGGTGCACTAACAACCTCCATTTGAGCACCATCAAGTTGAAGGATCTGATTGTTGACTTTAGGAGGTGTAAACCAGACCTTCAGCCCATCGTTATAAATGGCGAGAGGGTGGAGATGGTGCCAAATTTCATTTTCATGGGCAGCTTTGTCAGTGAAGACCTGACTTGGAATATTAACTCCACTTCCATCCTGAAGAAGGGACAGCAGAGAACTGAGCTCTCGGTATCCTTCTATCACTGCTCTGTGGAGTTGATTTTGACCGTGGCATCTCACTGTAGTTCTCCACTGCACTGTGGCAGAGAGGAAGCAGCTCCAGATGTCATAAACTGCCCAGAGACTGATTGGCTACCCTATTCCATCTCTGGAGGAGATCTACAGGATTGATGTCTCTGGAGAGCCCGCAGCATCACGACCTGGCCACCATCTCTTCAAACTCTTGACCTCAGGGAAGCATTTCAGGGTAATAAAGTCAAGAACAGATGGACTCAAAAACAGTTTTTACCCAAGAGCTATTGTTAGCCTTTACACAGCTAGTTCATCTAAACCTTGATTATTATTTGTTTATTTATTTATTCATTTATTTTTCCCAGTTGTGTATTTCTACTATATTTTTTTATATTTATTGAGATATACTTATTTATTTTTTTTGTTTGACTTGCTTTCGAGAGTTGGTATTTTTTTGTTGTACTTTCTTTCTTGTACAATGACGACAAAAGTAATTCTGATTCTGAATATTATATCATATATATTATCTATTGATATTGATCCTGAGTCTATCAAGATATATACCATTGTTCATTTATTGTCCAGCCCTACATAGTTCTATTACTTTTTTTTTATCTCATAACCACATGTTTCAACATCCTTTTTAAAAGATTTTCTGCAACTAGTTGTCTTTATTCAGTTTGGCAGAAAGATAGATAGAAGAAGAAGAAGGCATGCAGACAATGACCCAGGGTCAGGAATTAAACCCATGACTGTAACCTCATTGTCAATATGAAGATATCATCCACATTGTGAAACTTGGACATGGCAGTATTATGTAGGGGGCATGCTTTTCTTCTGCAAGGAAAGATTTGATGGGAAGACAGCTGGAGCTATAGCTCTGGGTGTATCTTGGAGAAAATCCAGTGAGAAGATGCAGAAAAACAAGACTGGGGTAGTGACTTGCTGTGGAATGGTTTAGTTTGAAGCAAATTCCCTTTGAACTAAAAGTCTTCCTAAAAAGACGTGGAAAGGTCCTAGAGGTGTGACTACTTAGTCAATGCACTGTACTTCTAGCCCTACATAGTTATAGTTTATGTATAAGAATATACATAAATTCTCTGTTCAGTAGTCCTCACCTGCTTTTAAATCCAGTTGGCCTCATGTTGAGGTGTTTCTCCAGCTCCTCCTCGTGACTCTTACAGGCCTCCATGTTCAGGTACTTGAAGATGTGATATTTGCCTTTGGAGCAGATTTGTGCCGGTGGCATTTGCAAAGGATTGCTGTCCAGTGAGATTGTCTGTAGATGTCGGAGGTGACGGAAACACAGAGGAACGTGGGAAATTCGGTTGCAGGACACATCGAGTCGAACAAGTGGAAGTTCAGACATTTCTGGATGAGATTCAAAGAAGAAAAAAGTCAGCAGACAATGTGGTTTCAGGATCTCTATACATCTATCGCCTTCATTAATTGAAATGTAAGGCTACTATCAGGTTCCGCCTTGGCACTATATCTAAAACCTGAGAAAACTCAGTTAGTGAAATAGTAGTGCCACTTGAATTAGTTCAGTTACCAAATAGATCTGCAAGTGGCTACATTATGTAAGTTGTTTCAATTCACTGTAAAAACTAGTGATGGTGAGATGAAGCCTCATGAGGCATTGAACCACTTGAGCCAAATGGTTCGAGAAAGGGTTCATTTCTTGAGGCTTCATGTCCACACCACACCACCTACTGGCCAGGTGTATAATCACAGCCAGCTGTATCCTAACACGTGTGATGCATTGAAGTTTTGTCTATTATGGCTCATGGGAATGACTTCACAAAAGGTGTAGGACAAAATCGTTTGTCTACATAAATTATGTATATACATATGTGTATGATAAAATATTGTTTGAATGTATTCTCTGTGTGTAATTTTTCCCAAAATAGTAGTGTCATGTGATATGGCATGTTGTGTAATAATGTTTTTCTGTGACTCTAGAAAAATGGCCTGGGCTTAATCAGGCAGAGGACAGTGAAAGTGCTTGTGGAACTAGGGAGGGGGTAGTGAATGGGTTAATGCTTGTGTTATCATTGTACCCCAACTCCTTGCAGCACAATAAACACCTCACCTTTAAATAAAATAAACACTGAAGAGTACAGTTCCTCATAAGAAAACCTAATGCATCTGCAAATGTTCAGTTCACCTTACCTTGTTAGGGCTTATGAAACCAAAATGTTCCCACATAGAGGAAATCCTAAATATACATACATACATACATACATACATACATACATACATACATACATACATACATACATACATACATACATACATACATACACACACACACACACATCCATCCATCCATCCATCCATCCATCTTTCTATCTATCTATCTATCTATCTATCTACTAAACTCTCCAAACACCAAACTAACTGTCTCAAACTAAATAACCACTATCCAAACTCTGCTATCCAAACTATCAAACCTCTATCCACTCTCTCAACTGACCGCAACTCGCCTACAACGACCCACATTTTGAATGGAGCCTGTGGGGTTTATAAAGCTGACAAACCCCGTGCCAAAATCTGAATCACTTCCTGAAGCGGTCACGTGGTACAGCCGGGCAGCGAGGCTTCGGGCGTCATCGTTTTCGGCTCCTCCCTTACATGAAGCAAGCCTCGATACGCGCTTTACGGAAACGCCCCCTCCATTACTTGACACATGCTCCAAAGACTCGGCACGTCACGTAACATCACTAGTAAAAACCTATTCGCTTTTCATCTCTGCAAGGTTTTAATTGCATATGATCCATCAGATCGCCGTTAAGTTTGAACTAGATCGATGACTCCTTCATTTGTAAGCACTTAAAATGAAAAAAGGCACTGTCTTGCAATTCAAGTTATGAAGAAAGGGCCCTGTGTAAGAAACAGGGCCCTTTCTGTCTTCCACTTCCTGTCTTCCCTCTAAGAGAGGAACTCAAGACTATAAACAGGATGCAGGTGGATCAGATGTAGACCTTTATCACCTTCTACTGCCAGTGGTATATTCAAGCGAAGCTCAACGTGTCCATTATTTGGAATATGTGCGCATTCATGTGTGTGTACCTTCGGGCAAAGTGGTGAGCTGGTTCCTCCTCAAGTTCAGGTCCCTCAGAGTCTCCAGTTGACCAAGTTCTGCTGGTAAACTCTGCAGCTCATTACAGCTGACATCCTGAATATAATACAGAAGAAGAAAATAGCCAAATGATATCATAATCATCATAATTAATAATTTTATCCCAGGGTTTCTCCCACTGTATAAAAAGCCTAGCAAGTTTATAGTTGAGGCACTGCCTGTACACTGGCATGCTATCAGAGTGCCAGGTTGTGCACCTCTAAATATCTGCATCTCGGCACAGATCACATACACCAGCTTTCACTCAAAATAGTCTCCAAAATGGAAGGAGCTAGCCTTTTGGAAGTTATGTTTGGCTCTTTCCCAATGCACTCTTCTTCTTTTGTGTGTGTGTGTGTGTGTGTGCGTGTGTGTGTGCGTGCGTGGGGGGGGGGGGGGGGGGGGAATCGATGCAGGCTCATGTTATTTTTTTTAGATTACAGTCAACTGCAACACAGTGTGGCATTGACTAAATTTACATCAGTCAAATGCAATATGATATAACTGACTTTTGTAAAGTTAGCCTTCCTATGTTTACTCTAGGGCTGAAACGATTCAAAGAATGATTCGAGTACCTTGATTATTAAAATTCCTTGAGGAAAATGTATCTGCCTTGAAGCAGCACAACTTCCAATTTCCAGGTTCGTCCTGGGAGGATTTTATTGAGTGATGATAATATAATGTCCGGGCTTTTATCATTTTTCGGGGGACCAATAAGTGTCCTTAAAATGACTGGTGCAATGCCAGGACTACGGCAGCTTTTCTCCTCCCAGAGCAGCTTCCTGGTGGCCGGTTCAGAGCAAACGGCGAGGAAGAGTGCTGCAGATGTATTTATACAAGTGAGCAGATAACTGAACACTGTGGGCGGACAATTTATTTAATTTCATGCTGGTCTTAACAGCATGAGCACAGCTCATTGTGACGGTACATACCTGGTAGATCTGTGTGTGACAAACGAAGGTGTCAAATCCCATCGCTAACACGGGCACAAAAACTATGAATGTTTGGGCAAGGTGATAGTTCATCTATTAAATTGACTGAAGATGAATACATAAACAAAAAGCATAGAAATGTTTTATAGGCGTATTTGTGAGCCTGCCTCTTTATTATTAAACTGAAAATAATTTCAGATTTTTGTATAATTTTTCTTTAGGTCAACTTAGAAAGTGACCTATTGTTGTTCCAGGTTAATTTTCCAAACTACAGAAAAGTTATTGTTAGAGATGCTCAAATATGAAAAATTGGACTGATCTAGATATCCGATAGTAACAATATTAGATCTAACCAATCTGACATTAGTTAGATTTAACAATGTTTCTTTATATCTTTTTTTTTTATTATTTTTTTTATCAGATTACTTAAAATAATTGATAGATTACTTGATTACTAAAATATTCATTTACAACACCCCTGCTCTATAGAATGAACTGTACTGCATTCTGACTGACATCAACAGAGTTGATGTCAGTTGAT
The DNA here is from genome assembly GCA_922788865.1 of Poeciliopsis turneri. Classification (NCBI taxonomy): domain Eukaryota; kingdom Metazoa; phylum Chordata; class Actinopteri; order Cyprinodontiformes; family Poeciliidae; genus Poeciliopsis; species Poeciliopsis turneri. Next base: position 56,997 of record CAKLNU010000552.1, on the reverse strand, counting down.
GATTACTGACATCAACTCAATAATCATGAAGAAATGGGTGAAAAAACAAAGGACAACATTTCTGAAGTTAAGTATCATATACAGCAATTTTTTAGTTAATCAAAAAACTTAGGCATAACTTATTTAGGCCAACATGTTCGACTAATCATGGATCCATAAGATCCACTGGCAGCTTTCCTAGTTAGGGTTTAGCTGAAGTGCAAAAAAATGTACATTTTAAACATATTTTTTTTGCATGTTTATTGATATTAAGACTCTATAGTTGGGATTTAAGTATTGCTAATAATGTCTTCTAATAACAAATAATTACTTAGTCATACTTTCAAATTGTGGTTAAAAGTTGACTAGAAATTTTAACATCTCTTAACACAAAAACTCGGTGGGCCATGGTAAGCTTCCATGCTTACCAGAAGCTGATCTCAGTCATACTGTACTGCACTAATGCAGTTTTTCAAGCAGAAGGAAACCCATTGCAGCACTGAGTGTCGATGCTTTACAGAACATGAACACACCGTTCAATAGACAAGCATATCTGGAATGAAACACTTCGCTTATATAATTTAAATTTTCTGAGAGACAGAACCTTGGATTTTACATCACTATGAAGGAATCTATACAAGTTTGATTGTTCCATTTAATTACAGACATAAATCAACTTAATGATATTCTAATTTACAGAGTTACAACTGCACACTGGGCTTTATTAAGCTATTGAAGTCAAGAATAACAGTCCACCAGATCATATAATCTGCACTCATGCATTTACTTGAACAATAGGAGTCGGGGGCAGAGATTCTGAGAGATCAAAATGTGTGTGTGTCATACCAGCTGTCGCAGGTGTGTGAGCGAGTAGATGGAGGAGGGCAGTGAAGACAGCTTGTTGTTGCTGATAATGAGCACTCGCAGTAGGGGGAGCTGGAACATGGACGGGGGCAAACAGGACAGGAGATTCCGACTGTGGAGAGAAGCACACACACACAAACACATAAACACACCCATGAACAAAGAGTGATGTCACTGAAGAGATATCCTCACCTGGAGCAGGGATTAGATTTCAAAGTCTAATGACTCAAACATTCAGAGGCTAAAGGATTAAATAAAAACACACAGCGATATATGATAACATCTCAGCTGCTTCAGGAGTTTCATCATGGAGCTCACACTAAACAGCAGCTCCATTAGAAATAGGATATTTTCTGTTATACAGTCCATTTGGTCTGACTCGGGCTGCACCTGGAGGGATTTTCCAGTATCCTAGCAACAGTAAAATGATAGTGAGGAGGAATAAGAAGACTTACTGAAGTTGTATCAAATAATAAGAAAAAAACTATTTCTAAGCACTATGAATAAATTTACTTCTAAGGTAATTTTTTTAGAAAATAATTATGTTTTCTGTTATTCTAGAAAGCAATATGCAAAAGCCTCTTAAATTGGAAACTTGTCAAAAGAATATTTAAGATAAAATTTGCTTTTTGATATAATGATTTAGTCTCTTTGAAGTCTAATTTACCTCCACATCTAAATAACTGTTTTGCCTAAACTAACTGATGAAGTTTACAATTTTCTGTTGTAATATGGGATGAGATTATACAGGTTATTTGTGCTACTTCACTCTATAGACTGCGGCATATAAGCACAGAATAATTACTTGATACATAAATAGCTGCTGATCCAAAACATTAGGAGATTTTTATCATCAACAATCCATTTTCTTCCACTTATCCGGGGTCACAGAGGTAGCAGTCCAAGTAAGAAGGCAAAGACTTCCCTCTCCCAGCTCCTTCGGATGAACCCTAAGGCGTTCCCAAGCAAGCAGAGAGACATTGTCCATCAAGCATGTTCTGGGTCTTCCTCTGGGTCTTCTCCCGATTGGACGTGCCGGGAGGCACGTTATCAGGAGGCATCCTAACTGGATGCCCAAGCCACCTCAACTGGACCCCCTCGATGTGAAGGAGCAGTGGCTCTACTTTGAGCCTTTCCCGGATGACAGAGCTTTTCACCCCATCTTTAAGGGGGAGCCCAGACACCCTGCAGAGGAAACTCATTTTAGCTGCTTGTAGCCAGTAACTACCCAAAGCTCATAATCATAGATGAAGGTAGGAACATAGATTGACCAGTAAATTCAGAGCTTAGCTGAAAGGCTTCTGTGAAAGCTAGAGATTATGGTCTGATGAAACCAAAAGAATTGCATAAAGAAGAAGACACCAAAATGGATCCCCTCAACATCTTGCCTGTGCCTGAAAATTCTGTCCACAAACATTGAGAACAGTATCAGTGACAAAGGGCATCCTTGGTGGAGTCCAACTCTCCTCGAAAACAAGTCTGAGTTGCAACCAACATTACATGTAAGAAAAGCATGTAAAGCTTAGGTAAACTCCTATGCTTCCCCTGACCCTGCTGAGGGTGTAGAGCTGCTGCAGTTTTCCACAACCAGCACAAAAACCACACTGATCCTCCTGAATCTGAGGCTAAGCTACCTAGCAGATCCTCCTCTTCAGAAACCTTGAACAGATCTTACCAGGAAGGCTTAGGAATGTTAGCCCATCTAGTTGGAACATATCCTGTTGTCCCTTATTTTAGGTAAATGGACCATCACCGTAGTCTGCCAATCAATGTGAACTGTCTTTTATACATCTTTAAGAGCAACTTGAAGTGTGCTTAAAAGAAGTTTAAACTTTATTTTTCGTTCTCAAGAAGCAGTCCTGAGCAAGTGCTTCTATTATTTTACCCTTAAGGCCCTTTGCTGATGTTTAGCTGATGTTAATAGAGAACATTGTAAGGAATGACAAAATGGCAACTTATATAAATTATGTTCACATTAAGGTAAAAAAAATATATATATGTTCAAACTAACATTTGTGTTTTTATATATGTATATAAATATATATATGTTCAAACTAACATTTGTGATTTGAATAAAGAATTCTATTTACAGATACAGATGCAAAGCATAATTCTGGTTTATTTAGATGATTTTATAGCACGTCAGTGCTATACGTTAATATTGCAAGAACTACAACCATGTCGTATCATATCAGCACTAAAAACTCTAAGTGAAACACAGATTTTCTGCCCAGAACTGCCCGTCCTGCTGCCATGGGTTCAGTCACATACTAAACAATGAGCCACCTAATTACCCACATGCTACACCACATCAGAACATGTGGCTCCTGATGTGGTGTGTAGGTGTTGAGTTACCTGAGGTTGAGGTAGGTAAGGGCCTGGAGGCTGGCCAGGCTGGGGGACAATAAACGCATTCCATTGTGGTACAGACTCAGCGTCTCCAGAGAGATGAACTGACACAGCTCCTCTGGAAGCTCACACAGGCGGTTCTTAGATAGATCTGAAACACCCAAACACAAACAAACATTATTTTCATCCTTCAAACCATTTGGTGACAAAGTGATAAAGTTTAAGTAAATTTTAGCATCGTCTGTGCGTGAAATGTAAACATACGTTACACACAATCCTTTGTTCCAAAAGACACATCATTCTCACTCCACTGCATGCACCTCTAAAAGCCCGACCATATGTTTTATTTGTGGCACAGACGCTTGCAGTTCGAGATTACTGATGTACAAAAATATTATAAGCATATTATAAGCTTTTTGTTGTTTTTTTAAAATAAAAACAAGCAACACTTAGCAAGGTGAGGGCGCAAGTAAAGCCTGGCGGCCCACCAGGTTTATAATACACTGGGGGAAAACCTGTTAACACACCATAGCATTATCTTTAGTTTTCTCTGTTTTGTATGTATTGTGGGCTTGTTAAAAGTGCCACTTCAGGCAAAGTTTTGAATTCACTACTGAAGCAAGTGCACTCCAAAGTGTCCTGTCAACACACTGTCAGATACCAGTCAGCGAGATGCATTTAATTCAGTCAGAAATTATATTCAGAAGGGATATTTTTATTGATTGACATAGTTTTCCTTACAATATACTCCAGGCCTAAAAATATCTGCACATCTATACCATATAGGTCAAAAATTTGAAAATGATGGACAGGCTTCAAATTTTTCCATAGTTTAAAAAAAAAAGGCAAATAAGGCAAATAATCCATTGACTTGACCCCTGACCAACTAACTTATTCTTTTGTAACCTAGAAACAACCTGGTGAGTAACTTGCACAGCAGGAGTTTAAGGTTTTGCCATCATGCTTCATGACTGCTTAAAAATAAAATCATGGAATGAAAATTGTGGCTAAAAGAGGAAAGGTAATATCACTTGTGAAGTAGATTTTTCTTTAAAGAGAAAATCTTTTATTTGCATCATACAGTGTAGCATAGTCAAGATGTTTTTTTCATGCAGCTGCAGAGGGTGTACAAACTAATTGAACAAGATTGAAGTTCTATTGAAGTTTCCTAGACGGGTTATCTGGGAACCTTTGTTAGCAGAGAGAGGTGAATAAAGCAACTATGCGACTCTGAGTTCGTTAGAACAGAATGATTTGTCGCCTAATGCAGTGTATTTTTGCTCTCCGTCTGCAGATGTATTAAAGATTGTTTTGCTCCCTGACTTTTGTCTGGACCTCAGTCTCTGAATTGTGATGAAATATCTAAATATTTTAGATATTTCATCAATTATTGATATTGCACGATATGAAATGCTAAAATAGTGATATACTTTTCAATCATTTTCTTACCACCATCTGTTTGCTAATTACTATTGACTAGTCTGAAGGAGGTGAGAGGGGAAGGGCTGCTCTGTGAGGTGGAAGCTCAGTAGCTTTAGCTGCGCCTTGAAGACAGTGCTGGGTCCACCTAGGCATTTTCCACACTTCAGTGACTGCCACAGGAGATAAGAGAATTTCTCAAACATGCATGAAAGCATCAAGGGAATACTTCAGGTATGTTTTTGATAAGGGAATAACATAACATGATGCAACACTCAAAAAAGTCAATTTTACATAATACTGTCCCTTTAATTCAGCAACAACAAATCTGATTATTTCATGTATTTCTCAAACATAACACCTGCAGAAGAAAATTGAAGGTACTGCAAACTCCTGGTCATGGAACCAAAATCCTAAATCAGAGGTAGCTTTCATATCGAAGGATCTGTGGGCTAGAGAACTTCAGGATCTAAAAAAAAACATTACTCTATGGTAGTCTTAACATAAACAACATCTATCTGCTGATTTGATTTCACACTATTTGTCAAACCAACTCAGAGAATCAAATGAAAGTGAGAATGGAGCAGATTAGATAGAACAGTCAGCAGCTTACAGGGTGATAGTGGTTTTAAAAGTCCCATTAGCGCCGAGCATCCACTGGCAGCAGAATGAGACAGATGTCTGTCGATGGCAGACAGCCCACTGGCTCTATATTGATCGCAGTTGGAAAAGCATGGAAGAAAGCGAGGTTCCGGTTTGTTATGGCCTATGTGGGAACTTTTACGATGGAATTTAGAAAAGCATAATGACTTAATTTAGGATCATTCACTGGTTCTCAGAAGTAAAGTTACCATTTCTATGTATGTTATCAATGACAAAGGAACGCATTTTGGTTTTGTCATTTCATTTTTAGTATCTTTACATTACTGCTTTTAGCTTGTTATTTTTATTCTAGATGTTGTTGGGATCACTTTACATTTTTAACAAAATACAAAAAGTTGTACACGCACACCACACACACACACACACACACACACACACACACACACACACACACACACACACACACATATTCATAACTACATAACAGAGAGTAGCAACAAAAAAAAACCCCAGCTAACTTTATATTTGTATAGAGCATAAGAAACTCCATAGAAAGAAGGAAAGGCAACAGCACATAAATGTAATGGAGATCCTATCATGGGTTTTATTAAGCATGAAAAATGCAAACCTTTCTGCTTCACATTCTTCATTACTGATGAAGAGGAGAAAGTGTCCATCATCATGACTAGTTGTAACAGGCATTGCAAATTACTGTGTGGGGCTTTTTGAGATACCGAGTTTAGATGGTATTGAGGATTACTGCAGCCTGATTTCCCCCTTTCTTCCAGACCATTGTCCCACAACTAGAGGTTGGCTGCCTGAACAATAGGTGGGGGTGGACCTTATGCCTTATTTGCTCAATGAGAATAAAGGAAATGGTCTTTTGTGTCTGAATCCAAACAGATGGATGTTCTGGTTCAGGAAAAAAGAGGAAGATATGGCTGTGAACTACTTTTAATGGCAGAAATGAAGAGTGATGTTGCACAACATGGGGATCAGTCAAAAAATACAATGTATGTACATATATTGCTGTTAGGCCTGTCGCGATAAACGATAAGTCAATTAATCGAACGATAAATTAAAACTATCGACTCATTTTAATTATCGGCTATATCATTTCTTCCTGCCTTTTTCTCTTACTGTTGATGACACTGAATGAAAAAAGGCTCAACTCCGGTGCTCTCCATTAACCCATTAACTCTCCCTTCCTTACTTCCTTAGTGTAATGCCCAGCGCGCGCTGCACGATCTGATGTCGCAAAACCTGAGAGACACATTAGCCGACAGAAATCCTAGCTGTTAACGGTTCGATCGAAACCGTGTTGTGTCCAACAATGGACACAAAATAATAAGTCCAGTTCACTAATTTTGAAACCAGGCATTAATCAATTCCTTACTACAATCTACCTGCAATGCATGTAGCTAGTGTCAGTCCTGACTGAATGAAAATCATTATAACTATTTAGGTCACGTTAACGAAGAACAGCTGAAAAGTTACCGGGTTTTCTGGTAGAAATTTCGCTCCAACTCTTCCCCTAGTTATTTATATTTTCTTTGCACGAACTGTCGAATAAACATTCATGTTGTTTCCGATGTCTGCTGGACTTCGGGTTGCACCGTGTCAGCTGTTCGGGATTCCCTCAGTGTTTCCCCTCAGAAAGCAGGAGGAGAATCCGGGCTTTCTGATTGGCTACGGTCACATCCAACAGGTTGCGTCACGCTCCCAGTCTGGGCAATTCCTTGATTTAGATCGGAGCGGCACAACGATCTACCGTAACACACAACAAGTGACGATATCAGAACGAATAACGCTCTAAGATTGTCGTTCGGGGTAAAAAAAAATCTTGTTGTTTGAACTATTGCATCAGGCAGTCGGATGTCTTCTCTATTTAAATCTAATGATTACTGAAGGGCAATATACTAAACAGACTTCATAATCTGCACTCTTTTGGTTGAATGCAGTCTTTATTTCCACTTTGGCTTTATGTTGTTTAGTTTTTATTCAAGTACATTTATTGTTAATGGAGACTAAGAATCTATTTTATTTTTGGTTTTGGTTGTTTTATTTATTTTGTGCATCAGTCCCAGTGTTAAATGTCTTTTGAAGGTAAAGTGTATCTATCTTTGGCAGAAAATCCCATGTATTATTACGTAATTTCCATTAAATCAATGTAAAAAGGTCTTCAAACAATATTATCGTTTATCGCAATAATTTTTTGAGACAATTTATCGCCCAGCAAAATCTGTTATCGTGACAGGCCTAATTGCTGTGATTTCACAATTTGATAAATTTTTATAGAAATTAAAGAATGAAACTGTCGGTGGATTGGCTGAAAATATGACTACCGCACAGCTGAAGTGTCTCTAATGGACTTCTCATTCCCTGGAACTGATGCATGGTGTAATAAGGGCAGCCTGAATCAACATTGGAATCATTGGGAAAGTATGTGCTGTGGAATGGGAGCAGAGAATCAATCCATCCAGCCTCCAACTGGCTCTCCGTTGTTCAGACAGTAGGGGTATGCTCTGTGGTCAGGAGCCAAGTCTGTTAACTCAACAAAGCCATGTGGAGAATAGGAACTGTCAAAGAAAGATGGCCCCTAAAGATCTGGCTACCAAAGGAACGGGCCATTTTGTAACTGAGTGAAAGATTTACATGATGCGAACTGGCACCACCATCAGTATCCATCCGATTTTAAATGGGCTAATTTTGTTTCCAAAGGACACATCCATATGACCCATTTTCCGCAAAATGTTCAAAATATTCACTTCAAATCAGCAAATTTAATTTAATTGACTATATCTATATAAAACTGGATCTGTTTGTTTTATAAAGTGACTTTAGACAAAACCTGTTGTGAATCTGCACTATATGAATAAACTCTAAAACACAAATCCCATTTTTTGCCAGTGAACCTAATATTATGCTGTCTTGTCATAACATCTAAGAATGTATCATTAGAAACCTTCTAAGCACTTTGCAGCAGTTTGAATAGTCAGATTACCCTGTACAAACAAAAGGTAAAAGTAATGCTTATCTTAGCTCAGTGTTGTCCCAAGATTATAGTAGCTTTCTCAAACAGCATCATTTCTAGAAAAGGTTGATGGAAAGAGCAAAATTTTAAATAACTTTCTTGATTTTTGCAAGAATGTTTGCATGCTCACTTGAACTGGTTTTTGGCTTTTCCAAAAAAATATCTAAAGCATTCAAGATGGTGAACTTTCCTGAAAAAAATGTCAAACCTTCAGCTTGGAGAGGAGGACTCTGTCCATTTTTCTGAGATGTGTTGTTTTTTGTGCAACACTGTAAAGGATTCATATGACAACTAGATGGAAGCTGCTGTGTTTTCTAGAAAGCCGAGTTTATAGGGACAGTAACAGTACCATGCAATTCAGATTAAATGCTTCTAACTTCAGCAAAACACATTTTGCAGAAGATAAATTTAAAGGAATTAATTAACGTTATCAGAGAATTCAGAAGAATGTAGGAGAACTTGAATTTGGGGGGACAATATAAAATTAATTCTATCAGGTTTCATCCACATTTTAAACACATGAGACTAAAGACAAAAAAACATGAATCATTTTACAACACAACAAGCTGATTTGTTTCATTACAAATCATTAACCTAGTAAGACCACTGCAGAGCAGGACCAATGAAGAGGCAAACCTACTAAAAGAGGCACTGATTTTATAAAAGAAAAAGAGTCACTGATCATTCCCCATGGTAAGGGTAATGATGCATGTGACTGAATCACATGCATCTATGAAGGAGGTATTTGCTATGGTTTCCCATGGTTTTCAGCTAACTGAAAACACACTTGTCCTGTCCTGTACAGTAGAACAAGTCCAAAACATCCATCTCCTGTTCTGGTTCTGGATGTCTTATGGGGCAACAAATGGTTCCTGTAAAATAAATTATCAATCAAAACATCCTCTGGCAGTCATTCCCCAAAGGGCAATAATCAGGCCAATATTGGCCTGATTAAGAATGACCATTTAGAATGGATCCTCTCTACAAAACAATTGGTTTTAGAGTCCAGTTTCCCACTGCTATTCATCCATAATAGTGGTATACTTCTTCAGGTCTGCAGGCTTTCGAAAGTTTTAGCGAAAGAGAAGCTTCACATGCTGGAACAAGAGAGCAAGAGACTATAAAGCCTTAAAGAGCGTCAGAGGATTTCAAAGGATCAGCACAAAGAGGAGGACTTTCTCACCAGAGCAGAGCACTGAGTCCAATTACAAGCTGCAGTGGTGAAGGCTCTACCATGGACACTTAAATCACTGCTGACCCACTGACCTCCACAGATCACCAGTAAGCACAGCTCTTTATAACCCAACAGAAGAAAAGGAAAGCTGAGTCTTTCCAAAATGAAGCTAATACTTCTGCTGATGTTACGTAACCTAGTGACACAAACCACCAAATCTTTCCTCTGCTATGCCAAAGCAGAACCTTTGACTGTTTCCGTAGCAATATTCACAACGCCTGCTAAATATACAACTGGTGCTAACATCCTTTTGTTCAAGTAGCAAGCAGTGGATCTACTGTAAAGCCTGAACATCTTTATGCTTCAGCAGTTGGTTTTGGATGTGCAATGTTGGAGAGTTGTTGTTGATCAAAGAATCAGATGAATGAATAAGAACACCAAATTTGATATGATGAGCACAGTTTGATCTGAAGGAAAACTCATGAAGAATGGGAAATCCTTTTGTTTCATAAAGTCTTCTCAATATTAGGGCTTGCTTAAATATTTCCAAAAAATTAATGCACCTCTTATTTCAAATACTGTGTGGCTCCACTCATAACCAATACATAATGCAAGCAGTTTCTGTTAAAAGGTAACAAACTAGATTTAAAACAAATTCAGGCAATATTTAAAAAGTTAAAGGTTATCACGAGATAAAGTCAGCAACAGACTAGCGTAAAAGCACTAGCAGCATTAAAACAGAATAAGACAGACTCAGATCTATCCCAATGTAGTAAGGACTCAAACATCTGGACATGTAAACTTTATGGTAACCTTGGGATACAACTTGAAGGAAAGTAATTGATATGAAAACCAAGCCAATGGTGCTTGTTCTAAAGAGGTTTGGAAGTCAATATTGTGGAGAAAGACATCCCTGTAACACCCAATACGAAAATATATTTTCTATATAATTGTGGTACAACAAGAAGCACAAAGCTTCCAAATCCTGAACTCTGCCATTACGAGGGAATTGATGACACTGTTGTAACTTTATAACAGATGTTCACAATTTGAGGTGCACCAATTGTAGTTTTCTGGTTGATGACCTATCTTTAAAAGGTCTGGCTGAGTGATTCCATTTTTGGTCAAAAAGGTCACTAAATTTAGCAACAAAGTCACTAAATTGACAACATTAGTGACTACTAATGGTAATATGTGTAGCGTGAGTGCGGTTAACTCAATTAAAAGTGCATGAAAGTTCATGAACAAAGTAAAATAGGTGTCTCATTGCTGCACTGCTGCTGGAAGATATTCAACAACTTAGGCAAATATAAATGGGTCAGATTACATTGATTTTGAGGTATATGAATATCTTTGAATAATTCATTTTTCTAGTGTCGATTATATGCAGAGATTTTGAGAACCCTAGTCTAGAAACATTTTTACTCTGTTCTTAGCATCGAGAAAGGTGTGACATAGGTTGCTCTTGTTAAAATTGCCACAAATTTCCATTATTCTTTAATATACATTCTTTCATCCTCATGTCTCTCTTGGCAAACTTTAGCAATGCAGCCATTAAAAATGTGAAAATTTTTAATAACCTTATTGGAAGTCTACACAAAGACCATACATTGTGGTTACTGGCATGCAAAAATCTGTATGCATAGCACTTAAAAATAATATCCTGATAAGTACTATATGAAAGGTTTCCTTTCATTGAGATACTCCACACAGTGATACTTCAATGATGATTGTAGTACGATTTCTTGTTCAGCTTTAAAAGGAAGTTGTGTCACCTAGAACGAGATGTTTGGTGCATTTCATACCCACCAAGGGGTTGTTCCACCACTTTGCTTTTTCAGTTTCTGAGAGTTTAGGCTTTGATAAGTGTGATGTCGAATATCCAATGGAGGATTTCAACGTCACAAAAGTTAAACTGAACAGTTAGCATATTAAGTTACATTCACCTCGCATAAAAAATTAAAGAGGTATATGAAGCTCTTTAATTCTTCATGATGGTCATGAAGTACCACAGAAGAAATTTTATTATATGGCGTTAGATATTATTAAAAGGTCCACATATACCTGGACAAATAACCTCAATTTTATACTTGGCAAATAAAACTAGAAAAATAAAATGCCTGCGACTTCAAAAGTTTGCATTACAAAATAAAGAATTTTGGGTTGGTGGCAGGTGGCAGCTGGATATTTGATTAATTGGATGGAAATTATGAATTTAAAGATAATAGAGGAATTATTCTGCTGTCTGGCAAACAGTGGGACTTTGGAGCCTAAGTATAAGCTCTCATAAGAAACGTTAGGAAGTGTAACTGCTCTGTGAAGTTGCACTACACAGAGCAGAGAGCACTGTTACTTTTGTTGTTTTATTCCTTTGATGGGCAGTCTGTTCTGCAAATATTACACCAGCTTTGTTTTTAAACCTAACATGCAGGAGGGCTGTCAACTTCATACCATCCAAATAGGCATGAGAAGTGTCTGGCTACTGCCTCGTATATTCTACTCTGACATTGAACAGTAAGGATCTACTGTTCTACCATCTGACAATTCCCATCACAACCCATTCATGTGAACACTGATCACATGTGGACAGAGGAGGAAAAGAACAAACATGTTAAAGTAACAGAGCAGCACCACAAAAACACAAGGGCATCATGAATATGTGAATACAGTTGTATTTAGAAGCTTAATTTTTTTCAATGTACCACAAATCTGGAAACCTTCCAGAAAACTACAACACAGCTGAAACAGAGTCCCTTTAAATCAATACTTAATACTTAAACAGTATTGGACCATCATAATTGTAGTCTGTATTCCAACTTTTCACCAATTTTCTTTATTTTGCCACTGCAATATAACGAATCTTGCTCATTTGTTGTTTTGTGTTTTCATCATGTAAAGCGCATTGAGTTGCCTTGTTGCTAAAATGTGGGATACAAACAAACTTGACTTTCCTAAGAAAACAATAGTTCTACAGTTTATGCTAAACCGATGAGTCGAGCAACATCTGGGATGGAAAGAAGCTTACTGCTAGTCAGCCAATGTGGTAACAAATCAGGCCATGAAAAGATAAATGTGTTTTTTATTGCTGCCCTGCATCAATCAGCAAAAGTTTACCCTGCTTGATTAATAAGACAGACCTCAGCTTGGCATTGATCTGATATTGTTTGGTTTTAATTTCACAATGTCGCCATTGGTAACACAAGTCTGTTTCTGATGCAAGACAGGATGTGGCTGTGTTGGTTCCTGTTACAGTGTTAGCTACAGCCAGCTGATGAGCAACTCAGAAAAAACGCCACACTGCATATGTGTGGGTGAGAGTGCTGAATAGCTAGGCCTGAATGTTGGAACAGAGAGAAGCACACAAGTTCTGCAAGGGATGGAGAGCTGCTCAGATTCTCAGAATAACACCTCCAGTTGAGGCTTTAAGATTTATTGCAAACATACACCTGTCCTACTGAGTATGCTTACTTTATCTTGGAACCATTTTACATTTAAAATTATATCTTCATATTTACCTTTCTAAAATTCAGGAAAGCTGTTTGAAAAATGTTGACAGAAGTAAATGTTGCTTCAAATTTCAGGATTCCAAAATCTAAAAGAAAAAGTCTCGTATGTACAAGTTCTCCAGTAGCAACCCATTACTGTATGTAGTAGTGGGTTGCATACACCCACAACATATTTATAGTATTAATTAACAGACTCGCATAACAAAAGAAACAGATTCCCTCCATTACCTCTGCTGAGGCAATAGCATACTTAGCCATTACCGCTGCTAAATATGCATAATTATGTATTGCCCAGCAACCTAGTTATCACTACATTTTCACAACAAATAAGCAATTAGCCGTTGGCCAATTTTGATTTCCAAACAAACTAGATTTTTTACACAAACAATGTAGAGTTCGCTAAAGTGGACTGAACAGGGCTAGGGGGAATGCACCCTAAGACTTAATGACGTAACTTATTAAGTCAGAATGAAACGGGCTCTGATTGTCTCATTGATGACTAGTTAGAAAACAGACTAATTTAAAGCGCTTTGGGGTCCCCTGGACTTTGTTAAAGCACTATACAGGTAGAGGCCATTTACCACATTGCCAATTACTATGGATTGAAAATGGTGATTGAGATGTTGTTCAAGGAGTTTGCACATATTGCTTTCATTTATCCGGTGATGTAAATCCACGGTATAATCAACAGATGACAAAGATTCCAGTCTCTCACACACAATCTGATGCCACCTCTGTTCCTCTACTAACGATTCAATCACAGGAGAAAGCTTGAAAACTACACTAATTTAGTTAGAGCTAAAAATGTAAATAATCTGAAGCGCTTTACAAAAAACAGACATTGGAAAATAACCACAAGAAGGCATGTTGCGATAAACAAATTAAACGCATGATAAATGAAAATTATCGACCTCAGTTTAGTTGATCAACTTTATCGTTTCTTCCTGCCCTTTGCTCTTTCTATTGATGACAGTGGATGAAAAAACACTCTACTCCAGTGCTCTCTACAGTACTGACTCCAACCTTCCTTATTGCCTTAGTTTAAGGCAATAAGCATAGGCAAGGCTCTCCTCAAGCTAAGACACTCCTCCTTAAGGAAGGAATTCACGCCTCCTTAGGGAGGCCAGATCTTCTCTGTCTAAATCTAATGATTATTGAAGGGCAATATAGTATACAGACTTCATAATTTGTACTGTTTTAGTTGACTGTAGTTTTTATTTCCACTTTGGTTTTATGTTGTGTTTAGTTTTTATTCAAGTGCATTTTTTGTTAATGGAGAGAGTCCATTTTATTTTTGTTTTTGGTTGTTTACCAGTTCCAATGTTAAATGTTCTTTTGAAAATAAAGTGTATTTTGTTTGGCAGGATGTGCTTGCATTATTATGTCATTACCATTACATCAGTTTAAAATGGTCTTCAAACAATATTGTTGTTTATCGCAATAATTTTTGAGAATTAATCGCTCAACAAAAGTTGTTATTGTGACAGGAAAACCACAAGTTTCCGATTGGCGCATATATGACCTAGCCCTAACCCTGGAAGATATTAGAAAAAAATTTAAAGATTCAAAAGTTGCATGATGGTCTTCTGTTGTACTTTTTGTTTTGATGGGCCATGTAAGTGATCTCTGCGACAGACTGGCGACCTGTCCAGGGTGTATCCCGCCTCTCGCCCGGAACGCAGCTGGAGATAGGCACCAGCAACTCCCGACCCCATTAGGGAGAAGGGTGATCATGGTGAAATGGATGGATGGATGGATGGATGGATGGATGGATGGATGTAAGTGATCTAAAGAAAAACTGCTTAAAGCATTTAAGCTGCTCTATAGCATGCTGTGAAAGAGTGAAATAAGCCATCATTAGTCAAGTTTAGTAGTGGGACAAACATTAGCCCCTAATGTTTGTGGGACTAATGTTTGTCCCATTACTAAATCTGAGTGATAACTTGATACCACTGATGTTTTAACAGTCCCCACAAGGACACAGAATAATGGACACAAAGAGCTTATTTGAGGCACTTTTACCAGAAGGCTGTTGTGGTTTAACCTCTGATCACAGGTGTTCTCTTCACATTCCTAAGAAATGGGAAGTTATTATATGATACATGACATCGATGTTTTAATTTTTTTTTTATTTTTTTGGTTTATAGCATTTCCAGGGGTTTGGATGGAAATACTATAAACCTTAAGTAGGACACCATTTGAACGCAGCAACACCTCCGGCCTTCTCTTTGTAGTACTGCCATCAGTAAGTAAACAGTCTGGACACCAAACACTGTAGTACTTAATGGACCTACTGGGATACATAAGGCAGGCAGAGCCTTAAGCTTTATTATTTACCAGGCTATCCATTCTGCACCACCATATCATTTACACAAACTATCCCAGTATCCCAAAGCTGCAGGAACAAACGAAGTTCTGTAGTACAACAACCCTTTAAGGAAGGGCTTGCTACTCAGCAATCTAGTACTACAATCTAGTAGTAGTAATCTAGCAACAGGGATGTCCTGGTTGGATGTTCTGTTGGATGCTCAGCCCCCCTTTAGGGGGGGAGAATAATAATAATAAGAAACAGTACAAAAGCAATTGGCCGTCGCAGCGCTTAGCTGCTCGGGCCTAATAAGAAACAATACAGAAACAATAGGCCTTTGCAGCGCTTAGCTGCTCGGGCCTAATAAAGCTATCATGGAGATGCTAAAACCTGAAGAACAAATAAAGGAGATTGAGCTTGAGATAAATCTTAAGGGCTCTAAAGAAAACCAACAAGAATTGCTAATATTGAGAGCAAAATATGACAAACTATCTTCTAACAAAGTTTCATCAGAGGTATTCAGATTGAAACAATCCTACTACGATCAGGGAGAGAGGGCAGGAAAACTAGCATAGCGCATTAAAGCTTTGCAGAATGAGAGGGCAATAAATGAAATTACAACTGCAAATGAAAACACTACTGATCCTCAAAAAATTAATGCTCTCTTTAAAGATTATTACTCAAAGTTATATACGTCTAAAGGGGACATATCACAGTATCACTTGATTCCTTTCTTAATTCTACAAACATCCACACTCAGTGAAACAGCTAAATCACAACTGGATATGCCAATATCTATAGACGAACTCTCAAATGCAATAGATAAATTAAAATCAGGAAAATCACCTGGTCCAGATGGGATTCCTTTGGAATATTTATTATAAAATATTTACAAACTACTGCAGCCCATCTATAATATGCTATTTGAAAGTTATACCATTAAAGAATTACCTCCTTCCTTGCGAAAGGCGATCATAACAGTACTTCCTAAACCTGGGAAATCTCCCACTAGATGAGAATCCTTCCGACTAATCTCACTTATAAATTCTGATGCCAAAATAATATCTAAAGTACTAGCAATTAGGCTTGAGAAATTTTTACCATCCCTTTCTGACCCTTATCAGAACGGATTTATAAAGGGGCAGCAAGCTTACCACTGTATCCTTCGTATACTGAATATAATTTATGCAAAATATGAACATTCCGATGCAGCTTTGCTTTTACTTGATGCAGAAAATGCATTCGATAGAGTGGAACATAATTATCTCTACAAAGTTCTCTCTCAATTCGGTTTTGGTAGCTATTTCATAAACTGGATTAAAATAATTTATTATAAACTTTCTGCCTCAGTTATAACTAATAACATTGTATTTAAATCATTTACTCTAGCCAGGGGAACACGCCAAGACTGTCCCGTCATCCCTTCTCTTTGTTCTGGGAATTGAGCCTTTGGCTATTGCTAATAGGGATAATCAAAACATACATGGTGTCAGAATTAAAGATAATGAATCTAAAATTGGACTATTTGCCAATGATATTATTTTTTGTTGTCCAATTTAAAATGCTCAATCCCCCAACTACTTAAAACTATCAATGAGATTGGTTATATTTCCAGGTATAAACTTAATGAATCTAAAGCCGCAATCCTATTTTCAAAACAGGTTGAAAGAATCAATCCACGAGTTCACACAACATTCCAGGTGGCAAAAGACTTCGGCATACTTACTTGGGCATAAAAATTACTCCAAACATAGACAATCTGGTTTGGGCAAACTACACGCTGGTGGTTAATTCAATAATGGAACCACTTGATAGATGGTCTACCTTGCCAATAATTATGATTGACCCTATAAATATTCTCAAAATGAACTTACTCCCTAAAGTCCTATATCTTTTCCAGGCCTCTTCATCCTCCTGACGGTTTTTTTTTTTACAAAAATTCAAACAATCCTAAGTAACTTCATCTGGAACAACAGATGAGTCAGACTACGTTTATCATTATTATATCTTCCATATGACAGAGGAGGGCTAGGTGTGCCAAATTTCAAATGGTATTATGGTATTATTGGGCTGCTCAGCTCCGGCTGATTCTCAGCTGGTTCCGTTGTGGGTAAATATAGAAAATATAAACACAACTCCCTTACCCCTTCATATCTATACTCAAGATAATGCAAAGAGTTATTAAAGAATACTTCAAACCCATTTGTTAAAAACACTATCCGAGTATGGTATGATGTACATAAATTCAAAAATGAAATACCAACACTATCCCAATTCTCCCCGATCTGGGGCAATATGACATTGAAACCAGGTAGGACATGGGTTTTAAAACATGGTATGCTAAAGGTTTATGCAAAATTTCAGATTTATTTGATGAAGGGATTATGATGAGTTTTGATGATTTGAAACAGAAATTTGATATTCCAACTAAACATTTTTTTTAAGTTTATGCAAATCAGAGGAAGGTTTTGGATAAAATTTAACTTATTGTAGGTACTAAACTTAATCCTTGTCCTGGGTTGTGTATCTTAGGAATTTTTCCCACTCAAACTCAAATAAGCAAGGTTGATCAAAAGTCCATAATTTATTGTTTGGTGCAGGCCAAATATTGTATAGCCAGATCCTGGAAATCTGTAACCAGAACCCAAATAAAAACTTTGATATCTACATTATCAAGCTCTCTTGCCTTGGAGAAACTCATCTTCATGATTAAGGGGAAATATTCAAAAAGATATGGAAAAAGCTTTTGCTATTTTTGGAACATATAAATACTCACAATGATGAATGATTGAATGTACTCTATCTAATATTGCTTATGTTTTTATTCTTGGGTGGCTGAAGTCTGTTATCTTCATGTTAGCTCCAAATGTACTCACTATGTACGTAACTGAACCACTGATGTCTGAATGCCTAGATCCGGAGAGGATGATGCCTTCACCTCATACTTAGTTTATGGACTGGGATTAAATCTCTTGGACTAAGTCTCAGCATGCACCCCTCAGATAGCAAACTTAAAGTACCCTGTCTCAATGCAATCAACTTATGTTTGTCACCTTGAATGTTTAAGTTTTTAATGTGTTTTCTTTTAGTTTTGTTTGGTGTTGTGTGCATTTGTGAGTTACTTTCCTGTATGTCTCTTTTGAAATATAAAAGACAAACAAATTTTGGGAAAAAAAAAGGAAAGCAGTGTATGACTGAAATAATCTTGGTAAAGAGCTTATTTTCCTCAGCTGTTATTTTATGAGATGGCTGCACTACCAAAGAAGGAGCACAGACTGAATAGAAGTTAATTTGGAGATCTGTTAACATTTTGTTTTACATTTTGAAAATAACTAAAGAAACAGATGCAGATGGAAGCCAATGAACTGACTGGCCAGAGCCACAGCTCTCCAACTATTCCATTTTCACTCTTCATTAACAAATTACTGTATGGTACATAGATGTATGTTCCAAAACCATAGTTCTGCCAACGATTTGTTGCAATCAGGAAGGTAGAAAATGGATTTGTCTGGTTCATCTGTGAAGGTAAACTCAGCATCAGCTGAAGTCTATCCACTCCAGCTATATGCCTACACCTGCCGAGCTCTTTCCCACCATTCGCTCTGAACCAGCCACCAGGCAGCAGCTCCAGGAAAAGGGTTGTTGTATTCCATGCTTTACGTCAGTCTTTTTAAGGATTCATATTGGTCTCCTGGAAAACTATAAAAACTCGGACATTATCATCAATCAATGAAATCCCTCTGGATGCTCCAGATGGAACTTGAAAATTGGGCTGCTAGCACTTAACATTTGTCAATGACACAGGAGAAAGTGAGAGAGCATTGCAAAACATATTAATCATCTGGCTGGAACATAGTGCACAATACAGTAAAATATAATTTAACAAAGCTTCATGGCAGATCATTTGCATCAAAGAATTTTAATAATCAAGATACTCGAACAATTCAAGGAATCATGACAGTCTTGAGTGTCTTTAAACTAGATGCTCTTAATCACTTCCACATAGTGAAGCTATGAAACAGTAACTATAGCAAACTGTGAGATGTTCTCAGTCTGAACATACACTATGAGGCATGTCCTCAAGCCTTGTAATCTGTTTCTAAGGTTACCACCCCTGGGTCTGAGAAGTGACTCCTCCTTAACGCCAGCTGCTCCGGTTTGAGAGAGAGAGAACCCAGCAGGAAGTTTCACACAGAGACACAAAAGACAAACAAACCAACAAAACCCACCAAGAAGAACCTTCAAAAACAAGAAAGTGCTTCTTAACTTGTATACATAGCAATGTATGCGTTCACTCCAACTCATGGAAACATATTTAGACTTTCATCTTGTCTGGCATCCAGACAGCAGAAACATGCTGGAACATGGAGGCTTGTGGGAGATGGACTAGAAAAGCAGAGCTGTGAGGATGCACTGAGGACTGCAGGCAAAGCAGAAATCAACGGTTCACCAAGAGACAACCCACATCCGCAGAGCACAGGAAATTAGACTCATGAGGTGGAACACAAACACTGCACCAACATCCATGCACAGTTATACATACACAGTGCTACACAGATTTTATCATTATTGTGTGTATTGTTATTATTAGTGTGTGCAGTGTTATTATTGTGTGTTTATTTTATTATTGTATATATTTGACTTTTTGCACGGGAGTTGGAATAGAAATTTTGTTGAATCCTGTTCAATGACAATAAATGCTATCTATCTATCTATCTATCTATCTATGTAAACAGATGTTTAGATCTGTATGTTGATTTCAGACCACAGATGCAAACACAGTTCCATTACTCTCAGCAGGTTCGCTAAGCTGAGTTTCTGGCAGAGCTGTAAAACATCTGCACAGCAGATGTATGAAGCTGGAAATCGAAAAACAGCAAAATATCAAAAAGGAGAAAATGATCAAATTGCTTAGCATTAGCAGTTTACTGCTCTATAGCAGCATGTTGTTGAATTATGCAAATAAGGATTGTTGGAACTTTGCGGCAGCTTTTCTGGCGTAGTAATCATGTCATCACGGTTTGAGAGAGTCCTCGTAAAAATATTCTATAGAGGAGTAATTCCCAACCTTTTTGTCACCGCCAAAAGGCTTGGCAATTTTATTGCGGCCTGGGGGAACGGGATCACTAGGCACAAATTTTATGCGCATATTTTTCCCCTTATGATGAACTTACAGCGTTCCGAGTTCTAAAACTGTCGCTTGTGATAATGGTAACCGATTCCACTGTAATGTGATGTGTGTCACGACTGATCTGGTCCAGTTGGTAGAATGTTGGGACTGCTCCAATCTAAAGTCGGGCATATTCAACATTGTCTTGGCCCCACTATCGCAGTCTGTGGGGTTTCCCTAACGAAGAGAGATAAGGCAACCTGAATGTGAATGTGACAGGTAGCCAACCTGTCACTGAAAGCGCGGTGATGTAAGAATGGAAGGAATCCCAAACAGCTGACGTCGAGTCTGGTTTAGTGCACAGTGTAGCAAATAGAGCAGTTCCACCGTCATTTATCCAACGCCTTTTCTTTTTTTCCCAATCAGTAATACATTAGCATCAGTATGAAAGACATAAAAATAATCAGCTTTACTACATTAAGAAATTATATTTAATCCTCAGTGCACATGAAGCTCATTTTGAAACAATGCAAGTTAAAAACAGTATGTTGCAATAAGTAAATTCAACTCCAATGTTAGGTTTGTGTAAGCTAAATGTGAGAAGGGGACATATATATGTTGCCACCCCTGAAAAATCCTTGCCCCCCTCTTGCCACTCTATTGATATTTTTTTAGATCCGCCCCTGACTATGGGAACCTCCTACCGGGATAAATCCATTCTCATGTCTCTTATCTGGGCCTTTTCCCTTTCAGAAATTTTCCAAAGACATCTGATCTGTTTCTTTCTTCTGCTGCTAGTGGGCTCAATGTTGGCGCACAAGACATAACAGAGAATCCGGTTAAAGGATTTTCAAAGTAAAAGATCCTTCAGATAATACATAAAACGGAAATGTTTAATTATTTCTTGTGCGGCCCAGTACCAATTGGTACACGGACCAGGACCGGTACGCGGCCCAGGGCTTGGGGACGAAAGTTATAGAGTACTTGATTTATAAAATATTATTTAACAACAACCCTAAATTATATTATACATGTATACTCATACTTTTTAGAAATGTAGCGGCTGTTCACTGATCCAGGTTTTTAATGTCATTTGCAAACAATTTGGAGTTCATCAACCTACAGTAAGGAAGAGTTTCCTAAGTGATTAATATTTCAGACAGAAGTCAAAACGAGTGAAGAAGCCAAAAGTTCCTATCAGCATGTAGGGGAGGACTGCTTTGGAGTAAAATCCAGTAGATGGAAACATATCTAATTCAGTTTTTTTTTTGCAACATTTTAAATGTTTGCTCAAAATTTGCATGACAACAAAAGGTACCGAACTGCATAAGCAGCAGTATTAGTAAGTTTGATAAAGCTGTAAGCCATTAGCAGAGTGACGGTTGTATTACAGTAGGTTCTAATGCAGGCCCAACATTCATCCAGTTTCTGATCAGATGACATTATTTATTTAGTTCTAATAAAAGACAGCCTTCAGTTATAAAAAGAAATACAAAGAATACAAAAATAATGGAGTTTTTCAGCCTGAGTTTAATAAGAAAACAAACAAACATGACATAAAGACCTTTCTCCCCCTTCCACACCCTTCTTATTATTCACCCATTTCAGCTGTTGGGCCTCTCAGATGTGGTGAGTATAGCGTGTGGCTGTCCAAAGCGCAGTCTGTTCTCAACAACATGAGTCTCTGGCATCCCCGCACTCATATAGTGGTGACAAAATATATTTTGTCATCACAATTGCTACATGGTCCAATGTAGCAACTGTTTCTGCTGCATGCATGCTGGACAAACAAAACTTCCATTTAAACGTCTGCTGTGCCCAGCACCTCTGTTGATAAAATAGGAACTAATATAAAGTAATATCTGCCTTCATGCTGTAGAACATCTTCCTCCCCGAATTCTTTTATTGAGAATATTCTGGTTACTTCACATACAGAAAGCCTAAATTTAGACATAAATCTTTGAGTTTTCGTTTTGTCATCAGCTTTAAATACTTTATTAATTACATATTCTGTTGATAGTTATGATGCCTGTATGGTTTGCTAAATATTTTTCTTTGGACAAGAACATATGTTGTTCTTTGGACAACATATGTTCTTGTCCAAAGAAAGCATATGTGTTCATCATTATTTTGAGCAAAAAAATGCAATGCTATTTTTCTAATTAATGGTATCAATGTGATTTATTTTCACTTAAACCAATTTCCATTTGTTTAGCTGCTTGTTTCTGTCACCATAGAGTGTGTCAACCACACTATAAAATAGGTACAGTTAGAACTAGTGTACATTAATAGCCTTCTTGTATTAAAGATATTGTTAACATTTTAACTCCTTCAAACATTTATTCTATAAGTCTAGAAAATAGTCTCAAACCTAATTTGTGTAATGTGATTTACTGGTAAGAAATTGTGCTCTTGTTTTGCTTTAAATTTTCCAGTCAACTGGTGGCAGAAGCCACCTATCATTCTTATGTCATACTCTTTCAGTAAGAAAACAGGTAAGTTATAATCATGGGCTTTAACAATCCCTCATAGTGGCTCAGAGATCATACACTTTTTCACGGAAATCGGCCAATTATGATTCGTGGCGGATCAATCGGCACACCTCTACTTAACACCATAAGAAATTTTGATAAATTGTCCCAGAAGTTATTGCGATAAACGATAATATTGTTGTCTTGAAACCATTTTTATATCACGTAATAGTGATGGCATGAAAAATAAAAAAAAACACATTCTGGGGACTTCCGGGAAGATGGCGGAGGGAGAGGACGCATAGTTAGTTAGCTCTCCAGGGTCGGTTAAAAAAGCCCACAATAAGAATATAACTCGATAGATAAAACTAAGGTATGAGTGGGATGAGCAAGAAAAGAAGTCGGAAAAACAATAAAAAGCAAGACGAAAGCAAAGAGTTGCCTGCAACGGGGAAAAGATCCACACGCGAAGTTAGCGAATACGAGGAAGACACAGAGGGGGTAATGGAGGAAAGTGATAGCACGGAGACGCTGCAAAACGGGTTCGCAACCATCAGAGCTGATATCAAAAACTTGAAACAAGAATTGTGTCGGGAGCTGGCCGAGTTCAAGGATGAACTGAAGAAAGAGATGAAGGAAGAAATGGTGAGATTCCGACAAGAAATAGACCGGAGGTGGTTTGAGAATGTCCGGAGCTCCAGGCACAGCAAGCGGACATCAGCGAGGCGCAGACACGCATAGAGGAGGTGGAAGAGTGGAGGATGGATGCTAACGAGGTGCTAATGAAGATGGTGGAACAAACACAACGAATGCAAGAAAAATTAACCGACCTCGAAGGGAGGTCGAGGAGAAACAACATGCGAATCTTCGGCCTGCCAGAAGATGTAGAGGGGAAATCCACTGTCACATTTTTGGAGCAACTATTCAAAAAGGAACTCCAACTACCGGAGGGGACTAATCTCCAGATTCAACGAGCTCACCGAACACCCGCATCAAAGCCGAATGTAAACGGAGCACCGAGATCAGTCGTGGTTAATTTTCTGCAGTATGAGACCAAAGAAATGATATTGAAGAAAGCCTGGCAGAAAAAGATTCAGGTAATGGATAAGCGTATCTATTTTGATCACAACTACCCGACTGAGATTGTACAGAAGCGAAAGGCATATATCAGCATTAAAAAAAATATTGAAGGAGAAAGGAATACGTTTCCAGACACCACTCGCCAAAATGCGGATACACTGGGAGGATGGAGCGAAGACATACGAAAATGCTAAGTCAGCAGCGCAGGACATGAAGGAAAGGGGATACAACGTAGCTGAGCAGGTAGGAGGCGACGCAGCAGCGGAGGAAAGGAGACGAGGAGCGGCAGGATGGCAGAGAACGAAGGGGACAGACCGGGACCGAGAGGCGGCTCATCGAGTGAGAGAAAAGCTGCACAACTTCCAATGGAAATCCTAGAATGTTTTGCTCACAGAAGAAAAGAAAAGAAGTCGGCCAAGAAGAAATGAGGTATGGTCACAAAAGAGAATAAAGACTGGGTCAAAGTGCAGGACTTCTTAATTTCACAGAATTCATTAAAAACCGGCGGAGAGGGGATATAAACTTTAAGTTGGACATGTCTAAACCCTAACAGCTGGAGATAGGCACCAGCAACTCCCGACCCCGTTAGGGAGAAGGGTGACGGAAGATGGATGGGGTGACGGAAGATGGATGGATGGATGGATGGATGGATGGATGGATGGATGGATGGATGGATGGATGGATGGATGGATGGATGGATGGATGGATGGATGGATGGATGGATGGATGGATGGATGGATGGTCGTCTAAACGGAGTAGTACCCCACAGGATGGGAGTGGTACAGGATCTAGGGAGGGACCCTCAGCAAAGGTGAGAATTTCCCCTCCACTCACCAACGGGGACTGGGGAGGAGGGATACCCCAAGTACGGGAAGTTAGTTTGATTTTAGGTTTTTGTTTGGTTAGTAATAGTTTATGTTGGTTAAGTTTTGAGTTGCTGGGGAGCTTTTCGGCAGGGGTTGAGAAATTATTTTCATGACTGATATCAAGATAATGTCGCTAAATGTGAACGGGTTGAATGTACGGAGTAAAACAGAAAAGGTGATGACTAAATTGAAAAAGGAAAAAGCACAAATTATATACTTACAAGAAACACATTTATCCAAATTGGAGCATGAAAAACTTAAAAGATATGGTTGCTGGAATATATATTACAGTTCATATGCAGAAGGACATAAAAGGGGAGTAGCTATATTAATTCCGAAAAATATACAATTCGACAGCAAAAAGCAAGTAAAAGACAAAGAAGGAAGATACATAATATTAAAAGGAAAGATTGAAAATGAATTAAAGCCGCAAGCGGCGTCGGGTGGCCCTCGCAGCCAAGCGCCGCTCCGGCCTATTGGCCACCGCGGGGGAACTAGCAACCGCTGGCCGCCAGCCACCAAAGAAGCTCTCACGCAATTTCCAGCACCTCCGCCCGCACGGCACTGTGGAAGCTGTTGCACAGATTCCAGCACCGCGCCCACGTGCCAACGCAGAAGCCGTTGCGCAGTTTCCGCGCCCGTCCACCAGGCGGTACGCATCGATGCGATCAGCGGCGCTTCCTGACGACCCACAAAAAATGTGTTGCAGATTGGTGCATTTAGCGAGGAGATATAGCTGGTGGATTAACCTATGTGGCTCAGTGGAGTCAAATTACATTTCAATGCTGTTGTGCTCCTTAGAGGTCAACAAAGGTCATACATATCCAGTTTGGCGCCAGTCGGATGATCCATGAGTAATTCATAGCCGATCTTATGCACATGGCGAAGCACTGCAGTTCGCCATTTCTACACCCAAATTTGTGTTCGGTCAGCAGCCAGCATTCCACAGAGTTCATCATTTTAAGTCAGTTTTCAGATCATGAAACTCATATAAATGATAGAATAACAGTAAAATATACAGCAGAAAAAACAGGTCACTCTATGCTAAAAGTGGGCGGGGCTAACGTGATATCATGAAGTCACCATTTAAATGTGTTAAGGACTGTTCTGCAGAGAGAATTAGAAAGTCTGGTCCAGCTGTCGTCTTGCATTTGGAAGTTATTTAATCTTCATTTTTCATGGCAAATATTCAGTTTCACACTAAGCCACGCCCACATGCTTTCATGCTAACTACAACTTAGATGTAAATGCAGTGCAATTTCAACCTTCTTCTAAAATCAGAGGAACATTTTAAAGTTCAAGATGTTCCAGCTTAATAAACCATTCTGGTCAGTAATAAACCAAGGGCAAAGCACATTAGCAGAGCACAGTTAGCTGTCAGAACAATAGCACAGGCTCAATCCCAGCCATTAATTAGGTATTAATCACAGGAAGCTACAACTAAATACTATAACCCCAAACGATTGGTAATAAGATACTTAGCATTTTGTCAGAGCTCTTTTAAACAAGCCTTTAAACAGGTTCTATGCATAACAACAAACAAGGCTCAGTTTATCAAACTGGATATATCAAACACACTATTCAGTCTCTTTAATTATAAAAGCGCTAGCATTACAAACGTTGCAGGCCTGACGGACTCGGTTAGCATCGTCCTCGGAGTTCCAAAACATGGCGGCTCCTATAATCAGCGTTACTCACCGGACCGCGAGTTACCAGTTTTTAAACGAACGACAATAAAACTGCTCCAACTCCGCTTCAACAGTCCGTTCCGGCTCACGAGAGTTGTTCGAATCTGCAGCTCAAAAACCCAAAGCAAAACGTTGAGCGTGGTCCGGTACTGTGGCTCCAAAGTCCGTGCAAAATGTTCAGGAAACGTTAGCAGCTCCAACTGGTTAGCAAAAACAAAAAAGTACAGTTCACAGCGTAATACGCCGAACCTCGTACGTAGCAGCTTGCTTCTGCAAGCTTGACTTATCAGTAAGATAGGGACAAGTTATATAGGTGCATTTACTTGCAGTAGTAAATAAGTTATTAACAAAACGCTACATTTAGTGCGTGTTTTAAGCCAACAAAAACTATCTGAGGGTTTACATATAACCTCTCAGTTTATATGTAACCGCTATCCTTTTGGAAATTTCACGGCAGACGCTCTCGCAAAGTCTTAAAGTCCATGCCTCCGTCGATCTATTTGTCATTGGTGGAGTAAGACTGACACCTACTGGCGAAACACTAGTATAGTTATTCATCATGTTTTGCCGTCGATCTATTTGTCATTGGTGGAGTAACACTGACCCCAAATGGCGAATTACGGAAATGTTTTCTAAACAGTGACTGCTGATGAATGAAGTCCTTTCTATAATTTCTAACCAAAATCAATGAATGTTTTTACTGTAACCCACAAAACAAAATTATTTTTAAAAAAATCGAAAACTTATAATAATGTTTATTTAAATAATTAATATGTTAACCTGCATAACATAACCTATATTTCATGGGCTGCTTTGGTGTTACAGTTTTGGTGGGCTAAGTTGATTTCATCAAGCGGCCATGCAAATGTGTTAAGGACTGTTCTGCAGAAAGACATAGGAAGTCTTATGCAGCTGTAATCTTGCATTTGGAAGTTATTCAATCTTGATGTTTGATGGCGAATCGTCAAAGTTCGCCACGCCGCCACGCCCACCTGCTCCATCGGAGCTGGTCGGGGTTGGAATCCTAAACACACCAACATGTCTTCCGTCTCTGGGTACAGTTTCAAGTTGATGAGGTCAAAGCGGTCAGATAGCGACCGTTCACAGTAAAATATGACACGTCCTGTTCTCAGGGGGCGTGGCCTAAGTGATGTCGTCATTCAACCATTGGGTATTGTAGGACACCCGATAATGATCAATCACTGAAACTTTGGTGCCTCTGTGAGTTTCTGTGTAAGAGATATAACAGTTTATTATTTCATGGCGAGTAGGTGAACTTTGACCCCTACTAACCCCCTTTCAGCATGCTCAAACACTCACCGTTTTGATAACTTTAAATGGGACATGCCTTATGAAGAGACTGACTGAGTTTAAAGCCGATCAATCGAAATCCCTAGGAGGAGTTCGATCAAATGCGAAGGCTGTAAACGTCAAAAATGGGGTCAAAATCCGAACTTCAATCTAAAATGGCCGACTTCCTGTGGGGTTTAGACCATGGCTCCAAGAGACTTTTTTGTACGTCCCGACAAGATACACATGTGTACCAGGTTTCGTAATTGTAGGTTAAAGCATGGCTTGGGGCTGATCATTTAAAGTATTCTAGGGGGCGCTATAGAAAAATTAGGCCACGCCCACCAAATGTAGTGATGGATTCCTGTCGGGGAGTCCACGAGGATCCATCCTAGTGAGTTTGGAGCAGCTCGGCCCGAAACTCTGGAATTTAGAGCCAAACGTATGGCAATGGCGTTACAGGTCACTTCGCCACGCCGCCACGGCCATCTGCTTCATCAAAGCTGGTCAGGGTTGGAATCCTCAACACACCAACATGTCTTCTGTCTCTGGGTACAGTTTCATGGTGATGAGGTCAAAGAGGTCAGATAGCGACCGTTCACAGTAAAACATTACATTTCCTGTTCTCAGGGGGCGTGGCCTAAGTGATGTCATCATTCAACCATTGGGTATTGTAGGAGACCCCATGATGATCAATCACAGTAACTTTGTTGCCTCTGTGAGTTTCTGTGTCGGAGATATAACAGTTGATTTTTTTATGGCGAGTCGTTGAACTTTGACCCCTGCTAGCCCCCCTTCAGCATACTCAAAAACTCACCGTTTTGATAACTTTAGATGGGACATGCCTTATGAACAGACTGACCGAGTTTGAAGCCGATCAATCGAAATCCCTAGGAGGAGTTCGATCAAATACGGAGGCTGTAAACGGCAAAAATGGGGTCAAAATTGGAGCTTCAATCCAAAATGGCCGACTTTCTGTGATACTTGCACTATGACATTAATTGTAAATTTTGAGCGTCTTGGGGAGCTCTACAAGTGTTCCAAATTTTATGTCTCTACGATGAAGTAAGTGAATAGGAAAGGGTCCTTTGAAAATTTCTAGGTGGCGCTGTAGAGCCATTTCTTATGTGATTTTTGTGTTGACCTGAAAAATCTAAATTTTTAAACTCCCTTTATGCTTCCGCCAAGTTTGGTGAGTTTTTGAATATGATAAGGCCCCCAAAAAGCCCCCCAAAGAGGTGGGAAGAAAAATAATAATAAACAGTACAAAAACAATAGGCCTTCGCAGCGCTTAGCTGCTCGGGCCTAATAAGAAACAATACAAAAACAATAGGCCTTCGCAGCGCTTAGCTGCTCGGGCCTAATTAATAACTATGATAAATATATATGCACCCCTGGGGAGTAACAAAGAATTCTTTAAAAGTCTATTTGATTTAATAGCTGTAGAAACAGAAGGGATTCTAATTTGCGGAGGGGATTTAAATGTAGTTTTGAATCATCACTTGGACACAACGAGCCACAAAAAAAATAAAATCCACTTAACGAAATGTATAAACGTATCACTAGAGGAGATGGGAATGATAGATGTATGGAGAAAAATGCACCCATCAGGGAGACATTTTACACATTACTCGGCTGTCTATGGGGTACACTCCAGAATAGACTATTTTTTAGTCAAGGAGGATGATAATCACAGGGTGAGGGAGTGCAAGATAGGAGCGGCAGATGTGTCGGATCACAATCCGGTTTATGTAAAGATGTGCCTAGGTAGTAGGAAAAGAAATACTGCATGGAGATTAAATGTGGGAATATTAAACAATGAACAACAGAAGGAAAAGATAAAAACAGGGATAAAACAATATAGTGAAGAAAATAATAATGGAACGGTAGATCCAACAATAGTATGGGATGCCATGAAGGCAGTCAGAGGAAAGTTAATAGCTATAACGGCGCATGAAAAAAGAACCAAATTACAAAAATACCAGGTCAAACAATGAGAGACTTAGAGAATTAGAGTAGAAATACCAGATAACAAAAGACCCAAAGATATACCAAGAAATCAAGATGGTCAGGGCCGAAATAAACATATACTATGGGAGAAATGAAAAAAAGAATATATACCTGAAACAGAACTATTATGAGGCAGGGTCAAGGGTGACTAAACTGCTAGCAAAACGTATTCGAAAGCAGCAAACACTTAATACAATAAACAAAATCAGGATCCCAACACAGGAGAATTAACTAATAATCCAGAAGAAAAAGAAGGCATTTTCAGAGGATATTATGAGAAGTTATACACACAACCTGCAGGTGCTCAAGAGGGGGAAATGAGAACCTTTTTAAACACATTAGATTTACCAACAATTGGCAAAATACAAAATGAGTCACTGACAGCAACAATTACAATAGAAGAGGTAAAGGAGGTAATAAACTCACTTAAAAACAACAAATCACCAGGCAGTGATGGATACCCGGCAGAGTGGTATAAGATTTTTAAAGAATTGGTCTCAATACTTACAGCATCCTTCAATTGTACACTTAATAATAAAATACCTCCTTCATGGAGAGAAGCTATAATTACGGTCATACCAAAACAAGGGAAAGACAATGAACAATGTAGTAGTTATTGACCAATCTCACTGTTGAATGTGGACTATAAGATTTACACATCCATTATCTCAGCTAGATTAAATAAATTAGTAACAGAATTGATAGAGGAGGATCAAACAGGATTTATGAGAGGACGACAAACTCACGATAATATTAGAAGAGTATTGCATATAGTGGATCAAGCGCAACAGAAAAAACAAAGCACCATATTAGTAGCAGAAAAAGCATTCGATTTTGTGAATTGGACGTTTTTATATAGGGTGCTAGAACGATTTGGATTCAACAATAAATCGATATTTAGTATAAAAGCATTATACCATCAACCTATAGCGAGACTAAAAATAAATGGAAGTCTCACTGATAAATTTAACATACAAAGATCAATCAGAGAAGGGTGCTGCTTATCAGAGTGTATTTGCACTCTTTGTAGAACCTTTGGCACAAGCAGTACGTCAAGATGAAAGAATCAAAAGCGTTACAGTAAATGGTGAAGAACATAAAATAGGACATTTTGCAGATGATATAATAACCTTCCTTGAACAGCCAAATAGATCATTGCCAGTTTTGATGGACCTGTTTGGAAAGTATGAATATCTTTCAGGATACAAAATTAATGTAAGCAAAACACAGACACGAACACTCAACAATAACCCATCAAAAGAAATACAGGAAGCATTTCCCATTAAATGGAACACGAAAGAAATAAAATATCTAGGAATCAATATTACTAAAGAAATATGTACATTGTTTAAAGCAAATTATAGTAAAATAACCCAAGAAATACAAAAAGATATAGATAGGTGGAATACTTTACCATTGGATTTGAACTCGAGAGTTGAAATTATCAAAATGAATGTGCAAGCGAAACTTCTATATCTGTTCCAGGCATTACCGAGAGAGGCGAGTCAAACTCAATTTGATATCTGGGACAAGATATTATCAAGATTCATCTGGGGGGGCAAAAAACCGAGAGTTAAATATGAAACGTTACAGCTACCGAAAGACTGAATGTTCCCTTCACGCATGCGCCGTTTGAGTAATAATACCAAAAGAGTCACACCTGTGACATATTGGATGATCAATCAGAGGCTATATAGCATGACGTCATCCAATGCTCTGTTCCTCTTTTCTTCTCGCGTGCAGTTCGCTTTGTATGGCATCGGCCTTTTGGATTTTTGGATCGCCGTTGTTGGAAGCCCGACTGCCTATTGGCCGGAGTAGCGGTGTGTCGCCCTCCTAGGGCTGCGACGAATCTTCGATTCACGGTACTGTTTGTGGAGCTAAGCTAACGGTGTTAGCCTTTCTCAGTTTGCCGTTTGGCTTTAATTGGTGACGGTTGCGTCTCGCCCCCTCTCCCAATTTTAGCCGAACCTTACGGCCGGTTTGTTTTTACTTTGATTGGTGACGGGTGCCCTTTTTGCCCCCTCTCCCGGGTTTTTGGATTTTGGTTCGCGGCGGCGTTCACGCCCCCTCGCCCATTCTTGGTCTGTTTTTTTTTTTTTTTGTTTTGTTTTTTTGTTCTGTGCTGGACGTAGCTGCCTATCGTTGGTCTGGTGTTTTTTTTCTTTTTTCTTTCTTTCTTCTCTCTGTGACTGGTGACGGAAGCGTCTCACCCCCTCTCCCAGTTTCAGCCGATCTTGTGATCGTAGTTTTGTGTTGGATTCACCTGACTTTGTTTGCTGCGTTGATTGATGATGGCTGCGTTTTCGTCCCCTCTCCCAATTTGATTTTTTCCTTGCCCTTTGTTCTGGGCATAGCTGACGGTGTCAGCCCCTTTGTTGCTCTTTTCTTGTGATTGGTGACGGTTGCGTTCTCCGCCCCCTCTCCCAATCGTGGTCTGTTCTGTCTGCCTGTGGTGGGACTGGCTTCGGTTTTGGCTATGGATAGCTCCCACTGTTGTGCGGATTGCGGGGCTGTGCTTCAGGCAGATGATGGGCACGACCTGTGCCCTGCCTGCCTCGGGCATGATCACCTGGCTGAGGCCCTGTCAGGCGATCCCTGCATGAACAGCAGCTACATGCTCCATGCTGTGAAGGTTGCTCGTCTGGCCCAGTTATGCCCAGAGCGTGACGGTGACCTTCCACCTTCTGGGCAGGTTGCCACGGCTAGGCGCTTTAAGCGCAGGACCGAGGCTGCAGCCTCCGTGGCTCCTCCTAAGAAGAGGCGAGCTAAGTCTGACCAGGGTCTTTCCACTACGGTTGAGCGTTTGTCTGCAGAATTGGCAGAGATGAAGTCCCTTCTTCAGGCACCTCAGAAGGTGGATGCTTCCATGACTGGGTTTTCTTCTCCGCCTATGCCGAAGTTGGCCTTGGAGGAGGATGTACTGTCTTCATCTGCCTCTCACTTTCGGCATGAGGAGGAGGAGGCACAGTCATCCCGCGCTTCGGAGACCAGCTCACGCTCTTCGTCTCGGAGTGCGGCTAGTGGCTCTAGTGGCAGTTCCATGCAGGACATCATGCGTATGGCCTTGAGGCAGTTGCAGCTGGATGTCCCGCAAATGATGGAGTCCGCTCCTGGCAGTGCTTTTTTCAGGCGCGGATGAGCCCCTACCCCCTTTTCTGTCCCTCCATCAGAGTAGTATCTCAGGGAGTTGCATGCTTGTTGGCGGGACCCTAGAGCCTTTTCACGTCTCTCCACCGATGGTCGGGTGTTGGCAGCTATGCAGGAGTTGGTTACGGCAGGCTTGGATCGCATGCCTGTGGTCGAACCTGCTGTTGCCTCGCTTATTGTGTACCCTGATGAGGCCCTGCGTGATGATATTCGGTGCCCGCGGGCTCAATGTCGCATTACAGATGGCTTCCTCTGTAAAGCATATCATGCCGGAGCACGTGCCGGCCGCCTTAGCAATTCCTTGGCGCACCTCATGTTTGCCCTTTCTGGGTCCCTTCAGGATGCCAGTGGGGCTGATGCAGCTGTTGGCTTTAACGATGCGGCGCTTCAGGCCTTTGCGTTGATGACCAGGGAGCTTGGGCGTGTGATGTCGTTTCTAGTCCGGGTTCGTCAACAGGTCTGGCTGGCTCAGTCCACGTTGACTGAAACATGCCGTAGGACCCTCCGTGATGTTCCTGTGGTGCCAGGGGAGTTGTTCGGTTCTGCTGCCTTGGACGCACTGCAACGTTCTGTTCAGGCGCGGCAGACTAGGCAGCAGCTTTCAGGCCTCAGCAGGGGGATGCCCCCTCCTCCTCATGGTCCGAGGCGCCCATCGGCTGGCCCCAGCGTTCGGCCGCCACCTCAGGGTTGTGATCGGCCTGGTGGATTTCGGTCTCATGCGGTGCAGCAGAGATCCAGGAGGGACTTTCGTGTGCCGGTCCATCAACCAACCAGGCACACCCGGGGCCGCAGACTTTGGCTCCCCCCAGAGCCCCTAGGGGCCTTGGGGAGAGAAAGTGACTCCACCGGGCCGGCCGTCAGACGTTTTTCTCATCAGCAGCTCGGTTACTGGGCTGCGCTTGCTGTGGATCCGTGGGTGGTTGCCACTCTGACCCATGGTTACCGGCTACAGTTCCGACGGAAGTAACTTTTGCAGCAAAAGGTAACTTAGTGCTCATCTGACCTGTTGTTAAAGCAGTGAGCTGCTGCTGTGTTGCTGCCATCTGTTGTGAAAGCTGTTTAGTCATGTTATTCAAAGCAACATACAGGTTAGTTTCCTGATCAGTATGTGCAAACTGGACTTGAGATGCAACTTTCTGTCTAGTGCTCCCCAAATGGTGCTTCATCCTTAAAGTCTTTGCCGTTTCCCTGTCCTCTTCAGTTCTAAGTAACAACAACAACTCAGCAAATGAAGGTGGATTATTTTTTCTGTTTGAGTTGAAGTTCTGATATTAGATTGTTGTCCCAACATCCTCTACAAAATTGGGTCAACAGTCGGGCATCCATGTCCTTCTCCAAAACACCTCCTCTCTTTACTGCATGCTGTAGCACAACTTTCAGACGCTGCAAATAGGCAGATGGCTTTTCTCCGCTATCCTGATAGGTGTCCATAAATTTAACATACAACTCCTCTCCATCTTGAACAGTTCCATAAGCTGAATCAAGTTGTTGCATGTACACCTTTGGTAATGTATCAGGACTTAAATGTTTCACTATATCACAGGCAGGTGGATTAGATTAGTCTGGTACATTGCAACTGTGACATAGAAGAATCTTGAAGAATTAGATCAACACTTGTCCGCCATGTGTCATAGTCTATCTCATGACTTGGCCTGGGGACTTTTCCAGAGAATACTCTCAGTCTATTCGATGTATGCATATGCAGAGAGCTGTCCCCACTCCTGACAACATGCTCCACAATACAGCGTTGCACCTCAGGAGGACAGAGGTCACCAGCAGAAATTGATGCGGACTGCTTCTCCTTACCTTGTGCTTCAGTTCTGGTGGAGACAGAAGAACTGGATGGAAGAGGATCTGAGTGTGAAAGGGATGATAAAGGGAAAGGGAGTTGAGTTGTGGCATGAGCTGACGGCTGCTGCGCTTCATCTGCTTCTGCAGGTTGTTCTTGTTTTGCCTTCACTGGCACCACAGGACAAAACTCTGAGACAGACTGCTGTATCTGGGACATCTCTTCTGTGAGGACTTCAGCATAATTTTTTCCAGACAGCTTGGCAATTTCTTGTAAATCTGCCAAATTCTTGGTTGTCTTTAAGCCACCAACCTTTAAGGCATAAATCTCAGATAAACTTTCAATATGAAATTTATCACCCTCACTTGATGTAAATGTATAGGGTAATATTGGAGATAAGCGTGCTAAAGATAATCCAGAATCACATTCAACAGCCAACCTTTGATCAAATTCTGATTCACGTAAATCTATGGTAGTTTTCTGCTTAATATTACCATACTGTTCAAGAAAATCAATAAGCTCATCAGTGGGGTTCTCTGAGACTCCATCAATCAATACTGTTATTAGACATTTTTAGACCAAAAGTTTCGAAAACTTCCATGATGAAAACTGAATTACCAGACTTATTTGTGCAACTCCATTCAACGGTTTTCTATTGATTACTGATCAAACAACTCCTGGCTAGCTCACCAATAATGTAGCAGTATTTAATGTAGCAAAAGACTAAGTAGCATCTGAGATCAGAAGACTAAATTCATCTACTGGAGCTGTTGTCAGTAATCAATAAAAAACACAAAAGAATAACTGCTTTCAATACTATGTATTTTAAAGAGGAAAATAAATAAACATTACAAGACAAACATACAAAAAAACAAAAATACAATAAATATATACAAAGTACTGCAGTAGATCTTCTATATAATTGTGCACAAAAGTCCTTCACTTTTCCCCGCCTGGTCAGCACAATGTCTGACCGACACACATTTAAAAGTCCATGGTGTGTTTATCCAGATATTTAAGAGGAAAATGTCCAAGCGCAATTTGTGTCCGATGAAAAGATGAATAATGAGTGGTGTGTCTATGTAGTGAGATGGAGGGGGAAATACTGTGGACCATCAGCCTCCTACCAGACCAGAATGGAGTCAATTTCAGGTTCTCCTGGCTCCAGCCAGTTATCAGAAGCTCACCATCCTTTAACCCAAAAAGGGTCACCTGGCCTGTATTGAAATAAACAGGTCCAGTAAATTACCATCTTGCTAGTTAACTAGACTGTTTTTTCAGTTATATCCAGAAATAAATACAATCATATCCACAATCAATCTTTAAAACAAAAATAAAGATATCAGCATTTATTTCATCATCTTAAATACATGTATTGAATTTAAAAAGTTAGATGATATGTTTGATAAACAATTAACATTGGATACCACCACCAACATGTCAAACAAACAAAACATTGTGTTCACTACTCACCACTTCCATTTATAGATCACTGTATGAGAACTTCCTGGCTCCAAGCTCACTGGATACCCAGATCTACATGATTTTTATATTGTGAGGTTTTAAAAGTACATAACAAACAAGAGATTAACTAATTGTTTGGAAGCACAAACCTGCAGCTCCTTTGTCTCCAGCTCTCCCCCTCACACCTGATTGGGAAAAGCTGGAGCAGGCCTAAAAAAACCACTCCAGGTGCAATGATTGGCTGACTACTCTGTGTGATTGACTATCACTCTAACCAATGGAGCAGCAAAGGCGGGATTAAGGGCAGTTTTTACCCTGGGTTACACTCGCATCTCACGCCGGGTCAGGGAGACCATCATCACCGACCCGGTGAAAGCTCAGGCCTTGGACCAGGAGCTTTCTGCCCTCCTGGCCAAGGGTGCAATCGAGGCGGTGGATCCTCTGCGGCAACCCAGAGGCTACTATTCGACCTATTTCCTCGTGCCAAAAAACGACTGGTGGATTTCGACCCATTTTGGACCTCAGGGGTCTCAATCAGCGTTTAAAGGTCCTGCCGTTCCACATGCTCACGACGGCAGAGGTTCTTCAGGCCATGATGAAGGGGAACTGGTTTACCTCAATCAACCTTACAGACGCTTACGTTCATGTACCTATTGCGGCAGATCATCACCATTTTCTCAGGTTTGCCTATCGGGGTCGCCACTGGCAGTTCCGTGTGCTCCCGTTTGGCCTCTCCCTTTCCCCGAGGGTGTTCACTCAGTGCGTGAAGGCAGCCCTCTCTCCTCTGCAGGCCCGTGGCATGAAGGTTCTGCCATACCTCGACGATTAGCTTCTCTGCGCCCCGTCTCGAGAGCAGGCTTCTCACGATACGAGCCGCCTGCTCGCTCATGTGTCCCGGTTGGGCCTCCGGGTGAACTTGGAGAAGAGCTGTCTGATTCCATCGCAGACAACCACTTTTCTTGGAGTGCGTTTGGATTCTCCCTCCATGATGGCCTACCCATCTGTCCAGCGGGTGGACGACATTCTCCAGCTGGTGAGTCGATTCAGGCTGGGCAGGGCCCTTCCTTACGTTGCCTTCTTGCAGCAGCTGGGCAAACTGACATTGGTTACTCGGGTTGTGCCCTTGGGTCTGCTGTCGCTGCACCCTTTGCAGAGGTGAGTCAACAGCTGGAACCTGGATGCCAGGCTTCACAGGCACCACAGACTCGTGGTGACATGGCTGTGTCTTCGGGCCCTGAGTCCATGGCGAGAAAGGACCTATTTGTCCAGGGGTGTGTCCATGGGAGAGGTTGTGTGTCGCAGAGAGGTGGTCATGACAGATGCCAGCTCTATGGAATGGGGTGCTGTGTGGCAACACCGGGAAGTTCGGGGCCGCTGGTGTCCGCAGGATCGCTCCAGGCATATAAATATGTTAGAGCTGCGTGCTGTACATTTGGCTCTCAGGCACTTTTTGCCCCACCTGGAGGGGAGACATGTCCTGGTTCGGTCGGACAACACCTCCATTGTCTACCACATCAACCACCAAGGTGGTACCAGGTCAGCGCAGCTTCTAAAGGAGTCCCAGAATCTCCTGGAATGGGCATCGGTTCACCTGTCCGCCCTGCAGGCGGTGTACTTGCCGGGGTTGCGCAATCAGGTAGCAGACTCCCTTTCCTGACAGGCGCCTGCTCCGGGAGAGTGGTCCCTCCACAGCGACGTGGTCTGCCTGGTCTGGGGGCTTTTCGGTCAGGCGGAAGTCGATCTGGCCTCGACTCATTGTCCTCTGTGGTTTTCCCTCACAAGGGCCGCCGGTGCGCTGGGCCAGGACGCTTTGGCCCATCCTTGGCCCAGGGTCCTCCTATATGCCTTCCCACCCCTTTCCCTGATTTGGCCGACTCTTCGGCCAAATCATCAGACAACAGCCTGCAACAACACACTGCCCCGGGGTCAACAACATGGACACATCCTACAATGGTGGAGCTTTGTTTCCCTCTGCTCCGGGCTACCAGGAAACACGAAGGAGGAGGCAAGCCACTCCATTTTGTGTGTGTGTGTGTGTGTGTGCGTGCGTGGGTGTGTGTGCGTGTGTGTAAGAACCTTTGTCCTCAGAAGGAATCTGCTCCTTTTGGGGATGAGGGATAATGTTTCCTAAACCTGTGCTGGCCTTGTCTTATCTCAATCAAATAACTAAAACACACTTTTTCTGTAAAGCGTCATTATGACAGGCCTCTTACAGACCAGCTGCATTTTAACAAGTCAATATATTTTACAGAAAAGGGAAAAAAAATCCTGTCTGCTTATGTTAAAATATCTAAAATTTGGATATCTGGAGAATATCAATAATTGCTAAGCTGGTCAATAGTAAAAAAAAAACAAAAAAAAACAGCACAACTTAGGGCTGGGCAATGAATTGTTTTTATCAATTATTTGAATTTTAATTTTTTGAAAATTTATTTTTTGGAAAAATCTGGATTTTTTTTTTCCCACCAATGCACTTCTTGTGTTTCCAAGAGTGATATTAACCCATCCATGAACTATCCTCATGTTTGACAAGCATGTGTTTCTTATTATTTATTATTTCAACTTTGAGTTCAGGTCAACTCACAGAAGAAATTATTGAGAAAAATGTATACATCTTAAAATTTAGATATTTTCTGTCATTTGGAATTTTATTTTAAGGAAAAATAGTGAGGAGAAAAGTTATTAAACTTGGAAATTGAATTTGGAATTAAACAAAACAGAGAATTTATTCATCCAGTATTAGTATTAATATTAAATATAGCGTATATTAACATTCATAGCATCTTGAGTTTGAAAACAGGAGTCATCCTATGTTTGGCTTTGTAATTGAAAATGAAATTCCATATCTCATATGCCCCAGCTTCAGCAGAAACTGCAGGAAGAGCACATTTATTGCTACACCTCATTGAGCTCAGCCTCCTCAGCTCGGAGAAGCTGGCAGGACATAATTAGCTCAAGAAAGTGCACAAGTTGATTCTTCGTTATGTGGAAGAAGAAAAACTAAATCCAATGCATTATAAGTCTGTATATTAAACAGAAGCTGTTTAATATATATTAAAGCTGTTTATTTAACATCTTTTAATACTAAAACACGGTGGACCAGCTTGCACCCCGATCACCGGGCTTAGCAAGTTTTCTAGGGGAAACCCTGGAATTCCAGAAGCCACAGTCCAAATACTTCTATTAGGACTTTTAATATAACTCCCGAATAAAATCTGAATCCTTCCACGAGGTCAACAGCCATTGAGACAGGCTGGTGAATATGAACAGACAGGTACCAACACTCCGATACAGGGGGAAGAGACAGAGCCAAGGAGGAGCCTCTGAGAGACAGCGTAACTACTAGGTATGTCAGAGGAACACACAGCTCCTCATTACTCACTCACTTCACGTGACCACAAACAGTCTGAGCGCTGCAGAAACATGAAATCAAGAATGGACGTCTACAATTGTCCTCACTGAGGAATAGACCCCTCCAATTCAAGATGAAGAAGAACAAATGAGACAAAGTGACTAGCCTGAGGTTGGTCTTTGCTTTAATTGGAAGTGGAGATATTCCTGATACAGATGAAATATTTCACAGTCAAACGTATCTTTCCTGACAAAAGTTTTGCCTTCAGAATGAAAAATTATGTTCCTCTTTGCAGACCATCACAAAAAAAAAAAAAAAAAACATCCACTCTGCAAGACTACACTTTATGAATGCCCGGGACATTGACAAATGTGATTCAAAATCCACTTCCAAACTATTAAAAAACAAACAAAGATAACTACTCTGTTGAAACTGAGAATGGTTTGGAAAAGGAGGAGCTAGTGTCTCAGGTTTACAGATTAACCAATGAAAAGCTGAAACTAGAAATGTCCTGAACATTCAGGACCTTCCTCAATTTATTTCCAGTTTAACGCTTCTGCAGAATTCATTACTTAATTTAGCTTGAATACAAATTTCTACATAGTTTTTAACCATTAATAGAAGTGGTTGTAATATGTTTCACAACATATTTCAATATTTAACCAATCACAGAACATTTTTACTCTGACGACAAATCGAATAAAGAAACTGGCACAATTAGCTGGTTTTTCATATATTCCCTTAAGATTTTTTTATTAAATTTTAGAAATGTATTTAAAGATGCAAATAAACAAAACATTTAATTATTTTTTTAAAATAAGAACAAACATTTTATTGCCTGAAAGTCAATAACAGCATTTTGTTAGTGAATGCTTGATCACTTGTAGTAAAAACATGCGACAAACTCTTTCCGCTGGCCTGAACATCAATACAGTGTAGAGCTTGATTAGTTATTAATTAACCAATTCATAACTGGGTAGCAACGGTGCTTAATATGAGATGTCTTTACAGTAATTTGAACCAAATGAAACAAACTCATTTCTGAGTTTTTCTTCCCAAAAATATTTTTTTCTAGATAGAAAAAATTTACAGACAAAGATGTTTTTATCTTAAATGGAAAGCGTTTTAGCCTAGCTCCAGCTCTTATTATATTGTTCTTTCAAGAAATGGCTTTTTTGGGCCCGTGTACTCCAATTAATAATTAATCGGTTACTAAATTAAGTTGACAATTATTTCAATAATTGATTCATCACAATTAATCTGATTAACTGTTTCAGCCCCACTGGAGACATACACATTCACCTTGTGTTGATCAGCCACACTACTGTTATATCAGAGATAATTTCTATCAATCAAGTTTATTTGTATAGCACATTTCACCAAAAAACGTAAAGCAAAGTGCTTTACATCATAAAAATAAAAAATACAAAGTCACAGAACACACAGTAAACAATTGAAGCAGGACAATTTGTCAAGTGCAATTACATCAAAATATTGATTAAGTGTCATAATGTTTCAAAAGCAACTCTAAACAGGTGGGGTTTTAGTCTTGATTTAAAGGTACTCATTATTACGGCAGTTTTACAGTTTTCCAGAAGTTTGTTTCAGTTATGTGATGCATAGAAGTTGAATGCTGTTTCTCCACGTTTGGTTGTGGTTTTGGATCCAGAGCAGACGAGAACCAGAAGACCTGAGAGTTCTGTGTGGCTGATAAAATAGCTGATCTTTGATAAAATTGTTGAGTGATTTATAAACTAATAGCAGTATTTTAAAGTTTATTCTCTGAGCTACAGGGAGCCATTGAAAGGGCAGGGTGATGTGCCCTATCTTCCTGGTTTTTAGTGAGAACGCGTTTCTGGTCCTGCTAAAAAGCAACAAAGAAAACTCAACAGTATCGACTGCCAGTTCTCTGTACTGTGAAATAGTTTCTGGGAGTCACTGGAAACATTTTCTGACATGATTTCAACAGACAACTCAATCTGTCAAGTTCCCTCAGCTGCTTCAGCTGAGCCTATGTAAATATAATCACATTATATTTAACATAATGTACTTTCTGGGAACTTTTTAAAAAACTTGATCTCTGCATTCTTAAACCTTGCAGTAATTAAATTCTTTGAGTTTGTGAAATCTCTATTAAATTTAAAGCTTGATTATATGTTTAACATAATCTGAATTTACAGACACCAGAGCAGAAAACATTACTGCAGGTAAAACATATTAATTTAAAGTGTACATAATCAGCGTCCTTAGACTTAGACTTGTACTTAGACTTAGACTTGTACTTTATTAGTGCTTTGTGGTTCCTTCCAAGCACGTCTGCTCTCACTGGATCGGCTCAAGCCTGCTGTCAGCAGATGATCAGCATTACGAATACACAGAAAAGACTCGTCATACACACCGACATGCTGCCTTCAGGTAATCCAGGACAGCTACATAAATCACATGAAAACTGATTAGGCCTCTGAATGAAGAATGTTGCTTTATGACAGTGTCATGACTGTCAAGACATGCAAACAGATAAAAGATTATATTCCACGCCAACATGTGTTAGATTTTTTTAATTTGAATTGAATTGAATGAAACCCACAGTTGTTGTCCTGTTAATCCATCTCATTTGCTTTTGCTTCTCCACTTCAAATCTGTGTCTGGCAGTGTGGTTGAAAAGGTGGACAGGGTGCTGGTACCCGATATACAGAGGCTACAGTTCTCAATGCAGCTGTCCTGGAGTGTATTCCTGACCCTTTGCTGCATGTCTTCCCCAGACAGGACACCCATTTCACTATGGGCCTCTTGACCCACAAAAAAGATGTTTAAAATAAAAAATAAAAATAGTTAGGCAGAGATATGGAGGTAGGAGTTTGAGTCCTTCCCATTATGATGGAAGGAACTTCCTTTGAACTTCTTTCACCTCGCTCTACTCTGGATCCACAATCCTCCTTCTCACCTCCTCTGGGATTTAATAATGAAGGTATTATTTGAGCAATTCCTCCCACTTATAAAAACAATAGTTTGTTGCCACAGTTACATAATAACTGTCAAGAAGCAAACAAGTAAGAGAAACCAAACATTCTTCCAGCTGCACAGCATCCAGGACAAGATGGAATAATTGTCCAAACATGCAATACCTCAACTAAAAAATTATTAATTTTAAAGTCAAGAAAAATAATTTATCAGAATTAATGTAACAGCTGCTTCAACATGCTAACAGACACCATTTCAAAATTCAGGTAGAAGTTAAGAACATGTAAAAAGAACATGTTTGACCACATTTAAAACTCAGAGGATGATTAATGTCATAGTCACTGTTAACTCTTGGTTTGCCACCCACAACTTTATACATCCAGGTATGGAGATCCTCAGAGTGGCTCAAACACATTATGCAACTCAAATTCTTCAGAATCTTTGTCATAATCTGTCCAGTTTTCAGTTTCTTAGCATGTTGCCTAACAGCAGTTTATTAACTCAAATCTTAAACCTCTGGTAACATAATAAAACTGAATTGGAGGGTTCTTTCCCTTCAGTTTCCTCTTTTTACAAACTTTGCACTACACAAAATCCAGCACTTGAAATCCACAATTCATTGTCCAGTTTTCTTAGATTAACCACTGAATATCTTTCAAATGTCCCTCACTACTGTTGTCCATAATCGTATGCAGTGACCTGATCCGTCTTCTTTCTCAGGGAGGTAAGATAGAGAAAGAAGCAGGTCAACTTGCGTCTGTCATGTTGACAACCAAACTAGAGAAACTAATTGTTTGAAACAAAACGAAAAAAGTATAGAGACTACGGTTAAAAACTAAAAACGAGTAAAATCAACAACAAGATCTTGAAAAGAAGAATTTCGAGGCGACCGTAGAGGCAACTACCAAACTCTAGGGGTTTCTCCACTTGTTTTCGGGAGGAAGAGGAACTCGCTTGTGTTTTTCCTCCATTATATTTTGTTGTTTTAAAAAAACAGTACAATCTCCTTAAAAGCTAACAGCGCGTGTTAAAAAAAAACGACTATGTTAATCAGGTGTGCCGGCTATAAACCTTCATTATTAAACTTTTAAAACTGCTGGAAATTGCAAACTAATGGCG
Organism: Poeciliopsis turneri; assembly: GCA_922788865.1. Classification (NCBI taxonomy): domain Eukaryota; kingdom Metazoa; phylum Chordata; class Actinopteri; order Cyprinodontiformes; family Poeciliidae; genus Poeciliopsis; species Poeciliopsis turneri. Next base: position 13,411 of record CAKLNU010000552.1, on the reverse strand, counting down.
ATGCCTGACATGCAACGCAGTTTGCCCCAGTGATTACGTCAACATTGATAAGCTGCACTTACTGAAGTTGAAATACACGAAAAGACTACATTTGTGTTTGAACAATCAAGCAGTGGTTAAAATCCAGAGTGAAACTGAAACAGCGAAGTTTTTTTCAGAGTATTGTGCAACGCAGAGGGTGGAGGAAGGATGTTCCTTCCCCATTAGAAGAAAGAAGCAGGTGGCGACGAAACAAAAGACGCTTCTCGTAACAGCGAGCTGGCTTTTTTCTGAATTATAGACAAAAAACCTAATTAAAAGAGGACGAAACCAACCGACCTGCATGGGTTATGTCGGACAGGTCGTAGTTCCTGGCGCTGCGAGGAAACTCCTTCAGCTTTCGGTTGGACAGGGTGAGAGCTCCACTCGCGGCAGCCTCCTCCAGAGCTTTCTCCACGCTCCGACTGGCCGCTACTGTGGCCGGCAGCTGGGCTCCATCTCCGGCAGCCATCAAACGTACGGGTCTGCCTCTTGTTTTACTTTGCTTGCCGCGGCCGCACGACTCTCATACCCCACAGGCTCGTGGAAAAAAGTCCACACCGAGTCACTCTCGTTTCTCGTGCTTTAAACGTGAAAAACTTGATGTCAGTTGTTTTCGCTTCCTTCGCACAACGGGAGCCGCTTTCACCAGCGAGCAAAAGAGGCACGACCTGTCAATCTTTCAGGAAGTTGAATCAAGTTTGAATCATTTCACAACAACGTTGCTCCGAGGATAACCATCTCTTCAAAATAAAAGTCTTTAACATTAAAACTTATCGAACACATTTTTTTACTGTTACTTCTCTGAACCTGAGAATTTTTAGATTATTCGATGTTTGATTATTTTCAGATAAAAAGATCAGTCAATCAATTTTATTGATCAAGCATCCCTACATCCTGAAAGCAGCTCAAAGTGCTGTACAAATCAATAAAAACAAACAAAATCAAACAATTACACACTCCAACCTCACATGGAAAAACACACGACAGCATGGAAAATGCACAGATTAAGAAAAAATTATTCAATACAATACCGTTAAAAAATTTATCTGGAGCCTGCTCTGAAAGACAGCAACATTTTCTGCAGACCGTTCCTTAAACGGGGGCCATAGTACTGGAAAGAAGCGTCACCCTAAGTGTGTGTTCTGACTCTTGGAACTGTTAAAAGTCCGGTGCCAGAGGATCTCAGGGTCTGCAGAGGTTTCGCAGAGATTTATAAGAAATTATCAGTTCTGCAAGATAAGATGGTTCAAGACCATTGAGACATTTAAAAACCACTAAAAGAATCTTAAAATCAATCCTGAGATGTACTGGAACCCAATGCAGTGATTTTAATTCAGATGTGATGTGAGCCTGCTCTTGTCTTGGTTGGCACTCAAGGGGCAGAGTTTTGTAACAGCTGAAGGCTGTGCAAAGTTTTTTTTAGGGAGACCAGAAAGCAGGGCATTACAATAATCTATGCAGCTGGAAATAAAAGCATGCATCAGACTCTCAGTATTAGCAAGGGAGAGAATAGTGCAAACTCTGGTTATCTTAAATCCGAATCCTTAGCTCATGACTAGCCTAATCATGCTGCAAAAATGTATGACTCTGAGTACACTGGCCATTTCAGATTTCTCAGTTTTAACAGTCTCTAACTGCTTTTTCATTTGTTCTCATCTGTGTTTAATGAATAATGATAGTGTGGGATGAGAAAGCGTCTGCGTATGTGGAGAGTGTTTTTGTACACCTAGACAAAATTTCTAACTAGAAGAAGAGATAAACTTTACACGGAGATTGTACTTTCTTTTTCCAATGAATACATAAACTTCCCCTTCTCAGTGGAAATAGGAAATTAATAAACGCTTCTTGATTTCAATTATTATTTTGATAGGTCAGAACGGAAACCAACTGCCTCAGTTTGCCGGGTTTGACTGTGTTTAGAAAGGGTGCAGCCTGAAGAGGGTTCAAAGAGGGTGGGCGTGGCTGCAAAGAAGGTTTCTTACTGACATGGGTGGGTCTTGTGCTGATTTAAGGTAATTTTGCTACGGATTTGTTTTGAATGCTATAAACAGAGCGGGAATGACGCGAACACTGCGGCTGTAGTCCCGCCAAACAGTGTTTATTAGAATAAGTACGAGCTGCTATTCCTGAGGCTGCAGCTCAAACAAACTGGTCAATAGACAAAATGAGTTAGGGTTAGCTTTACTGCTAACCCAACTCTGAACTCTTTACACTACCGGTCCTACTGCTGCCGCTCCACCGATCCCCCGCCCACATGACCGCCCCATCACATGTGAGTGGGATTTAGCAGAGTTAGACAGGGGAAGCCCGTAACACTCTGATCACAATGCAACTTATAACAAATACACATAACCATATGGACCCCAATATAACTAAAACAGAATCGTTACAATATTATGGAGATGTGTTCATTAGAGCAGGGAGTGGGAAGTCCATCCATCCATTTTCCGTCACCCTTCTCCCTAACGGGGTCGGGAGTTGCTGGTGCCTATCTCCAGCTGCGTTCCGGGCGAGAGGCGGGGTACACTCTGGACGGGTCGCCAGTCTGTCGCAGGGCAACACAGAGAGACAAACAGGACAAACAACCACACACACACTCACACCTAGGGAGAATTTGGGAAGGCCAATTAACCTGACAGTCATGTTTTTGGACTGTGGGAGGAAGCCGGAGAACCCGGAGAGAACCCACACATGCACAGGGAGAACATGCAAACTCCGTGCAGAAAGACCCCGGGCTGGGAATCGAACCCAGGACCTTCTTGCTGCAAGGCAACAGCGCTACCCACTGCGCCACTGTGCAGTCCGGAGTGGGAAGTGTGTGTTTAATTTTCAGATGTGGTTCAAACAGGGTCGGCCCAAGACATAAAGCAAACTAAGCAGCCTTAGTTTGCCCAAGGGCCTAAGGGCCCCCAGGCCATTAAGCTCCATCAGTGGAGCTTTTTTTTTCTTTTTCTTTTCTTTTTTTTAGTAATAATTTCCATGTCATTATAATATAAAAACACACAATTTCACTATGAAATGATTTGTGTTTACAGTAATATATATTTTATAATGTATGTAGAAATCATTATTTTATGGATGAAAAGAAAAAATAAAGTTCTTGGGGCCCCTGGTGGCCACGGTAGGTACCGTACGCTTCACCGGTATGAACTCCTGTGCAATGAGCAGAGCGCAGCCAAACGTCCAAAGCTCCAATCAGAAGTTAAGTAAGAAGAACAATGTCTCAAAAAAGGTCTTATCCTTCAGGGAAGGAGAAAAGAAAGCGGAAGAATAGAAAAAAGCCAAGATAAAAGTTTGTTTTAATGTGTCTTTGTAATGTAATGTAAAAGACCTGTAAAGCTGCTAATAGCAAATTAGCTTGATAGCAACCTGGAATGGTCGAGTTCAACAGCCAAACATTGATGCTCGGGTCTTTGTCTTTGTATGAAACGTTGGTTATGTGTTGTAACCCAAAATTCTATGAATCTAGGCGCAGCCCTTTAAGGCTATCTAGTGGGTTAATCCCTCACACAGCTCTGCCTATACAAAATAGAACTTTAAATGCATGGCTCTGTATATTTCTGAGGCATTTTTGACTTCAAAATGCTGTGTTTGATAACAATAATTAAAACTTCTCAATGTTTGATATTGTCTAGTAAATTGTTTTTATGTCAGGCTACATAGCTGCTACATCAATGAACTACTCTGTGCTGTAGTTATATGTTGTTTGCTGCTGAGCAAAATCATTTTGTGGCTAAGACAGACATTTTTACGTTAACTTCTAAGGGGGAAATCGGAGCAAAAAATTGTGTCTTGTGAACTGGGCTTAAGTTATGTAAAACTTCTGTTAAAATCACTTGAAGGCTCAGAATCAGTCCAGAACCGGTACCGGTCCACATTCTCAGGGGAGAAAGAGTCACCTGGTATAAATTACATTTTTAGCTTTTGGAGTAATGCTTAAGAGAAATTTATTTAATCAAAGAGTGTCATGAATATGTGTGTAGAGCTTCACCGATTGCAGTTTTCTGGCCACTTGCTGATTACCAATCTTTAAAAAGACTGACCTGCCATTTTGATTTTGGCTGATATACATTTTTTTTGTCTGAAATGTTGCTAAATATCTGAGTTGGCAACAGTGGGTGAATATTGCTAACTGTAAATGTTCAGACCTGACCTTGTCTGTCAGTCAAATCTCTCGCTGCACAGCAGAAGAGGCTGATTTTTAACCCTTTCCTGATGAAGATAAGATTAGGGGATAAGACGGGCTTCACGTGTAAGTATCGGCCAATCACAATCCCCCAAAATTAAGGACATTGGTGCCCAGAAATCCAATTGCCGATAAATCAGTTTATGGACTGCAGCCACCATAATATGCACCTGCTGTAAATGAAAACACTCACATGTGGATAAATGTATGAAAAAATGTATTTCAATGAATATGGAGTGGGAAAAAATCTCAAGCCAAGGAAGAATTGTTTTTACCATTGCCAGTAGTACAATTAATGACACCTCCAAAGAATCATCCTATCCAAAACTATCATTTATAATTTACATTTTCAAGTTGAGTTTCTTAACTTCTAGTTGGCCCAAGACTTTCATTTCTTTCAGCCTCTGAACCCTCTGCATGAGGAGCCATATTTTCATGACGCCATGCACTGTAAGCAGGATGGTGATGGAGGTAAAAACATCTCCAAAGCTAACTGTTAGAGAGCTGCAGCACAGAGTGATAACTTGGAGTCACCAAGTCTCTGTCGTAGCCTTAGACACATCTACATACTGGCTGGTTGTTTGGAAGTGATAGAAAAAAATATTTTTAGTTCTAGAGTAAGACTGGGATTCCACATTGGGTTTATGCCTAACACTAGCACTCCCCTCTGCCCTGGTCCTTAAATCAGAAAGTGTTGAAATTATTACACTGAGAAATGAGCCATTGCTTCACAAACCATACATTTTAACTAGTGACTTTACCTTTTACTGACTTTCAGTCATTTCCATAGCCTAACCTTGGCCCATCCTAACCATTAGAATAGAAAAGAATAGAATAGAATAGAATAGACTTTGTTATCATTATTACCACTGTATACCTATGCCAAAACAAGCACTTCCTCTTATGGTCATGGTCACATTAGGAGCTCAAACACACACTCACACACACGCTCATTCCTCAGTTTCTCCCTCCCACCACTGAATTTCATTAGACCTTCTTTTAAATTCTTCTGGGATTAGACATCCAGCTGCAAGAAACCATTACATGTAGTACTTGGGTGGAGGTAGGGTCTGCATGTGGGTGTGGGTACATTAGAATTTATTGTTTGTCACTGCACACATGTACAATGAGATTAAAGCCGGCTCTGAAACAGTGCAAACAATGTAAAAAATATCTACATTATAAAAATAAATGGTGATATTCATAATATTTTAAAGGTTAAATTTATATGTACACACATGCATGAAGCACATGTGAGACTTAAGGTCTTAATTGCTTGTGGGGAAAAAGCTTTATTTGAGTCTGTCTGTTTTTGTTTTGATACACCTGTAGCACCTCCCAGAGGGCAGCAGGTCAATCAGGTTGAAGCCAAAGTGGGTTTGGTCCTTGGTGATGGCATTCGCTTTGCTGAGGCAGTGGGAGGAGTAAATGTTCACCAGAAAGGGGAGAGGACAAGCAACAATCCTCTGCAGCCTCATCCTGTCTGTAACAGTCCAACTGCAGGAATATACTGTGATGCATTATGCCAGGAGGATCTGCATGGATGACCCTGGGTCAACAGCAGCTAGGAGTTTAGTTTGTGCTTCTTAAGGACTCTCTGGAAGTGCAGCGGCTGCTGAGCCTTCTTGAGCAAGAAGCTTTGGTGCAAACAAGACGCTTTGGTGCAAAAAAACACAAAAATAAATTCTTAGGTTTTTATGTGACTTTGTTCATGCTTGAAACCACAAAAAGTACTGCGTCTCAGCATTTCTATGATGTTTCAAAGATTATAAAGCTGAAAGTTGAATATTTTTGCTGAAAAATTCACATTTGTGCATTTTTGACTTCTCTCACTGAGATAGCCCCTCCCCGGGCTGCCACCTTATCGTGGTGGAGGGGTTTGAGTGCCCCAATGATCCTAAGAGCTATGCTGTCGGGGGCTTCATGCCCCTGGTAGGGTCACCCAAGGCAGACAGGTCTTAGGGGAGGGACCAGACAGAGCGCAGCCCGAAGACCCCTATGATGAACAAAAACTTTGGATTTAGTGTTCCCTCGCCCGGACGCGGGTCACCGGGGCCCCACTCTGGAGCCAGGCCTGGAGGTGGGGCACGTTGGCGAGCGCCTGGTGGCCGGGCTTTAACCCATGGAGCCCGGCCGGGCTCAGCCCGAAGAGGAAACATGGGTCCCTCTTCCAATGGGCTCACCACCTGTAGGAAGGGCCATAGGGGTCGGGTGCAATGTGAGATGGGTTGTGGCCGAGGGAGGGGGTCCTGGCGGTCCGATCCTCGGTTGCAGAAACTGGCTCTTTGCAGAGGTTCCGGCTAGAAATAGTCGGTCTCACCTCGACGCATGGCTCTGGTTCTGGAACCAGTCTCCTTGAGAGGGGCTGGACGTACTTCCACTCTGGAGTTGCCCACGGTGAGAGGCGTCGAGCAGGGGTGGGCATACTTGTTGCTCCCCATCTTGGCGCCTGTACGTTGGGGTTCACCCCGGTGAACGAGAGGGTAGCCTCCCTCCGCTTACGGGTGGGGGGACGGGTTCTGACTGTTGTTTGTGCTTACGGGCCGAATGACAGTTCAGCTTACCCACCCTTTTTGGAGTCCTTGGAGGGGGGTACTGAGAGTGCCCCTCCTGGGGACTCCCTCGCTTTTGCTGGGGGGACTTCAACGCTCACGTGGGCAATGACAGTGAGACCTGAGGGGCGTGGTTGGGAGGAGTGCTCCTCCGATCTGAACTCGAGTGGTGTTCTGTTGCTGGACTTCTGTGCTCGTCACGGATTGTCCATAACGAACACCATGTTCAGGCATAAGGGTGTCCATATGTGCACTTGGCACCAGGACACCCTAGGCCGCAGTTCGATGATCGATTTTGTCATCGTTTCGTCGGATCTGCGGCCGTATGTCTTGGACACTCGGGTGAAGAGAGGTGCGGAGTTGTCCACTGACCACTACCTGGTGGTGAGTTGGCTCCGGTGGTGGGGGAGGATGCCGGTCAGACCTGGCAGGCCCAAACGTGTTGTGAGGGTCTGCTGGGAACGTCTGGCGGAGTCCCCTGTGAGACGGAGCTTTAACTCCCATCTCCGGCAGAGCTTCAAACACGTCCCGGGGGAGGCGGGGGACATTGAGTTCGAGTGGACCATGTTCCGTGCCTCCATTGTCGAGGCGGCTCATCTGAGCTGTGGTCGCAAGGTTGTCGGTGCCTGTCGTGGTGGCAACCGTCGAACCCGTTGGTGGACACCTTCGGTGAGGGATGCTGTCAGGCTGAAGAAGGAGTCCTATCGGGCCTTTTTGGCCTGTGGGACTCCGGAAGCGGCTGATGGGTACCGGCGGGCGAAGCGGCGTGCGGCTCAGGTGGTTGCTGAGGCAAAAACTCGGGCGTGGGAGGAGTTCGGAGAGACCATGGAGAAAGACTTCCGTATGGCTTCGAGGCGATTCTGGTCCACCATCCGGCGTCTCAGGAGGGGGAAGCAGTGTAGCACCAACACTGTTTACAGTGGGGGTGGTGTGCTGCTGACTTCGACTCGGGACGTTGTGGGTCGGTGGGCGGAGTACTTTGAAGACCTCCTCAATCCCACCAACATGCCTTCCATTGAGGAAGCTGAGCCTGAGGACTTTGGGTTGGGCTCTCCAATCTCTGGGGACGAGGTCGCCGAGGTAGTTAAAAAGCTCCTCGGTGGCCGGGCCCCGGGGGTGGATGAGATTCGCCCGGAGTATCTCAAGGCTCTGGATGTTGTAGGGTTGTGTTGGTTAACGCGACTCTGCAGTATCGCATGGACATCGGGGGCAGTTCCCCAAGATTGGCAGACTGGGGTGGTGGTCCCCCTGTTTAAAAAGGGGGATCGGAGAGTGTGCTCCAACTATAGAGGGATCACACTCTTAAGCCTCCCTGGCAAGGTCTATTCAGGGGGTACTGGAGAGGAGGGTCCGTCGGATAGTCGAACCTCGGATTTTGGAAGAGCAGTGTGGTTTTCGCCCTGGTCGTGTGAACACTGGACCAGCTCTACACCCTCAGCAGGGTCCTGGAGGGTGCATGGGAGTTCGCCCAACCGGTCTACATGTGCTTTGTGGACTTGGAGAAGGCGTTCGACCGTGTCCCTCGGGGTGCCCTGTGGGGGGTTCTCCGGGAGTATGGGGTACCGGGCCCTTTGATACGGGCTGTCAGGTCCCTGTATGACCGGTGTCAGTGTCTGGTCCGCATTGCCGGCAATAAGCCGGGCTCGTTCCCAGTGAGGGTTGGACTCCGCCAGGGCTGCCCTTTGTCACCGATTCTGTTCATTACTTTTATGGACAGAATTTCTAGGCGCAGCCAGGGTGTTGAGGGGATCCGTTTTGGTGGCCTTAGGATTGCATCTCTGCTTTTTGCGGATGATGTGGTCCTATTGGCTTCATCGGGACGTGATCTTCAGCTCTCACTGGAGCGGTTCGCAGCCGAGTGTGAAGCGGCCGGGATGAGGATCAGTGCCTCCAAGTCTGAGACCATGGTCCTGAGCCGGAAAAGGGTAGAGTGCCTTCTCCGGGTCGAGGGAGATGTCCTGCCCCCAGTGGAGGAGTTCAAGTATCTCGGGATCTTGTTCACGAATGAGGGAAGAAGGGAGCGTGAGATCGACAGGCGGATTGGTGCAGCGTCCGCTGTGAAACGGGCGCTGTACCGGTCCGTCGTGGTGAAGAGAGAGCTGAGTCAAAAAGCGAAGCTCTCAATTTACCGGTCGATCTACGTTCCTACCCTCATCTATGGTCATGAGCTTTGGGTAATGACCGAAAGAACGAGATCGCGAATACAAGCGGCCGAAATGAGTTTTCTCCGTAGGGTGGCTGGGCTCTCCCTTAGAGATAGGGTGAGAAGCTCGGTCATCCGGGAGGGACTCGGAGTAGAGCCGCTGCTCCTCCACATCGAGAGGAGCCAGTTGAGGTGGCTCGGGCATCTGGTCAGGATGCCTCCTGGACGCCTCCCTGGTGAGGTGTTTCGGGCACGTCCCACCGGGAGGAGGCCCCGGGGAAGACCCAGGACACGCTGGAGGGACTCACGCTCTCGGCTGGTTTGGGAACGCCTCGGGATTCCCCGGAGGAGCTGGAGGAAGTGGCTGGGGAGAGGGAAGTCTGGGCCTCCCTTCTTAAGCTGCTACCCCCGCGACCCGACCCCGGATAAGCGGCAGAAGATGGATGGATGGATCACTGAGATAAAACATTTTTGGTCTGTCAGTTATTTTTTTTTAAAAAAAGGTAGACAAACTTATCTTGCAACCCGTCTTGCCAGGGAGGCAATCCTCTATATGTTCTGTTCAGGAAAAGTATGAAAAACAAAAAAATGTATCATTTATGACTGAAGACATAAAAAAACCCCAAGAAACTATAAAAAAGTACCACAAGAGCTAATTAAGGAAGGAAAAATATATATCAATGAAATAAAAAAACAGGTAAAAAATACCCAACATACAAAAGAATAAAAAATTTTTTAAAAATCAGTGTAAAAAAACCACAATATCAAGCTTAAGAGAAACTTATATCTAATTGCACAACTCAATCTAAAATCAGAACAATTCATAACAATGAAAATAAAGGAAAAAAGTAACATATCACCAGATAAAACAAAATGTTAAATGAAACATAAAACATAGAACATGCAGAAAGGACAGACATCTGTTTTTTTGTGGAACATAAATATTTCTACAATTTGCAAAGCAGTATAGGAAATCTAAGCTAGGACACTAGCCTAAAAATATTAATAATTACATTACTTAAAACAAAAAAAAAACATCACAGATTATCTTCAACATCACTGGAGTATGTTATTATGTAACTTATTGTCATCTCCGTGACTCAATGACTTTTTAACTATTTAATGATGGAATTCATTGAACCGTTCCCTGCTAAGGGGAAGAAATTTCTTGATTGTTATTATTGACATGTTTAGCAAGTGAATGGAAGCTCTCAGGGACAGGTCCTTCCTTTGACTTCTCCCTGTGATGATGCACTTACTGTCAAAACCTGTCGAATACGCTTTTTCTAGTTTTTCAGATGGAGAAAGACGCATTGTCACATCCTGCCGAGACGCCACTCCATACCATCAAACCCGGTGAATGGGTAGTGAAACATTGGACCTCCACACTCTGGCACTTTTGACTTATTTCACTTTTGGTGTTCGATAGTTTTATGTTCATTTTTCAAATTTTCAAATTTTCATACCACCAGAATATACTGCTTCTCAGTATTTCAATGCTGTTTCAAAAAATACTGATCCCCTGGAGCACTTCATCATTGATCAAGTGCTTGAATACATGCCTGGGGTGATGTAACACCTGTTCTTTGAGCCTTCGCCAACCCTGGCAGTGACATCAACATGTGGAACTTGACAGTATTTTCTCCATTTGTATTATTTGTTTTTCACATTAGTGTTCACTGATTAATTTGTTACTGTATCCAGGGTAGTTGTTTGGACCTCAATTGCAATATTGCTCTGGGTTCCACTTTGATCATCGTCTGTGGAAAAAAAATGCAATAATGTATATTTTCCAACAAAATCTTCAACTTTCAGCTTTATTATCTTTGAAACAGCCTAGAAAGACTGAGAAGCAGTAGAATTTGGTGGTTTGAAAAATTCCTGTGTTGTTTGAACATAAAACTATGTAAGGCCAAAATCGTGGTCAAGTGGAGAGTGAAGATTGAAACAAACATTAAAAGAATTTCAGAGAGAGGAAGAAAAGGAAAGACAAGACAAGGTGGCCGCGATCACGCCTTCATCTTGTTCCAATTTGTATTGTCTATTTTTACTCTGATTACTTGGGGTTTTTGTCGTCCAGTGATGTTGAAGATGATGTGTAATTTTTTGTTTTGTTTTACGTAATGTAATTATTGATATTTTGGCGCAGTGGGTAGCGCTGTTGCCTTGCAGCAAGAAGGTCCTGGGTTCGATTCCCGGCCCGGGGTCTTTCTGCACGAAGTTTGCATGTTCTCCCTGTGCATGCGTGGGTTCTCTCCGGGTTCTCCGGCTTCCTCCCACAGTCCAAAAATATGACTGTCAAGTTAATTGGCCTTCCCAAATTCTCCCTAGGTGTGAAGTGTGTGCATGGTTGTTTGTTCTGTTTGTCTCTCTGTGTTGCCCTGCAACAGACTGGCGACCTGTCCAGGGTGTACCCCGCCTCTAGCCCGGAACGCAGCTGGAGATAGGCACCAGCAACTCCCGACCCCGTTAGGGAGAACGGTGATGGAAAATGGATGGATGGATGGATATTTTTAGGCTAGTATCCTAGCCTAGATTTCTTATACTGCTTTGCAATTTATAGAAATGTTTATGTTTCACACTTTGATTACCTGACTGCAATCAAAGTGTAACAATTTGAAAATCAAAATAAAAAATTTCATTGCTAAAAAATGCCTTATAAAGTAATAAGAATGATTTTGAAATGAAAATAATTTCTAATTGTTTGTAGAAATGTTTTATTTTTTGTCCTTCAGATATGTACTTGTTTGTTGTTAAAAACGTGTGAATGTTGGTATCCAACATTCACACGTCCTTTCTGTGTGTTCTACATATGCATTTTATGTTTCATTTAACATTTTGTTTCATCTGGTGATATGTTACTTTTTTCCTTTATTTTCATTGTTATGAATTGTTCTGATTTTAGATTGAGTTGTGTGATTCGATATACGTTTCTCTTCTCAATTTCAAGTCCCAGAACTATTCTGTGTGAATGCTCCTGCGACTTTCTAAAACACTTGCTCAAAATATTAAGATTGCTTAGATCTTTATGTATAATCGACAACAATGAGATTATACATAGTGGGTTTTCCGTCTCCAGAAAAACCCACTTTGAAACAGCATAGAAATGAGAGCTGTAGTTTTGATGGTTTGAAACAAAAGCAAAGTCTAATACCTGTGTGTCGGGGAAAAAAACTCTTTCCAAGCACTGTTCACGTAGAACCACTCAATCAGGTTTATTCATGGATTGTGCACAATTATGAGAATTCATAAGACAATCAAGCCGGTCTGGATGCAAGTCTAACCCAGCTCACTAAGTTCTTTCAGCTTACAACATGGAAGTTTTTATAAAATAATTAGCAGTATAAGAAATCTAAGCTAGGATTGTCTTTCAGTTTCTTCCTCGCTCTGGAACTCTTTTAATATTTAGTTCAATCTTCACTCCCCTCTTCGACCACTTGCCAGTGGACCAGCATTTCATATGACATGACTTGCAGATGTGACCTTATTGTAATAATTCCATGACAATCCCCTCTTCTGATAATAGATAAATATGGAAATATTTATTATAAATCAACATAATGAACAGTGCTTGCATCTCTGTTGGGCTTTCCATGTTGGGAAATGATCCATGATCAATGTCATTCTTTTCACATCAATAGGCACAATGCAGCTTGTTCTTCTACAGGGTGCTGGTGAAGGCACCCTTCACCAGCAGGAGAGGAAAGTGGTCTACCAACCTTGATTTTGACTTTTCCTGCGCTTGTAAGAGAAGTGCCAACAAAAGCATTTTCACATGTAGCTTCAGTCATATTTTGGTGGTTTGAAAAATTATGTGTTTCATGAACATAAAACTATCAAGGCCAAAAAAGCTTTATCTCAGTGAAATTAGTCAAAAATGCACCAATGTGTAATTTTCAGCAAAATCCTGAAATTTCAGCTTTATAATCTTAGAAACAGCATAAAACTACTGAGAAGCAGTATATTTTGGTGGTTTGAACATTATCTGTGTTATTTGAACAGAAAACTAAGACCAAAAAAGCTTTGTATATTTTGGTGGTTTTAACAGTTCTGGTTGTCTGAAGCTGAAACAAAGTTATAATCCACTAGAAGCTGACAAGAAGCTGAGAGACCAAAAAAGCTTTATCTCAGCGAGAAAATGCAAAATTCACACACTCTGTGTATTCAGCATTACATTCATTTTCTATCTTATTTTCATTGAATCAAGGTAGAAAAATATAAGTTTGGGATGTTTTAAGATGAATCTAAGCTAAAATGCATTGTTTCAGAAAATACCAAGCTGAGAGACCAAAAAAGCTTTATCTCAGCGAGAAAATGCAAAATTGACACACTTTGTGTTTTGAGCACTACATTCATTTTTCTATATTATTTTCATTGAATCAAGCTGAGAGACCAAAAAAGCTTTATGTCAGTGAAATAAGTAAAAAAAATCACTAGCAGAGAGACCAAAAAAGCTTCATCTCAGCTAGAAATTTCAAAATTGACACACTTTGTGTATTCAGCATTACA